>CM060731.1:15821639-16208639 GCA_030704615.1 Takakia lepidozioides | reverse complement strand
AATGTATTGAGAGGAGTACAGTGAGAAAGCTCATGAGGGTTCTTACTAAGCGTGCCTCCATGCTGTCCTTCCCTCCCCGGCCCGTTTTGGTGTGATTTTGAATGCAGGCATTTGCTGTCTTCAAGTGGGTCTGCACTTTGGAGTACTGTTCTGTACTCCAGTAGGAGGTTTGGCTCTTCCAATGCTCATCAGACACGTCCATGGGTTTCCCCCCACCTTTCTGCCATTCCTTGTGCAAGTCATGCCGTCGGGACTTCATAATTGTGCCTATTGTGTTTCGCAACGCAATATCATCCAAGTCACGTGGGACATATTCAAATAGCTTGGCCAGGATTTCTTTGAGCTCTTCAATGATCTCATCAGGCTGATAGTTGATGGCTATAGAAGGATCACAGATACGATGAACGTGACCTTTGAGGGCCGCATGCCAAACAATCCTCGTTTGACCAACTGGTTTTCCTGCCTTGTTCACAACAACTACAGTTGCAGGAAGACCTTCTGCCTCTCTTTCTTCTTTCTTCCTTCACTTTATATGCCGCGGCCTTCACAACATAATTTGCTTGTCTCAAGGCATTGGTTCTGTCAGCCTTTGATTGAACCACATCCCCTGCAGGTTGAGCCGTTGGCACCTGTGCGGGAACGTTGAAGGGTTGATTCGGCCAGCTACCCATCGGTGGCCATGGTGGTTGGGAACCACTCGAGGATCCATAGTGGTCATATGGGACCTGTGCATACGGCGGAGGATATTCAGGTGGCCTGCCACCTCCATAAGAGGAGATATGGAGGAGCAAGGGCCATAATGGCCCTGCATAATTGTGTTGGGGGCCGTTGCGTACTGACCCTCCACATTGCCAGTGGGTGGATGTTGGTTGGGAGCCTGAGCATGGAGCGATATTGAGAGCCTGGTACTGGTGGCTGAGTATGGAAAACCTGGGGGACTGAGGGCCGACTCCTGTGGCATTTTTTTCTGCTTCTGTTTTTGCTTGCCCTGGGTTTCCATACATGAAACAATGCCAAGTAAATCCAACTACAAGGACCACACCATATCATGACATAAAGGTGTCATAAAGTATAAAAGTACGCATGATTTGTACAGGTCTGATACCCAAAAATCAGACAGATCTTGGCTAGAAAATCGGCCAAATTGGATTGGCTTCAATGATGTGCGCCCAAGACTTTTCCGACCCCTTTTATGTATGGGTTTTGCCTGAAATCCATACCAAACATGCAGTAGGGAGGGGCATACCTAAAAGCTGTGAGAAAAGATGGAATGTGCTCAACATACGAGACCTACTGCTTACAAAGTTGTAAATAGTGCTATGGAATATGGGGGCCACATGCACATGGGCAATGTGCAGCTCCTCACTCAGAAAATGACAGACAGAAATGCACAAGCTGAATCTAGACAGAGAATGTGCTTATGACAGCACACCCCCTTCGAAACCAAACATGCAAATGAGGGACAGACCTACAAAGCACGGAAGAGACAGAACAGAAAGAAGAAGAATATTGACACGCAATTAAATTTGCCAAGTATTTAGACAATCCCTCCCGGATCATGGCCCCTAATGAAGTCCATGATACTATTCGGCACTCATGAGGTTGTGCTCACCTTCGGAATAAGTGGTGAGAGACTACAAATATGCCCATAAAATGCACTCACAGATGGAGACGGTGTGCCTGCACCACGTTTTTCCCTGCGTGCGCCACTGTGCCTGCATCTGCGTCCTCCGACATGGAGTCGGCTGAATCCCCAGTCCCTTCCTGTACTGCTCCTCCCTTTTGTGGTGGAGGTAAGGATCGTCGTCGTCTATGTCAAAATTACTTTGGGCTTGGCAGTTGTTCGAGTCATGGTGACGAGTCGGGCACTTCGTCTTGCCGGACCTTTGATAGGAGCTCCACGAGACCGTGCCTTCCGACGCGGTTTCACACCCGTAATCCTGCAAAAATACTTCCATTGCGGCCCACAGGTTACTTGACTATCTCCCCTCTTAAACGACTAACACAAGACAAATGCAGCTCATACCCTAATGTTCATAAAGGCTGGAAAACGATGAAGTGCCCTTACCGCTTCCCAATGGCTGCCCGTCAAATGCGGTTCACTCCCGCCTACTGAATGCACTCCTATACCCAAACTACACTCAACTTGCACTTTTCAAGCATTTTTCTATTCACACCACAACGCCCGCCTCGATCACACCTCATCTACTGTGCAAATGGGAAGAGATCACACTGTTAGCCATGCATGCATTGTCAAGCTAGGAATGTTCAATGTATGTTCGGCCGTCATGGTGCATATGAGCCACGCATGCGATTACGAGATGACAGACTATGGCGACTCAAGGAGGCGTACGCCATATCAAATGGGAACAAGAAAATGCTTTGCAATTGCACTGAATGTCATGGATCCAAATGGCAATTGTTGGAGAGTGAAGAAGCACTACCTCAAACATAAGAGGGATCCAACTTTGCGCAGCTGTACTATTCCGGTACATCCACAGAAGTACACTGTCCTTCAGGACTTAGCAATCTCCAAGTTTGAATTTTGAAACCATTTTGGTGTGGTAGTAGTAGCCATGACTTCACCACTCCACATGTCGAAAGTTGATTGGCGAGTTGTAGTCATGTAGTTGTGTCTATGACTGCCCTTTATACACATGTCGATATGTCGTTGGCTAGTTGTAGTCGTGTAGTCATAAACACATATAGGAACATGACTACGTCACTAGAACTATCTGCCATGTGTCACAATGTCGTTGCTCAATATCGAAGTGATGTAGTGATAGCCGTGACTACATTTGTCCACATGTCATAATCTACATACTGTGAATGAACCGTGGGAAACACGGGATGCAGGGACATGCTGATTCTGATGACGAGGAGGATCGGGCTGAGTTTGGGCAGGGGCCTAATGAAAGGGAGAACAATACGGATCATGAAGGTGGTGTGGAGGCAGAAATTCAACGAGCATTGCAGGAAGCTTTTGAGTTTGCGGATGCAAACAGGGAGGATCCGATTAATGGTGGAACTCGGGCCGAAGACCCCCAACGAGGAAGAATCCATGGACAATGCAAAGAATGCAGAGAATGGCCCAAACCTGAGTCACGGAGTTGACCCCAACTACGATACGCTATTTCGACAATCTCAGTGTAAACTCTACGAAGGGAGCTCGATCAGCCGATTTGAAGCTACTTTGCACTTGCTCAACTTGTGCACCACCCACAAGTGCACCAATGGCTTTGTGGATGAGCTTCTTGGATTGTTGCGCAAAAGTTTTTTGCCGAAACAATTCTCTGCCGAAAACTAATTATGAAGCTAGAACTATGATTGCGAAGATGGGATTGCAGTACACCCAGATCCATGCCTGCGAATCTTCCGTGGGGAGAATGAAAAAGCAGAATTTTGCCGGAGTGCAAGACATCGCGTTACATTCCTGGTCGTGGGACTGTACCCAAAAATACTACGACATTTCCCTGTCATCCCAAGGTTGAAACGCATGTATCGATGCAAATCAATCGCGCACCTTATGACATGGCACTTCAGACATAGAGTCAGGATGGATTGGTTCGACATCCAGCTGATAGCAAAGCCTGGGCCCACGTTGACTCCACATTTGCGGATTTTGCTTCAGAACCACGAAATGTACGATTTGGATTAGCCTTAGATGGAGTAAATCCATACAGTGCTCAATCCACGAGTTGGAGCACATGGCCCATCCTGTTGGTCAACTATATTTGCCTCCATGGTTGATGACAAGAAGTTTTTCGTCATGTTAGCACTCCTTATCCCTGGAAAGGAGTCTGTTACATCTGCGAACATTGATGTGTATTTGATGCCCCTAGTAGAGGAGCTACAGGAATTGTGGAGAGGCATCATAGCTTACGATGTTTCCCAAGCTCTCCAACAACGCCAATTCTTGCTACGGGCATTGCTGCTATGGTCAATCCATGATTACCCTGCATATGGCTTGCTCACGGGTCAGGTTACTAAAGGTTATGCTGGTTGTCCAGCCTGTGGACCCGAGGTGGATTCACAGCATTTACATGCATGTTCGAAGACTGTGTTCCTGGGCCATCGGAGATTTCTTGCCCACAACCATCCGTATAGAAGATCAAGATTGTTCAATGGTGTGTTGAGCATAGAGTGGCTCCACAAACGCAAACGGCATAAGAAACGTGCAATTGACCTGATTGCATGGATAGCAGGGGGGAAACCAGATACGCCATCAGACCCTTCCAAATCTCACGGAGTGAAGCGATTATCAATCTTATATGCCTTGCCTTACTGGGAGGGCCTCCTCATATGGCATACGTTTGATGCTATGCATTGCGAGAAGAACTTTGCAGAGAATATCATTAAGACTATTTTTGGGGAGAAAGATACATTGAAGGTTTGGCGTGATCTTGAATTACTTGGGCTGCGTCCATCATTGTGGTTGCAACGACATCCAGACAGGGCAGATACGTTAATCATGCCCTGCTCCTTATGTTCTGACTGAAGCTGAGTTGAAAGTTTTCTTGGACACTGTGCGAAACCTTAAAGTACCCACAGGATACGCATCAGCTTTCAAAAAACACGTGGTAAAGAAAAAACTATCTGGCATGAAATCACATGATTACCATGTGTTCATGCACCAAATTTTACCGTTGGCTATTCGTGGGCTCATGGCAACAGGTGTGCGCACTACAATTTTGCGAGTATGTCGTGTATTTAGGAGGTTGTGTGCAAAAGTAGTGAATCCTGCAGAGTATGAGGAGTTGAAACATGAAGCAGTTGTTACTCTCTGTCTAATGGAGAAAGAGTTCCCACCATCATTCTTTGATGTGATGACACATCTGCTTGTCCACCTAGTGGACGAGCTCGATTTATGTGGTCCTGTGGCATCACGTTGGATGTACCCCATTATGAAGCGGGCAATGAAAGAAATGAAGGGGTACGTCCGGAACATGGCAAAACCCGAGGGCAGCATGGCTCAAGGATACATTTTTTATGAAGCTCTAGGATTTTGCACGGAGTATATGGCAGGATATGATGGAACCGCACGAAGGGTGTGGGATGCAGATGAGGAAGAATCTGTGGCCGGCGTAGTTTTGGAAGGAGCCGGCAAACCTCGGAAATTGGGTGACTTGCATGCTATTGTACACGATTACATCATTCAAAATCATCCAAGCATATCCGATATGTTGAAGTAAGTCCACACCCTTTCAGATCTGAATATTTTGTTGATTTGATCTTTTTGTACTGCCCCATGCTTAGTCTGTGTTGGCTAAATAGCCTCGACATTTTGTGCCAGGAAATATGAAGAGGAGTCCACAAATGGATGATTGTCCTCCATTTGCTGCTTGGCTGCCAAATGCTGTACGGAACATCTATCTGGAATTCAAGAACATGTGCTTGAAGATGGCGTACGACAAGAATTACTGGATCTTTCAAGACCCCCATCATATTATGCCTTGACATACAAGTATGTCAGGATATGGCAACCATTACAGGCTACATCCCCAGGCATGAACACATCGAGTATGGCATCCTTTGATTGTGGAGTCTCATCAGTTTTCAAGCATGGACGGAATCTGTACGGTATGTGGGTCTTATCAGGGAGATTTTGCAGATTGACTATGGCACTACACGGCCTGTAGTGTTTTTGTGCTCCTGGGTACGGGCCCAAAATTGGGGTCGTCAACCCAGATCAATGAAGGAAGATGATTGTGGCTTCACGTTGGTCAATTTCAATCAAATGCTACCACCCTCTGAACAGCCTTTTGTATTGCCAGTACAGGTTGATCAAGTCTTTTTCTCTGAGTGTGTGAAGGAACGACAATGGAAAGTTGTATTGGAGAAGAGCCCCCGATCACGGAGAGTGGTGTGTGATATCTCAATTTCTATTGATGATCTGAGAAGAGTTGAAGGCTGTTAGCTCCACAACAACTACAAGAGACATTGACTACTGGCCGAACTCACAACCGAATTCAGACAGTGACACCAGAGCAGCTGGCCTCATTGTACCGACCCCCATACCGACGACGCGAGGTACAACCCCCAGTTGACCAGCAGGTCTGTCATGAAGACACAGATACCTCCACCGACGTTGAGGCTATGGTCAGTGATGATGACACAGATACCTCCATATTCACAGACACGGATTCAGTCGATGGCAATTAGATATGCTACCCTTGTGCATGTATTACCTGTCATTCCAAATAAATGTACTCTTCTGTCCCCATGTAGTCACATTTTTTGGGTACCAACTGTCAATGAACATTGATATTCAAATATGCTCACAATTCCTCCATGCTATAAGCTGTTGTGATCAAGCACTAGTGGATTGGCCACTAGTAGGGCCATTTATTCATATCCAGATTGTAAAACATTGGCACCCAGAAGTTGGGAAGTGACCCAGTTTTGGCACTTCACCATTCTACACTTCTAATATCTTCCAGTGTGCAACTATTAGCACTGATTTCATCGCTGGCAACCTGCAGTAATATCCCTATATCAAAAAATCCCATACCCACATCCTTGGGCCTTTGTCTAGCTTCAACTACAACAACATATTGCCACATTTGGCATACATCTACGCCAGGGCAATATCCAGACTGATATTGGTACAATTCACGCTTTGATCCTGTCAATTCTTTGCCAGAGTTGTAGACGGGGTGGCATGCATAGCAATATCCTGCAAACCTGGCCCTGTGCATCTTCACCCCTTCTACCCACTCTGAATCGCTCGCATCTGCTGTCGCCATTGAGTGGTCAGATTGTTGAGAGACCTGTAACCATCCCAGTGGAACATCAGTTGGCTTGCTCCCCACCCCCTCTCTAGCTTGCAATTGAATCATAATCTTATCTAGTTTTTTTCTCTCATCTCCAGGAAAATGACCCGCTATCACATTGCTGCACTGCAATTCTGCCAAAATCTTACAATGTCAGGCTATGGCTGTCATCATAGCCTCCACACCAATGTATGGATGTGTCCTTCATGAGCAACACTACCCCAAGTCTGCCTTCACCCCCTGCCCTAACCACAAAACGAAATTAAAGAATTCCAGTCAACTGTGACCAACATGGGAGGTTTTTGGTGGTTCAAAGCTATTTCACGAGTAAAATACTTACACACTTGGTTGTGGTGGAAGACCTGCAATTATACCATATCGTACACATCACTTACTTGTGGTGGCAATCTTGCAATCCAATATCCACAAGCAGGCAGATTTATTTCGTCTTGACCAAGCTGTCATGGCAAGCGTATGGCATATCAGGAAAAGCAAAGCATTAGAGAGGTGAGTTCAAACAGTCGTGCAATCAGTTTTCAGCCCACTGAGCTAGTAAGGAAGTGCCCAGTATACGACTTCTGTGTCACACATTAGTGGAAAAATAAACCAACACCAACTTTCACATCCTCATCCCATTAGAGCTTTGCCAACTGCTAAATCCCCCCCCCCCCCCCCTGAAAAGCAAGTATAAAGCAAATTCCCAGAGACATGTTTACCAGTGATATATGTCTCGCTGGTAGTCGTTGAGAAACAAGGCTCTTAAGCTTTGCCCACAAACTCAACATCAAATATGAGTGTTGAATTGGGGGGTATGACACACAACCCTGCAATCCAGCAAAACGGTTTAAAAAGACCTTTCAAAAAAAATGAAGAGAAGGAAGAGATTGAAAGGAACTATGTGGTTCAGGCTGGATTAAATGGGGCAGCTTGGCATCAGATGGGCCTTGGTTTCTGCCTACAGTGAAACAAACAATATGGCTGCTACTGGAGGCATATCAATCGCATATCAATCCTCCTTGTCCACAACTGACAGACCTCTAGAGCTGCACCAGCAATCCATATTTTTCATCTAGGCCATCATCATTGCCAAAGTAAATTTGCCCCCTCTCTCTTGACATAAGATGCCTCTATTCTCACTGTGGAATTAGAATGGGAGAACCATGCACTGGTATGAACAGACTCTTATATGGCAAAAACCCTCGACAAACGGGGAGAGAGGAGAAGAGAATGGAGGTACCGCCGCCCTCGCAGTTGGTGGTTTTTTGGGAAATGACATAGTGAATGCCTATAATTACTTGTAGGGCCTCCCTCCTATGACAACCATGCTGGGCATATCCTGCAATCATTGCATTCCAAGACACCACATCTTGTTTGGCCATATCATTGAACACTCCCTTGTCATCCTTGATGCTACCACATTCAAAATACATGTCCACCCAGGTAGAGTTTAGAACAAATACCTCTCATACTATTCCCATTTTGAGGCTGTCCAATTTCAGGTCTACCAAGCTCGCACATTCATTGCAAACGCAACCAATTGTGACCTTGTCCGGCTTCAACATCACTAAAAGAACTCGTTATATAGTCGAATACCAATGTCATGAAGGGGGGAATGTATCAAATTGTACACTTGAAGACTGCAAACAGGGACGATGATTACAAGTCAATTTGAAGTCTGCAAACTGCATGACTCAATGAAGTATGCTACTTACTACTTCGTGATATTTGCCCACGCCACTACATAGTGAAACTGCAAACTGCTTCGAGCTCCAGGTCCAATATTTTGCCAATATCAAATGGACATATGTTCACATATGACAAGTGCTTCGTTTAAGATAGATGGATGAGGTCATCCAATGGATGAACCCATTCATGTACATGCCTTAAGATGCCACGTGTAGTGATGTAATCATAAAAACAGAGATGTGAAACCTCCAGTAGTCATGTAGTCATAAGCTTATATGACATGTCATCAGTGTGTAGTAGTGGTGTAGTCATTTAGTCATAAGCTTACGTGGCACGTGTCTGACGTGTAGTATTGCGTATGACTACTAGTTATATAAACCAAGCCTATGTTCTTGGTCAACACTGTTTGACCGCGGCTCCTAGTCATGTAGTAAAACGTATGACTACATTAGATTAAAATATATTAAAATTCGCCCAACAATGGGTTTCATCACTTCGTAGTCACACATATAGTCATGATTACCAAGGTTTATATCACCCGTAGTCATAAAAACGTTAATCTATAGTAGTGCTGCCCCATTTGCCCCCAACCAATGTGGTTATAATCAAATTCAAGAAGGTTCTACCCAAACCCCCCCTGCCTTTCACTAGGTCAACTCTAGTCTCTCCTCCCGACAGATCGTAGGGTCTGCCTTTTCTATGATACCCCTGGGCCATCGAATGAGATTAACACCCTCAGCCTTCTATTCCACCCACATGTTGATTAGCTTATCATCGTGGAACATCAGGGGGTTGGGGCAAGGCCCAGACTCCCTAAAAAGCGTCAGGCTTAGAGACTGGCTGCAGCCAATGCTCCGGCAGGATGCCATCATTTCCTTTCAAGAACACAAACTAGATACCCAGAAAATTTCCCAGCACACTGATCATTTATGGCCAATCAGCAACTCTCTCTGGAAACCAACATCCACAGGTTCAAGAGGGGGAACATCAATCCTCCTCCCTCTCTTCACTCCCGCCTCTGTTGCGAGGCTTCATGGGTTCTGGGAAAGGGCCCAATATTGTGCCCTCGACCTTCCCAACAACGCAGGAACACTAGGCATCGTTAACATCTATACACCCAACTCGACCGCTGAAAGGGCAGACTTCTGGACTGCCCTTGACAACAAGCTGAAAGAAGTTGACTTCGTGGACAGTTGGGTGATCATGGGAGACTTCAACATGGTCGAAGCCCCAGAGGATCGGAGATGCCCTTCTGCTTTCAACCCAACTACACTGGAAATGGACAACTGGAACAACCTCTCTCATTCGCACAATCTGGTGGAAGCTATTTCAATTTCCCATAACGTGCCGCTATCATCCTAGCTTCCGACCTTCACCTGGTCAAACAACAGAAACTTACCAGATCTTCAAATGCTAGACAGTTTTTACTGCTCCCTAAACATTGTCCAATGGATCACTAGAAACCCTCAAACCCCAATCTTGCAAGGTTTCGACCATGCATTCATTTCAGCCTCTCTAAAAATCCCTAATACCCAGTCCAGATGTAAAGGTATCTACAAACTTAATACTTCTCTCCTAAAGATCCCCTCCTTTAAACAAGGGCTGAAAACGTCATGGTCCCAATTTGGCACCCTTCTTCAAGACCCAATTGAACGGTTTCAAGCTAAGCTCAAGGCAGTCAGTGTGACTACACAAGTCATGAGCAAGGACATGGCTCTTGTCATGGTTTTCGTCATGGTTAACTAGAATTACCTACTTCTAGTTAACTAGGACATTTTAGATATTTATATTTATATTTTGTGTGTTGGGACTTCATTTGGTCTCACATGCCAAGTGAGGTGTCAAGCCTCACTTGGGATATGGGGATGGGTTTTCCCCTTTGAGGGTTGAGGAGGGCTCATCTTCTTGTAGTTGAGCCTCCATGAGCCTCTCCCACCTCCATAGCTCTAGGTATTGAGAGGGAGTGTGGTGAGGGCTTTGTAGGGTGGATTCTTTTAGCAAAGGTGCCCTTGGCTTGACTTAGTTTATGTGATTGAGTGGATTCATGAGTGGAGTGTTCCATTGTGTGTTCACTTCCATTATCACTACAAGAAGATCACCTTATGCTTGTGAGTGCGGAGTGTAAGGATTAGTTTTAGCACTTGTGTTGGTGTACACTAAGGAGTGAGAGAGGTAAGAAAGCTCAAGTATCTCACAAGGCTTGCAAGGTGTTGCAAGGAGGAGTGTTTTTTCATTGCATCAATCAATGAGGTGGAGAGCTCAAGGAGAGAGCTCTTGAGTTACAAGACTTTGCAGAGGTGGAGAGCTTAAGGAGAGAGCTCTTGTATCATAAAGCTTGCATGGTTTTGCAAGGTAAGTGCTTGTATGTGCACTAAGGGTTTGAGAGCTTGGAAAAGAGCTCTTGTATCACAAGAGAAGCGCCTTGTGTGTGGAGAAGATAAACACTAAGGTTTCAAGAGCAAGCTCTAGTACTTGTTTATGGGTGTGAAGAGAAGCCAAAGAGCGGCACATGCTTGGGTTGGAAACACCATAGAAGGAGTACAACAAGGGTAGCTTGAGGAGGATTGAGTAGCTCAAGAGAAGCTAAGAAGTGGTTGTTCTATCCATGGTGAAATGAAGCCAAGTGGGGTTTCATTTGGTTGACAAACAAGCAAGCGAAGGCGGCGCTAGAAGGGAGTGCTTTTGCTAGTTCTATGAGTTCTTGGATTGCTCTTGGTGAAGCAAGTGATTGACCAAGCAAGTGGCGCATGTGTGGAGCATGCTTTCCAAGTGTGGCTTTCAATTTAAGCTTGAGGAGAGCAAGAAGGTGAAGTGAGCAAGTTCATTGTGTTCATATGTCAGTTTTGTGTGGGCGCTTGTTTTCATAGGAGGTTGGTCTGGATTTGATCACCGGCCAATCCTAGAGCGTGCTGTCGGTGGTGAGGCTGGGGTGATGACCAGTCATACCATCATTGTTTCTCTTATGGTGAGGCTGGGTTAATGACCAGCAGACCATATGAGTGCTTGCGGTGGATGCAGGTGCAGGTGTAGGTTTATGTTACGAACGTAGTATTAGTCTAAGCCATAGGCCGCAACAGGTTCTCTACCCGGTTACCTTGTAGAAAGTGGGGATTAGAGACAGGTTGACAACCGGTTGGGTTGTGAGATTTCATCACGGAGGTGCCACCAGTTGTTGAGGGGAGTGCCGGTACGAGCACCGGCAATACTAGTGGGTACACAAGATGAGGTGTGCGGCTTAGGCCACCTTCACCTTCAGTGTCTTCTAAGGAAGGTTCAGACTCGGAGTCAGGAGGATTCTCGCCGAGGGTGCAAGTCATTTCCGTGCCATTGTTGTGGGACACGATGGAAGAGATGTATGGAGCTACCAAGGGGCCACGTAGGTACTCTGGAGCTGTGGGCACCATCGAGCTTGATGACTTCATACAAAAGTTTGACAGTTGGTGTGATTTGTAGCAAATGCGCAATCCACAACTGTTTACGCCTTTTATGGCGTGGAAGGGGCTATACCAGCACCTTGAGGGGCCGCCCATGGATGATTACCATGAATTTAGGCGGGGACATGCGGTGGAGATTGAGGAGTGGCGAGAGTATTGATCACCTAACTATGTCTCCATCACTAGAGGCACAAGGGCAGCGGCGACACCAGCAGCTACACAAACATCTCTAACTGCAAACATTAGTAGTGGGACAAGTGGTACAAGAGCTGGGAAATCCACTCAAGCTCCTACTGCAGCACCAGCACCCGTGCCTGCCTTTAACCCAGTTGTGGAGTTCTTCGAGGAGTTGAGGAGAAACTACCAAGGGATAATGACAGAGAAGTTGCGGAGCTTGCAAGAGTTCCAACGAAGGTCTATTGAGAGTTTGAGGAAGGCTTACACTCGCATGAGGCGCTTGATAAACGTAACCCAAGGGGTTACAGAAGCTCAAGCAGTCCAATTCTGGTATGGGATCCTGGACAAGGAGCTGAGGAGAAGGGTGCGGGATGCAACTCTCTTACAAGTAGCCCAACCCACCTTAGCAAATGTGTTTTTGCTGGCAGAGCGGATAGAACTCAATATGGTGGAGGAATGGGTACTAATGGTGGGATTTGGTAAGGAGACACAACGAAGTGGAGTTCCTAGCCAACAACAACCAACTCCCCAACGTGCTCAAGGCAACAAGGGGGCTCAGATGAAGCCTAGGGAAGGCCATAGAGGATCTCACATTCAGAGGTCTCTCCCTTCATTCTCAGGCCAGCAACAAACGAGTGTGTCATGTTGGGATTGTGGAGGACCCCATGTCAAGAAAGATTGCCCGGAGAGAGGCAAAGGGCCGGCAGAGGCACAGCCTACACAACTACAGTGTTGGCATTGTGGAAAGTATGGGCATGAGGAGGCCCATTGTTATGGCTTGCATCCTGAACTACGGCCAGACCAGTTCCAAGGGAACAATGGTGGCCGATGACGAGGCAATGTAGTCCAGAGAGGTAGAGGAGGCAGAGGTCGTGGTGGAGGTCGTAACCAAAACCAAAGAGCACAGGGTCAGGGTCAAGGTCATGACCAAAGCATGGTGGATAGACTTGCCCAGCTAGAGCAACGTCTTGCTGCCATTGCCACTACTTATGTTGCGCCAGCTCCAAGGCTTGAGGTTCAAGCCCCACATGCACAACCTCCTATGCCTAGAGAAGATCAGATTGGTATGGGCTTCATGTGTGGAGCCGCACTTGCAGGGCCATTGCAGGTATTGGACTCTGCTGCTGCTGTCACACGAGCAGCAACGCGTGCTCCTGAGCCAAGAGGAGCGGATGTGGATTTTGAGGGGAAACAAGTCGACAGACAAGGCTTCCCCAGTCTTTCCACATTGGTTGAGACAATGCCAACCACACCATCAATGGTGCTGGCTCGTCCAAGTGTGTCAGAGGTAGAGCCTGCAAGAGTGCCAATCGGAAGAGTTGGCATGGCTCGGGGGATGCCAGTGGATGATACTGGAAAACAAGGTGCAGCCAGTACATTGTTGGGGGTGGCTATGGTGGTTTGCCAAGCTCCATTGTTTTCTGCAATGACCATTGCAATGCCGGGGATTCGGCCAGCTGCTGTGTTCAGACTAGCAGCTAAACTCTGTGAGAATGGTGATGCATTGGTACTATCTGCAGAGATAGCAAATAAGGTGCAGTCTATGGATGCTTTGGATTCAAGGGTGAAGTCAGCCACAGCTGCGCCATGGCAAGCGGCAGCTGCAAGGTTGCAGGAGTTACCAACTAGGCCAGCCATTGAGCGCAACATGGTGACTCCTGGGGTAGTCCTGGTGGACAATCAGGACGGAGTGTTTCAATTGGATGGCCCAACCGGGAGGAGGTATAGGCCACTGTGGGTCTTGTTGGACTCGGGAGCACAACCATTGATGTTGGGGAGAGCAGCAATTGCAGGCTTGGGCCTTACAGAGACGGATTTGGAGCCTTGTCCTTTCCAAATTCAAACATCTTTGGGCGGTTCAGAGAAGACACGAGGGATTACACGCCATGAGCTCTTTATTCGATTGCAGCCAGATCATCCTACAGATGGCTCTGTCATGAGAGCTAAAGCCATTGTTACAGACGCGATGTCTTATGATGTGTTTGTTGGTGGGGCTGTGTTATACCCGATGGGCTTTACTTTGGACTTTTGGGAGGAAATGATATCCTACAGGCCGGAATGGCAGTCAGGGGATGGTCGACGTGCACTGCTCCCAGTGCGGTTTATTGGGAATGTAGCAGTGGATCATAGGAACATGATGCCCACATTTGCTACATTCTCAGGGGTGGTGGCTTGGGGTGGTGAGCTCTTGGAGGGCAATAGCCATGCACATGATAGGCCACCACCTGATGAGGACAAACAATTGGCATACAAGGCTGATTTGCTTCCTCATGTGCGTGTTCATATCCACTGTGGGGTACAGTTGGGAATTTGCATCGAGTAACAGGCGAGTGTGTGCACCAAGCATGGCAGGAGGCCAATCCATTGGTGAGTGAGGGGAGTTCAGTGACATCACCCGGACCTCCTCAGTTAGCTCCTTTGGACACAATGCCCATTACCTGACAACCAGTTGATTCAGGGAATTGTTTGCTAGACATGTTTGGAGGCATGAGCACTGGGCTTGCAGGAGTGTTGCAAGCAGGGATTAAAGTACGCAAGTACTTGTATGTGGAGAAGGCTGAGATAGCTCGGCATATTTCTATGCACCACATCGCCTTGCTCACACACCGGTATCCTGAGTTGTTGCCTCTCTCAGCAATTCAAGGGTATCAAAAGGCCTTGCTAGCAGACATTACTTTGCTGGGGGCGGATGATTTGGACCGGCATGGTGCCATTGACTTGGTTATAGCTGGATGGCCTTGCCAAGGACACTCTCCTGCAAGTCATGGGAATGGCTTGCATGATGCACGATCGCATTTGTTTTGGGAGATGTTGAGAGTGTTGCGTGACTTGCAGACGAGGCAAGTGCAACCTCTAGCCTATATCTTGGAGAATGTTCCTCTTATGGGGGACTCTCGGGCCAGGGTTATGGCCAGTGTGCATCAGGTGCGGTCTTGGATTTGGATCAGCGGTGCTATTGGATGCAGCAGCGGTGGGATCACGAGCGCATCGACCTCGATTATGGTAGACCAATCTTGCACCACCAGAGCTGCTCAAGAGAGCATACGATTCCATTCAACGGCCACCCAATCTCACAGTTGAGGGTATTTTGGACCAAGGGAGGCAACCACAGAGGGTGCGACATGATGACCATCCACCTCTAGCAGTGGTAAATCGAGTGGGGCAGCCACGTGCAGCCTTTCCTACACTCATGAGCTTTCCCTCGTCTCATACTTTTCGAGACAATGGTCCAGGGTTGATTTGGGATAGTGTGCTACAACAATTGGTGGAGCCCAATGGATAAACGAGAGCGAGCAATGGGATTTGCCACGGGCACTACAGCTGTGCTAACTCTGTCAGAGGTATCATGACGCCAGGTGTTGGGTCAGGCAATGGATCTCAATTGCTTGACATGGGTCATTGGCTTGTGTATTGCTGAGCAACGGAGATTGCAAGCATTGGTGGCTACTTCTGCACTTCCATTGGATATTGCAACATCTCTGCCGGGACGGTGGAGGCAGTGAGTGGGGACGAGCACATGATCATGGGGTGCAAACACACATGGCAGATGTGGGATGAGATGAGCAAAGAGAGAGTCATTGGATCTCTCAAGCAGTAGTATGAGGAGTGGGGAGAGCCATACACTGAGGATCAGGTGGAGGCCAAGGTGGCCAATGTTGTTCAAGAGGTTGAGAATGTTTCTTCCCCAGAGGATGTTCTCAAGATGGCTATGACGGAGCAAGTGGAGGCTACGCCACAGTCAGGGTGGGCGGATAAAGCCCAAGAGGTTGCTATCTAGCAACCAAAAGATGTGTCTCCTACTTCCAAGCCTGGTGTACCCAAGGTTGCAGTCACTGAGGACAACTGGGAACCAGATGTTGGACCTACAGTCACCGGAGGAGAGAGGCGGAGGATCCAGCGATTTCTAAGGGCTTATAGAAATTGCTTTGCCTTCGGTTTGAAGGATTTGGGGAGTTTGAAGGGCCAGGAGATTCGTATTGATTTGGCAAGTGACACGCCAATTTTTTGAAGGCCCTACATGTATAGTGATATGGAGAGGTCTTTGATCCAGTCACGGACTATGAAGTTGTTCGAAGTTGGATTGGTGGAGTTGTCAGGCGGGGAGTATGCCTTGGCAACGGTGATGCCCGCTAAGAAGGATATCTATGGCAATTGGACAGAAAGGATGATGTGTGGGGACTACCGTCCTGTGAACCGTCAGACTATGTCCGATAGATATGCCATGCCCAACTCCAGAGGAGATCTTTGATGCCATTGGGCATGCAAAGATGTTTAGCACATTGGACTTGCGATCCGGTTATCACCAGTTACCAATCAAAGAGGCTGACAAGCAAAAGACGACATTCTGGGGGATTGACCAACATGGGAATGATTGCTTGTACCAATGGCGGTTCCTACCGTTTGGGTTGAAGACTGCTCCTGCAAAGTTTCAGAGGGTCATGGATAGGATTCTTGCGGGGCTAGACTTCGCCCGGTGCTACATTGATGACATCATCATCTTTAGTGCTACGATTGAGGAGCACGAGAAAACCCTTCAGATGGTGTTTGAGCGCTTGAGAGCGCATGGGTTGAAATTGCACCCTGGGAAGTGCAAGTTCTTCCACAACCAGATTGAGTATCTGGGCCACATGATATACCCTGGAGGATTGGGTGTTCAAAAGACGAAGGTGGAGGCCATTGCACGCATTCCACGCCCCATCGATGTTAGCAGAGTTCGTGTTTTCATGGGGTTGGCAAACTACTATCGACGGTTTGTCAAGGGATTTAACAGCATTGCAAAGGCTCTTACCAAGTTGACCAAGGTGGGTCAAGAGTGGCAGTGGGAGGAGGAGTAGGAGGAAGCCTTTGAGGAACTCAAGGCTCGATTAACTTCTGCGCCTATTCTGAGGCGGCCTATTCGGGGGCGGCCTTTCCAGCTACATACGGATTGGAGTATGTTGGGGATTGGAGTAGTGCTCATACAGGTGGATGATGAGGAAAGAGAGTTCGTAGTGGCATATGCTAGCCACTCGAACAATGATACTGAGACGAAATATAGCTCATATGAAGGAGAGTGTCCAGCTGCAGTATGGGCAGTGGCACATTTTAGATGCTACCTCTATGACAATCTCTTCACCCTTGTCACGGATCACTAACCATTGAAGTGATTGATGGAGTCAGACAAGCTTACAGGGAAGCTTGCACGGTGGGCACTTATGTTTCAAGAGTACGACTTCCAGATGGTGCATCGAGCTGGTGTAGTCAATTGGGATGCAGATGGGTTGAGTCGTAATCCATGCACGAACAAACATGATGATACTGGAGCTCAGTGGCATGGTGAGACGGATGAGGAGATGGTGCCAGGATGGCATGCATCTGCCTTTTTATGCATTCTAGCAATGGGAGCTCAAGCTGGTCCATCCCATGCGATTGGTCATAGAGATAGTGTGCATGACGATCCAGAGATCAGTGAGGAGCTTGGTGGTGCTAAGGATGTACATGAAGATGCAGCAGTGTTGGCCTACCTTTGTACTAGAGAGACAGCAGCCAGTGTGACTGCTAAGGAGAGAAATTGGATCCTACAACGAGCCAAGAGGTTCAAGTGGGAGGGGACTCACCTACTTCGAGTATGGGAAGATGGACGAGTGAGGATTGTGCCTCATCCAACACAACGAGCGCGATTGGTACGCCATGCCCATGAGGAGTTGAGACATTTTGGGGTGCGGCGCACTCATAGTTTGCTGCAAGGACAGTATTGGTGGCGGGGCATGCACACGGATGTGCAACAGTTAGTGGCAAGCTGCATGGTGTGTGATAAAGTGCGGGCTTCTTTCAATACACCTACTCCACAATTGCATCCTTTACCCATTATGGGTTTGGGCTATCGTTGGAGTTTTGACTTCGCAGGCCCATTGCCACTAACGATTCGCCATAACAAGTATGTGCTGGTGATGGTGGAATATTTCTCCAAATGGATTGAACTGGTGGCATTTCCTGACAAGGCAAGTGAGGGGGCTGCGTATGCATTCTTAGATCGAGTGCTTAGCCAATTTGGTGCTCCAGCCAAGGTACTCACGGACCAGGGGAGAGAGTTCTTGGGGGAATTTCAGGCTTTGTGTGAGCAAGCCTTGATAGATCACCGCACTACTTCTCGGGATCATCCCGAGGCTGATGGCTTGGCAGAGAGAGTTGTTCAGACAGTCAAGAGGGGTTTGCGCAAGTACGGTTTGCAGAAGGGACACTTGGGAGATTGGGACCTTCAGCTGCATTGGTTGGCTATGGGCTACAGGTTGAGCAAACAAACGTCACTTGCGTCTTTTTCACCTTACGTTCTTCTCTTCGGCCGAGAGCCAGATTTGCCTGCATCTATTCGCAGTAGACTGCAGTAGTCCTTGACCTTGATGATCCGGATGTGTAGGCATAAGCGTGTGACCAGCGGGCAGAGTTGTTCAAGAAAGTCATGCCTATGGCTTTTGAGAACCTTGCTATTGCCCAACACTGAGACACATTGAGGTATGCCACCTTACGTAGAGGCGGATATCGACTGGGTGTTCAGAGATTCAACCCTGGGGACTATGTGTGTCTACAGCAAACAACACCTACGACCTTGGATGTCACAACAGGGCGTGTGATTCTACGGGTACGGGAGGTGTTGCCTTTAGGAGTGTTGATTCTGGAGGGTTGAGATGGCATGGTATGGAAGGACCATGTGCGCAATTGTGCGCCATGTCACCTTCCACATGTGGATGGGAGGATAGATCCCAACCTTGCAGTGGTACCTGTAGGGTTGCGTTGCATGCTATGTGGGTATGCTGGTGGTGCAGCCACCATGCTGGTGTGTGATAAATGCTCAAGGGGGTGGCACATGGGATGCTTGACACCGCCACTTGAGGAGGTTCCTAGCGGAGAATGATTGTGTCCATGATGCCTTGGACAGAGATAGTGGTCCGTGGACATGACAATGGTGAGGTTGACAATGACCCAAGGTCTAATTAGTGGGATTTCAACGCCATGGATACCCGAGTGAAAGCCATGGATTGCGGGAAGGCGACTAACGATGGGGCTACTTTTGCACCCGGCCTCTTGATCCATAGACTTTAGAAAATTGGGACATGTGCGAGTGAAGACCAAACAATGATCTTATTGAGATGGATACTTGTCAACTATCCGTTGTTAGAGGGACCTAATCACCAGCTAGGGGGCGATTGTGGCATAGCTTTCTAGGATTGTATGCTTAGGATGTGTGATGGACAACGATGTATGTTGTGGCACGATGCTTAGGTGCACGACAGCTGTCATGGTTTTTGTCATGGTTAAGTAGAATTACCTACTTCTAGTTAACTAGGACATTTTAGATATTTATATTTACATTTTGTGTGTTGGGACTTCATTTGGTCTTACATGCCAAGTGAGGTGTCAAGCCTCACTTGGGATATGGGGATGGGTTTTCCCCTTTGAGGGTTGAGGAGGGCTCATCTTCTTGTAGTTGAGCCTCCATGAGCCTCTTCCACCTCCATAGCTCTAGATATTGAGAGGGAGTGTGGTGAGGGCTTTGTAGGGTGGATTCCCTTAGCAAAGGTGCCCTTGGCTTGACTTAGTTTATGTGATTGAGTGGATTCATGAGTGGAGTGTTTCCATTGTGTGTTCACATTGTGGCATAGATTTCTAGGATTGTATGCTTAGGATGTGTGACGGACAGCGATGTATTTTGTGGCACGATGCTTAGGTGCATGACACTCTGGAACGCTCTAGGAAAATCAAAGCTTTAACCAAATGCCTTTCAGTGTGTCAGATTCGCATTGAATCACCCAGATGCGACAATCACACCTACCTCACATACCTTGAAGCCAAGCAGAATTTAGAATCCTTTTGGAATCCCTCCAAGAGCAGAAACTTAAGCTCCAAGCCGGAGTCAACTGGTCAACCAAGGGGGAAAAGATGTTAGAGTACTTCTTTGACAAGACTAGGCTATGCAGAGCTTCTCAAAACATTACTGAGCTAATTGATCAGTCCACTGGCCTTTCTGCCTCATCCCCAAAACAACTTTCTACCCTGGCAAGAGACCACTTTACAAATCTCTTCCAAAGTGACTCACAAAGAGATCTAACCCTCTCTCCTCACCAACAAACATGCTTGCAATCCACCCCATCCATGTTAGCACCAAACCTATTTGGATCCCTTTAAGGGGAGTTCACCCTGCTGGAACTAGAGAGAGCATTGCGCAAAATACACAATGGGAAATCCCCTGGCATCGATGGAATTCCAGTGTAGTTCTACAAATGCCTTTGGCCCGAAATCTCCAATGACTTTCTATCCATGGCCAACCATATCTTCTGTTGTGGCAGGATGTCCAAAAATTTGTCCCAAGGGGTCATTACTCTTCTCTTCAAAAAAGGGGACCACACTAATATCTCCAACTACCGCCCCATCACCCTTCTAAATATAGCCTACAAAATTATAGCCATTTAGCCTTAGCTCTCAGACTACAACCCCACCTTCCAACTCTCATCAGACCTAACCAAACTGGCTTCATGAAAGGCAGATATATCATGGACAACCTCCTTCTCGCCCAAGAAATACCTGACTTTGCCCTCAAAACCAAACAAGCAATCGCTCTCCTGCTCCTTGACTTTGAGAAAGCCTTCGATAAGGTTGAATGGTCATTCCTCCTGGGAGCTCTTGCCAGGGTAGGCATCCGGCCAGAATCTTTTAGGAAATGGGTCGTCATCCTCCTTCAGGGTAAGTGCAGACTACACTGGCTCAAAAGCGACAGATGTGCCCTCCACTGAAAGTCCAGGAAAAAAAATTAATGCACATTTTAATTAAGGATATTTGTTCAAATATATTTTTATCTTCATAGGTAATGGTATACTAAGTAAATGGTCTCATCCCAAATATTTGAGATATATATTATTATAATAATATATATTCCCTTATTTAGACATAATAGCTATTTATTATTATCTTGTAGTTTATGAAATTGTCCATATAACAATAAGCTCCTAGAAACAATAACAATATATATATTCTTAGCAAAGATCTCCACCCAAATATGAATTTTTCAAAACGCTATGAACAAATCGTCATTTTGGGGGTTTTTTGGGTATAAAAAAGTCCATAGTGTCTTGATGGATGGATGGAATTGTTCACAAATTTATATTTGAGTCTATTCAAACATTGTGTATCTAGTTGTAATTGCACAAATAGGTTTTTCAGATGGCATTTGGGACATCCAATGGACTGTGACAGTCCATCCATTGGAATTCCCTACAAAAGTCCATAGCTTCATGAGATTTCATCCAAATTCCAAAATAATTGTACCCACATGTACATATGGTAAGTGGCTAACCCGTTTTAAGTCCATTTGCTATGAATATATATTTATGTGTATAGGGTGAAGAATAATATGACAAGCAGTCAGTCGAAAACTGCAAATTGCAGTCCAAACTGAGCCACTCTAGTCTTCATCTACCCTTCAGAACTCCTCAAGTAGGGTCTTTGTCAATGGGCAACTTTCCACCTCCTTCCCGCTCCATAGGTATGTCAGACAGGGTTGCCCACTAGCTCCCTTCCTCTTCCTACTTGTGGCTGGCTCTCTAGGCTATATGCTCGAATCCAACCGCCTCATCAGAGGTCTTCACATAACTAATTACCATACCTCTCAGCCAGCGGAGCTCAAAGATTCTATGTTCGTCGATGACACCTTCCTCATCCTCCAGGCCACCCCTCAAAACCTCCAAGAGGCTACATCTACGTTGAACCTTTTCTGCCATGCTTCAGGTTTCAAAGTCAACTCGGCAAAAACATGCGCTATTCTAACTAGGGACCTCCATCAATCCCATTTAGGAAATGATCCTTCTTGGGCTCTAACATGGGTTATCCCGGCTAGGACTTGGGGCACTAGACAACAACACTCCTGGGTTATACCTTCGGTGTCGGCCTCTCGGATGACCAGAAATTTGCCCCCACCCTGGCCAAATTCAAGCGCAAACTGACCTTCTGGGGCTCTAAACACCTCTCCATCACCGGGAGAACCCTGGCGGCCAACCAGGTCCTCTATGGGGATCTGATAGTACCTCCCAAACTAGAAAGAGACCACAAGTATCGTGGAAGCAGATTTGTCTTCCCAACAAACAGGGGGGGCTTTGAATTATAGACCCAGAAACCCAGATAACAACTCTCCTCGGCAAGTGGATTCCACGCTTTTTTGGCCCAGAAGGGGGCTGGTGGAAATATCTAGTGGTTCAGAACATCCAGGATGCCTCTCCCTTCAAAACTGCACTCTGGTCCCCATCTCTGCGTTGGGTGGCTCAAGGGTTCAAGCATAAGGCCTTAGGCTCATTTCTGTGGACCACTATCTGGCATGCATGGGGAAGGCTCCGACCCTTTCTCTGGAAAACAGAACCCCAGTCTTATGAAGAGACCTCCGACAGTACCTGTTCTTAATAAACAACAAGCCACCCAACCACAAAGGGCCCAAGCCAAGAGATGGTCTTTCTGGGACAGATCCGGCATTAACCAGGTTCACCACATCTGGAACAACCACGACTTCATGGACTCCACATCTATTGCTAACATTGTATGATCAGCCAGGACCTCCTCTGGCTTTCAGAGCATCAAAGATTCAATTACTCCAGCTTGGCTTCCCGCATTGCAAGCAAATGTCGCAAGAAGACCCCAACAAGCAGCAGTTATCCACGATCAGTTCGCCAACACTTGGGCAAGAAATGGTCTTCTCTGCACCAGCTCGTCACCATCCCACTGTGCCTGGGCAACTCAACCGCCAGATCGATGGCGAGAACTCAACACACCCCTCCATGGCGGCGTCCCCAGAGTTTGACATGGATATCAATTGGCGCCACATCAAATCGGCTGCTAGACTGAAATTCCGCTGAGATCTCTTCGTATTAGCTTTGGACAGGTCCCCAGCCGCTTCCAAGCTATTCATCTCTTCATGGATTCCTCGTGGTCTCACCAGTCCAGAAGCGACTGCCTACATTCTAAGCAACCCCCTGCTGGTGTGACTTCTACATAGGGATTGTAACCCTAGGTCCCCTTCATCTTCTCCCTTCGGGAGGTTAGTTCATCCATCACTGACTACGGTGTGTGTATCTCATGGTGTAATCTGGGGTTTTAATTTTTTTCCCCGCAATAAACTCAATAAAATTAAATCAGGGCCATCCCCTGTTAACCCCCCCCCCCCCCCCCCCAAACAAAAAAAAAAAAAAAAACAAAAAAAATTGTCCCATGCCTACATGCCTTTTTTTCACTATGGTGTCCGCGGGAGTAGGCCCTTAGGACAGGGACCAAATATTCCTTGCTACTCATACCACTAGTAAACCGTAGCCATGTGAGTAGGCTCCCCAAGAGGGCTGGCATGCAGCTATGCAAGCTGTCCCAGTCAAATTAGTATAGGTATGATGAGGTTTCTATATACATAGTGCCATGAGCCTATGTTGGTGAAGACTAAGGTGTGGCTGTGGAAGGTGAAGAATTTTCTTAGGTTAGAGGTATGGATCCATCCTTTGTCATAATATGTCACCCTCTCCAACATGCAAATTGTGAAACACACATCCACACAAGGGACAAACAGTCCCATGTCCATTTGTTTACTTTTCCAGGATCACTGGCTTTCAACTAAAATATTTGATCATACCTACTACTACAAGACTAAATTGCCCACAATTGAAGCACTTGCTTGGAAATTGCAATGTTGCAAATAAGATGAATCTGGTCGTTCTCATGACCATCCTCCAATCCTACCTACACTGAAAACCCCACTGAATCTAATCATCCATTGTAGTTACCCCTGTACACAGATGAGTTAAAAGCCGTTGATACTGTCCATAGTATTCACATGCTGCCTGTACCTCTTCATGCTGATGGGAAAAGACCCCTGGTAAATCCAACTTTATACCTCCACCTCCCTGTAAAGATGTCCTAATCTCAGGCTCTTCGTTGGAGTTTCTGGAAGCTGAGGCCAATGCCTCTTTGGATTCATGACAAGCCAGCAGAAACATGGCTGCCGTGTCAGGCTGTTTTGCGCTGCGCAATGCGGCCAACACCTCTGAGAGTGCTCCTGCTGACACATACAGTATCATTGCCCTGCATCCAAATAAAGATCATCTCAATGCTGGCAACATGTCTTTGGAGTGTCCAATGATGAACAAAAGCCTTGAACTTGAGTGACACTGGTACTGGTTGAGACGGTAGGAGCAGGCATGGCAGCTCGGTAGCAAAGGCTAACCCGCATAGAACCTACACAAATCTCAATACTCTGCAGGACTATTGTAAGTCAGTGTTCTTGAAACAGTTCACCACTTACTAAATATTCTTCTATCCATCCTCAAGACTCCACAGAGCGTCTAGACTGAAAATGGGGTTCAAAACTAGATTTCTTCTTAAACTCAAAAAATTGAGGCTCTGCAGCCTTACAGCAGGAAGACGAAAATCTGCTAAAAGAAAACAGCTACATTTATGCAGATACAACGCTGGTGAACATGTATCTACCGCAGTATGATCATCTACAAACTTCCAGTGATGAAAAAGTCGAAAGCACTCACCGCCACAAATTGTGTTCATGGTGGAGGACGTGGTCAGCCCACCTCTCCAACACCCTGCACTCCAATACATGAAACTAACCACCGTGATTCTTACTGGAACTCCACTCTTCTATTTTTCGGCACAAGGAGGACAGCTGAAGTAAGCTAAACAACTCGGGTTGCCTAAAAACACAACACATGTGAAAAGAAGACTTGTGAGCCACTGCAAGTATTTGAGATGCATGCCCACCTTCCCTGCGGAGGGGAGCAGCTTGTACAAACTATACCCTAACACTCTGCCAAGGGCCAAGAGACAACTATGTCACTGGCAAGAATAGGTTTACAGCAGTGACCTGGCATGATCAGCCCCGTGCAGATGTGCTGCAGCCAAGGTAGCGGCGTCCACCCAGCGCCCTGCATCTTGCAACTGCAGCAAGGCAGTACATAAGCACTCTCACACAACCTGGCTGTCACTAACTTGGAAGATTACACTTTGATACCTGCAAGCAACTCCACATCGATAACCTCCCAGACCCTTCTGTTGTGGCCTGTCTTTAGGGGCTTGTTTCCAAGGCTTCCACAGAAGATATGCCACTGTGGTGCCCAGCAGGACTCCTGGATAGAGGCTCCTATACCCTCCTAAAACAGGAAATAAGACGAATGCCCAACTGTGAGTAGGAAAAGTAACAGATGCAAACCTGGGAGCACGCTTCTTGATACCGCCCCACAGCACAAAGTAGATGTGTTCCTGACAACGAATCATCTGTTGTCACCATGTTGGCCGCAACAACCTACAGCCACCATGCCAATAAACCTTGGGTAAGGAAAACAGCCCTACCATCCACAATACTTCACAAGCACATGGACACTGATCTCATAGTTGCAGTGAATGAGAACGTAACTTGTGTTTTGTGATGACATTACAGTTTCTGGCCAGAGATATGGGATAAGTAAAAACCATATCAAAACCCTAAGACTGGAGTTAGAGAAGGATGTTGTGTTGAGAGAATGAAGCAGTCAAGTATAAATGTTTTTTGGGCTTTCTGGTTGATTCACTCTTTGCTTGGTGAACACCTGCCAAGAAGAAGCCAGCCCGTGAAGAGGAGAAGAAAACAAAATTTCCCTCTAAGCTTGGAAAAAAAAATCAATGAGGTGATGTAAGAGAAAGGTACCTTGATTGCCAATTCATGCAGAGAAGGTGACACAGCAGAGGCAAGGGAGACAGCACGCAGAGCATCCTTGTAGAAGAGGGGGTTGTCAGCTGGGGTTGCCAGCAACAATGTGACAGCAGCCTCAAAATCCCCTACAGACACTAATCTGCACAAAACAAACCAAAATTTCACAAAGCTAACAGTTACAGGTATGCAATCCCCATCAGTCATCAAGATACATGCGACTGTAGAGGGCTTCTCAAGGATCTGTATGTCTTGCTCTATCTTAGTGATGGGGACTTCAGCCACAAGATGAGAGTATATGCTATTGTCTTCACTCTGCGCCCCCAACCGCCCCGCCCAGCCCCGCCCCACACTCGCCCTGGCTTTATTGCTCTGACCAAACAGAGCATGGGATCTAAGCACCCAGGCTAGCAAGGTCTAATGCTTTTACATCCCTTCCTGCCTCTTCCCTTGCTCCTGCAGCTTGACCGCCTGCCACCTCAGGTATAAGTTCCACGAAGTCCAGAAAGGAGAAAAATTCAAAATACTATCATTGCTTGCCTGCATCTGCTTGAGCTACATTACCAAAGAGTACGAAGACGCCTTCATATTACTGGTGACACACCCCATCTGTAGACATTCTGTGACATTTTTCACAGTTCTGAACACTGAAATCTTGCTCAAAAACTCGCGTTCTTAGTTGCTCCTGTCTTCCTATTTAGGTCTGAGCATGTGTCCCAGCTATAGGACCATATCCTCCACAGCAATAAGATTGCAAAAGATTAAAGGGCAAAAGCAGGCAATCTCACTCATGTACTCGTTTCTGAGTGGCTTCACTGCCTACCAGCTTCTCATGCCAAGTGATCCGCTCCCTGGCAACAGAACACACCGCAGTTTGCTCACTTGGCACGACTTCCATACACCCAAATGGCTGCCTCACCGCCCACCACCCATAGACACCATCTTACTACTTAGATAACTGTTAAGGTGCCAGTTGAGACTCAGCTCAAAATCCATCCTAGATGCTCATGACTGAACATGAATGAGATGTCAGTCCTTCCTGAGTATTCCAATAGTCCTGCCAAATATGCTCAAACCTAGTATGCAATCACAAATTTGCCTCTCAACGGTTTCTGTGGCAATGGAGGGACTAGAAATTCACCAGTTGCAAGGAAGCTGAAGGCAGAACTCCCTGTGGAAAGCTGGGAGCTGCTGGTTTGGTGGAGGTGAATGACATCCCTCTTTCCAGTGATTTGGCAGCTGAGGTAATCACACCCCCCTCGACAGCAGCTCTTTGTGAGGAGCTAGGTGCCTGAGGAGTTACCCAAAATGTCCCTGGCCCAGCAGATCCCAAACTGAGGAGAGCAAGAGCCCTGGGGAGCTGAAGCCAGAACATGGCCTCTGAGTACTCTCCAAAATGTGCGGCTGCAAAAGCTGAACGTGTTGCAACGCCTTGCCTACATATGGCATTATAAGTGGCTGCCCTATCCTCATCCAGCAACTGTCCTGACACCCTCTCACCATCCCAATGGCCTCAATTGTTACCAGGGTCCAATATAAGCCAAGTTGCAAGCAAAATGAGACATAAGTACACACACTCAACAATATGAAATATAAAAATGGAGTGTGTCAGTCCGTCTGAAAGAAAAAATGTACTCATAAGATGTTGTTTGCCGTAGCCTTGTGGCCACTGACCCCGTGCCCAGTTTGAGTGGAACGCAAAGGGACAGAAACTACCTTTGTCAGGGGCTGATGCTGGTAGTATCACGGAACTAGAGAGAGAGAGAATGTACTCAAGATGTTTGCTGTAGCCTCGTGGCAGTGGAGTTGTTTGCCGTATCCTGTGGCCATAGACCCAGCGCCCAGGTTGGGTGGAACAAGAGGGAACAGACACTACCTTTGTGATGTGCTCACTCCAGCATGGGGCTTACCCTTGTTACAAACATTTAGCGGCTTTCCAGATTTCCTCTAGAAAGCCCTTCACACAAACCTCAATCTGCTGTGTGTGAGCTGCTCAGCAATTAGAATGCAACATGGCCAGGGCTTTAGGTTTAGCCAAGCAAGAAAGAGAGAGCTGTCCTGAGCACCTGATTGGAGTGTCAACTTTTTCTTTAATTCACATTCTCAGGTTTTTTCAGATGAAAGCAGGCTGGATGTTGTCTCAAACTTCACAAACTGTGTGAATAGTGGTGTAGTGACAGCCTGTCTGACGCCTTCAAAGAAGGTCTCTCAGTGTACCCAATACAAAGTTTGGTTATAATCATGATGCCCCTCCAATTAATCTAGTTCCTTGTTTCACAGCTGTACTGGGGAGGCAGCCAACACTTTAGTGTGAAGTTAGGCCTGTTGTTCTGAATGACAGAAGGCCCTTCAGTAGTGCTTGGTCCCAGTAGTTCATAAAAGGTTGTGAACACTGAGTAGGAAAGAGAGAGAGAGCAAGAAAGAAAGAAACAGTATAACTTTGTATTCATCTTGTAACTCTGGCTTCTGGCTCTAGAGGTTGCATGAGCTTCAAATCTGACGTTGAAGCTCTGGCAAGCCTCCTGATGATGTTGCGCTAGTGGAGTGGTTTGTGCATCTGGATAATTCTGGAAGTTCCAAGAACTTTCGTTTGGGCCCTCGCAGGTTTGGCTTCTTCCTTGCCTTTGTGGCTGCTTGCCCTTTTGCAGCTTTTTTATTCTTCGTAGCTTATGTGGAGCATTTTTTCTCATAAGGTTTGTTCTGGGTCTTCCCTGTTCATCTATAAATATCCTAGAATAGATTGTACTCATAAGACGTTGTTTGCCGTAGCCTTGTGGCCATTGACCCCGCGCCCAGTTTGAGCGGGAACAAAAGGGACAGAACCTACCTCTGTCAGGGGCTGACGTTGGTAGTGTGACTTACCATCATATATAGAATTAATCCGGGTTTTCCAGATATCCTCTAGAAATCCCTTCACACAAGCATCAATCTGCTGTGTGGTGATTTGCCCAAAAACTAGGCCTCAGGAGGGCCTGGGCTTTTGGCTCAGCCTCGAGACTTTCAAAGTTGTTAAACAGGGGTACAGGCACAATTCCCTTGATAGAATTGAAGAGAGCGTCTCTTTGGTGAGAGAACCCCGGACAGTGTATCAGAAAGTGAATACTGTCTTCAGATTGCCCACACAGTGGGCAATTGCCTCTCCCTTTCCTCTCTGCTTCTGTTTGCTGTTCAAAGGTAGGCTTCCTGCTATGAGTTTAAATTTCAGTCTAGTGCCGAGAGTGGGTAGACCCTTGAGGTCATCCAAGATGTCCTCCCCCATGTCACTGACTGGAAACAAGTTCAGGGAAGTTTTCTGCCTAACCTGCATTTTCATCAGACAATCTCATGGCAACAGACATGGCTGAGGACACTACAGCCTCTAAGTCAGATTTATCCAGCAGGGTCAAGACTTGCGGATCCAGGTCCAGGTCCTTGAGAATCTCTTCTACTCTCTTCTGCCAGGACTTAGCCTGTTTGACAGGGCGGTCCTGTTTCCAAGATATAGAGTCGATTAACTTAGGATATCTGGTGTTGGGCATATGTTGCAGCTGACCCCACCATCTGACCTTGAATTCATCTCATCGGGAGCTTAAGGACGGAATGCCAAACTCACCCCGAACAGCCACATTGGCTGTTTTGGAGTATGCTGACATACACTCCTTAAGCACCCCCACTTGAATGGATTCTAGAGACTTAGCCTGGTTGGAGTTATCAACCCATATAGCAGATCCGTACTCCAAGGCAGGTCTAATAACGCGACAAAGCATGGTTTTCTTAACCTCAGAGTTGACCCCTCTGCAGTGGAAAAATTTAGTGAGCCCCGGAGCTTTGCCCTTGCCAGTTTGAACAACTTTCCGGATATGTGCATCCCAATTACAATTGGAGGAAAACTCAATGCCTAGGTAAGTGTAGGAAGGGAGGACCGGGATCTCTTGCCTACCCCACTGCCACTTAAGATCACTTCCTCCCTCTCCTCTGTCGTTGAATGCTACCACTGCACATTTGCTGACATTAGCCTCTAGCCCCCAAAGATCAAAGTATCTCTTCGCGCAATCAATCAACTCCTGGAGATTGGTTGGAGTCTCCCCTATGCCTGCGAAGTCATCCGCAAACATAAGGGCTGGTATGGTGGTATCACCCACCCTTAACCCAAATCCCTCACTTTCCACATCCTCGAGGAGTTGATTGATGAAAACATTGAAGAGCAGAGGGGAAAGAGTACATCCTTGAGCTACACCTTGGTCTATGTCAAAGAAGTTGGAATATCCTAGAATAGAGAAAGCAAGTAAGAAGGAAAGAAAGTCATTGTCTGTGGGAGGTCCAAAAGGTCCATTGAACCAATGGAGAGCTCCACATGTGATCTTCAAAACCACAACAAGAGAGGAAAGTAGACAGAAAAGTAATGGTCACCTCAGGGATGATATGGCTTGCCAAGGTCGTTACTGTCTTCACAACTACTATTTGAATCTTAAGCCTCGTTTCCTCCAACAAACACATGAAAACAAGAATAAAAAGGAGAAAGCAAGGGACAGAGAGTCACAAGCCATCATTGATTTGGGTTCCTCACGAGGCTTGGTCAAACATTAAATTGAAGTTATCCAAACATGGTGTCTCACCAGCTTTGCGATGTGGTTCCAGTGCCTTGAGCAGAACTTCTGCAACTGCTGTTTCTCCTATTACTGGATTGGAAGTCTCCAAAAGATAATGTCGCAGATCCCCTCCATACATTCCTAGTGGCAAGTCCCGGGATCTCCTTCCATGCCCTCCATCCATTGAAGCTGTCGTCAACGAGAACCAGGAAGGTTGCACTCCTTGCTGTAACAGCATCCGCAGACACTGCCACAGCCATAGCAAAACCATACCTTTTCACGTTCACAAGCTGTTGCATCAACATAACATTTAAAAGTCCAGAAAAATAGGAAAATCAGCATGTAAAGACCGGAGTGGGTAGTTAGGCTCCATACCGGGGCTGAAGGATTGTTATTGGCCTCTCAAAGGCACCATGACAGAACTAATGGAACTACCACAAATGTGGGGCATATGCAGCAGCTGAAACTGTTGGGGTACTCCCCAAGCCGCCAGGACTCTATGGAGACAGTAGAATATCTACCTTCAAACTTCAAACAAAGAAAAGAAGACGTCACCAGATTGGGGAAAATATTATATCACATACAACCAGAGGTCACTTACCAACGCATGGAGAGGTGGGAGCAGTGCTGCACAGCACAATGGCATTGGCTGGTAGCGTTGCCATACAGGTGGCTTTGCTAGCTGCCCAGACTTGCCTCCTGTAACACTACACACCATGCATACCCATCATTCCTAGTTACTGGCCAATCTGCACTTTGAAAAGAGAGAGTCCAGTGATGCAACAGTTAGAGGACTGACAGGCAGTTGAAGTGGTGATACATACTTATTAACCTCAAGAAGGCGGAAACTGCCATCAGCGCCAGCAATGCACAGTAGCAAGGGCTCATTCTTGTCCGGTCGCAGTGGGTACCAATCCAACTCCAGCACCAGAATGCCCCCAAGCTGCGGCTGCACCAGCGCATTTGCCACGGGGTCCTGTGTATCCTACTCACCACCAACATCTCTTGCCATCAAATTTATATCTTGGAGTGCTGTCACACTTTCTGATATCTCAAATTGCCCCAATATAAAACCAACTTGAACGTTGTCAACTGTAGCACCATAGGGAAAGAAAAATATGCTTTTGATTTTATTTCAAAAGGACGGATAAACCTCCTAGAGTTGGGCATGGAGCAACCATAGTAATAATAAGGAAGGTTACAATCACTAAAACCAAAACTTCTGCAGCGCCGCTCGGTGACTGCTCTAGAAAGATGTGACAGAGCTTGAGACATGACTCTAAAGCTTATGCAGACTACAACTCCCATAAAACTCATGCAGCTGGAAATAACCCCCCTCATGAAAATTTGAATGGACTTTCACTCAGTGCATTGGCAGATATAACAACCTTGCAAAAATAATGGCCAAACAAAGCCACACAAATCTCCAAAACTGATCATACAGCATAGGCACATCTGCAGCTTACAGGAACCCAGGAAAGATGAATACTTCTTACAAGATCATAAACAGAAAAAGTATGATCATTGAAAAGGACAGCTATCCGACCCCTGCTGGGATCTCCAATCTTCACAGGTGCAAATTTGATTCGCCGAACACCTCCTCGATGTGTATTGAAACATGATGACAGCCCAGACAAGACATCCCACCAGCGAATGCTCCCCATCCGATCTCCCATCACCTTTCATAACATTATCCAAAAGAGTGAAGGCTCTCAGTGCTAGATTTTAAAATATAGGATGAGAGCTCACCTGGACTTGGTACAAATTCACCCTCCCTTCCTACAGCCTCACTTCAAACCTCAGTTTTGTGTTGCATCCTGGTAACCATTTACCTTATTGACGTAGAATATGGGACTCATTCAAAATTTGTGAGGGACACACAGATCCGCACTGATCTAAATGAGCACAGCAAACGATAAATTACCACATGGGGCATGCGGTAAGCCATGGCAGTCACCAGCACGTCTGCTGAAACAAATGAGGCTGACGGCCATCTGGGCCTGCACACCACAAATTGAGCAGCTCACACAGCAGGCTAGGATTGCAAACACAACTGTCCTTTCAAGGAAAACTCTTAGGAATAAAACACAGATAGCCCCACACATGTGAGACCTGGTAAACTAGAGAGCACTATCACCAATTTTCTTACTACAGGGGGCTGATTTGTTGAGATCCCAGCGACCACGGAAATTACGAAGATTAGGCATCTGATCCAATGAAAAATACAATCATTACAATAAAATTCAGAGAAAGTTTGCATACCTGAAGTCACGGACCCGTCTGCCCCGCAGCTCGAACACCCCAAGTGACCCATTCACGAGAGCAAAAGCGAAGCTTTCTGCGGACTCCGACTCTTGCAGTGAATCGGACACACCTACTGAACATTAAGCTATAGGTCAGTGACCTACCACTGTAATAGATTAGGTAGAACACAGTTCTTTTACCACTTTGGGTGGTTGCCACATGAAATTGTAAGATCCATACAAACATCAGCTAAGAAATGACCACAGACCTTCGTTAAGACCAGTTCTAATCTCCATAGAGGCTTGAAACAACTTGAATTCGAGAGTGTGAAACACTTGTAATGAACCAAAAACCTTGTGGCAGAACCCACCTTTTCTTCTAAGATTCCCACCTTCTTTACACTTATCCACAGCAATCAAAAACATTCTTTGATGTAAAGGTTTGGCTGGTACCACAAAAGAACTACAAATACATATAAGGAGGCATTGTGTACTTGGGCTAGGAGTTGTGGCGGAGGGAGCGGATGGCGCATTAGCAGCAGCAGCTGTAGAGGCGATGCTGGGTTGCTCATTGTTCAGCATGGATAACCTGCGAGCTGATGTTACTGCAGGAGAGGATAAAGGCCTTGGCGCAGGTGGGAGGGCCCACTCCATCACCGTAAATGGAAGTGCCAATGATCGCAACTACATACACAGAGGTTCTCTGTTTGTGAGTCTATCTGGGTCTGTGTGGTCAGATAGTTTGTCCACCAGACAGAAAATGGGGAAAAAATGAATTTGTGGTATGCATCAAGAGGACGACATTTGCAAATTTGCAGATTTATAACTAACTCTCCTTTATTGTAGACTTATGGCAATACATGCTAATATGCTGATAAATTAGAATACAGTCATAAAAAGTTAGGCCAAGTATACACCTGCAAAAGATAATTTCTCAAAGCCTAATACCATAACTTTTGAGAATCAGTGGTAGTCCCCAACCACCAATAAAACTTTTGTCGTGCTTGTACTGGGCTAAGTATACATACCATCTGTGGGGTCCTAGTCATGGCCCAAACCTCTGCAGGCGCCTCCCTGAACAGTATCAGCAGGTATCTGCCAGAAAAAATGACTGGTAAACCTTCCTCCCTTACTACTAGTTCCCCACTTATGAATGCCCCCCATATCTAGAGGCGCAGACAACTAGTTTCCACAAGAGCCATCATTGTTCTGTCAGTCTTCCAGATGATGTCCAAGTTGCTACCATGGATAGTGCATCTGATATTAGTCCTTTACAAGAAGATAAACAGAATCCTCCAGCAGCCCAGTCCATAACCCAGCCGATTGCATCAGCAGTCACAAGGATGGCCGCAAAAAGGAATATTGCTACTTTCAATCCATTCCCTTCCCAATTAGTTCTTCCAGGGTGACTTCTGGGGATAACTCAAAACCGGGATAACTCAAACTAGGCCAACACAAAGAGTTCATTAGCAGGAACTACATTAGGGGTCCATTAATTTGCAGTGAGAAATGGTTCAGATTTTGCTGAGGCAGTAGGGGCTACCATTCTCAATGCTGCACGGCTCTTCACAATTAAGACAACACATCCCCAGTGCAAGATGTAGACTTTTGGAAGGGCTATCTGCCACCTTAAGAGTTGGTGGAGCAATATCCAAAAAAATTCTATCATGGCAGCAGGTAATACATATTACAGACTGCCAGTCTGAAGTGGGACCTGGTGCTGTCCAAGGGCTTTGACATTTGTGTACATCCTTATCCCCACTATCAAATCCTATTTGGCTCTCTGGTGACAAAAGAGGATGAGACACACCTGCCAGAGGGGGAAGTCCGAAGGGCACGCATAGGAGCACGTTCCGGTTTAGTTAATGTGCGAAAGATTTTGTTTTGCCCGCTGCGCACGCATGTCACTGCCAGCCGGTTTAAAAACCCTCCCCCCTTGCCTTTTACCTGGTTGAAGCATGGACAACAATGATTACAACAAATATCTCCAACGGTAGTTTCAGCCAACCATGGATTGCCAGAGATGGGACATCAACATTCGTACCCCATCACAACCATACAACACCCTTCCCTCTCTGTCCTAGATGTCTCTAAGTCTTGTCCCCAACGGCCTGAACGTAGGACCCATGGAACTAGACAGATGTGCAATAAACGAGAAGACTGTCACTTTGATAGGCAGTTCATCATTTGGGACATGATGAGACAGATAATCAGCAGCAAGATGATTTGTACAACTGTTCACTCCACTCATACAAATCTGGCATCACCTAATTGATAGCATTTAGAGCATTATCTGCTGGCAATGCCAGGTGATCTGAGAAACTCTGGTTGGTGAAAAGCCAATTCAAAGAAATTAAAGACTTTTGCACACTACTATGGTTCACAGACCCTGAACTGCACATCTCTTATGCACACATATAAGGCAATGGGCCAATCAAGACCTCAGAGTAAGAAAATGAGACGAAACGTGTGTTGCCCAGCCAGCGCACACCTCGGACAATGGCATTGTTATGCACGGCAAATGAGACCGTAATAGCATTTGCGCCAGCATCCATCAGATCCACTGTGCCCCCTTGTGTAGCCAAAGCCACCAGGGGTACCCCTACAGCCCCTGCACTGCTCCCTCCTGTGCCTGCATTCAGGCACTAGTCATCTTACACCTTAACCTTTTCTACAAACAAACTTGTAGATTGGTTTCCTTCAACCACTCAAACAAATGTGACACCAGTAAACAAATATAGCATATGCCATTCTAAGTCACCAGCCTAAGATATGTCAAGAGGTTGCAGTTTGCACATGCTATGGTTAAAGTGAAACCAGCAGGTCATCACTGATTTGGGCACCATTATCCCCAAGCAGTGCAAGCTGGATGATGAGAAGACATTCTGCTTGAGTTTGCAGGTTGACCTGTGATTGGTGAACTGAAGTGGGAGAGAAAGTATCAATACGAGACTAGAAACAGGATGCCTTCCTCGTGACCATATTCCTTACCGGGGTTGATGGCATGAAGGGAGGGTGTTGGCACAGCCAGAGTCGTAATAGCTGATGATAGCAGTTGCAACTGTCCAGTCAGATTCAGCTGTAGCCACATTTACCCACTTCCAATCAGCCTACAGGCTAAGAAGGTGTCAAGAGGAACATAACAGATAATTTGTAGGTAGGTTCTGAATCCAACTTAGAAGGCCTACTCCACTTAGAGACCAATCTCGTCTTATTAACAATTTTCAACCCAGAGTGGAGCTCATGGTGATTTGTACAGCTACACCTACCTGAACCAGCATGATCAGAGTGGATCTTGGCCAACGTGTCATCAGTACCCATCTAACAGGCAAGGGGTGGTACAAGCTAATGTTCAGAGATGGGTAGGGTCCATGCGTTCTTCTATCTTTTGAAGTAATGTAATCAAGGAAGCCAGAGGGAGTGGACAAAGTAATGTGTACTGAAATTCTTAATCAGGATCTACTCTGCACTCAGTGCTGCCGCTTCACATGCAAGTCTAATCATTACCTCCAGGTTTGTCAAGGGTTGGATTAACTTACAACAAGCATAACTCCAATAATCTATACAGATCCAAAGATCCCTTCATAGAATTCCCTCTGTCTTCTTTATCTCGAGGAATATAAACCCTCTGTATGTAAAACCCAATGGAAGCCTTAGACACACCTGGAAGATTGGATCAGGGGTAAGACCATTTAGAATAGAGGCCCCCACTTTTGCTTGATGTATCTGCTGCTCTCCCCCTTCTTCATTGAATGTTGTCTCCATGTATGAGGTATTGGTTGTTCTCAACATTTCCCTCCGTCCCTCAGCAGATGCAGTCTGACTTGTTGAAGTGTCTGCAGTGATGACCCAGTTCCAGACCCGACCATCATCAGAGATGGAAATAAACGTGGTTTCCAGGGTAACCACAGGCTTTGCCTCAAGAGGATGGGTGTCAAGAAACCCTGTGCTTGGGGCAGGAACAGTGTCAGCCAGTGGGAGAGTATTGAGCTGCAGCATGGGCAAGTGGCTTCCCACAGGAGTCTGGACATGAAGCTGCAAAGGGCAATGCACCACAGCAAGCACTGTTGGGGCAGGCACTGGGGACCCCATGGAAGGCATCAGAGCATCCATGTGACATAGTGCAAACGCCTGCCTACCCCTACATGCCCGTGTACATCCCATCCCATGTCAGCAATTACCCTATACAAGGGTCTAAACAGGAAGCTATCGTTTCAATTGCAAATAGGTCACGTGTGCAAGGAGTGAAAGTGAGTTGGTAGATATTCATTAATCCTGTCTGCCCTCCTACATTACAGGTCTAAGACATGCAATATGAAAGAGGTCTGAAGTTCTTACTCTCGTCTTTTCCATGCACTGATTTTGCCATCCTGGTGAGCACAGTAAAGTATGTCGTCATCAACAATTGCTAGCAGATCCAGAAGCTTGCCACATCCACGGGGCAAGGCTGTAGAGGCCAAAGGCATTCCAAAGGCCAAGTCAAACACCACAATCTCCCTTGGCAACGCGATATAAACCAATCCTCTGGTTCTAGGAGAAAACAAGCAGCGCACAATGAAAGCTGGGGTGGATGCCAGGGCAGGAGCTCCAACTGATGTAGACCCAGTGGAACCGCCAGCCTCTTTTCCCCCTTTCTCTACTGACAAGCCCGCACCTTTTTCCTCGGTGGTGGATATTGCATACTGCTTCAAAAGAACATCTGTCTCTGACGGACCCCCAACAAGGATAGAGAGGAGAAGACCCTTGAGACCCAGGACACACAATTGCCGAGTATCAAATATGTCTCGTTTCACACACCCAAGAAGTTCTGACCCTGTATCAAATCTCCAGAGGGAGCGCCCAGAGGCGGGATCCCAAATTGCCACCAGAGAAGGACCATGGATGGCGGCGAGCAACCACTGATGACCAAATACCCAACAAACATCCTGGATACCTTGCCTTCCTTTCTCAGCCTCCAGCTCCAACCATGTCATTACTTCTCCTGATGCCACATCCCAGATTGCAATTCGACCTTGCCTGTCTCCCACTGCCAAGCGCAGATGTGCCGGGGAAACATCCTGCGTAAGGTCCCTAGGGATTCCTTCAGGGCTCCATTGAAGAGCTGTCACAAATGGGGCTGGAAGAAGGGGGGCACTTTTAATTGCAGGCATGGGCAGCACCACGACCAGCTGCATGGAGCGCACATCCATCACCACGACATTACTGCCAGCCCCATAAGCTACTAGCCCGTGCGTACTGCAATCTGCAGCTCCTCCATTCTCCTTGCCTGCTGGGCCAGCCAAAACCCCACCCACTCCTGCCCCCGTCCCTGTCATTCCGTTTTCCTCCAACTATGAAAAAACGTGAAGGGGAGTCTGTGTGCTTGTAGCACATTACCGCATCGCACTATTCCTCTTACCTACTTACTTCCCAATCCTGCGGGCCTCCGTTGCGCTTCTTCTCAATTCAAATGCAACACCCTCTGCCTTAAATTTCTTCTTCTTTCCCTCCATGCTCGTCGCCTCCCCCTTCCCGTCTCTCTAAGCTCCAGCATATGTGCAGTTCGCAGGCATAGATGTCATCATGTCCCGACTAGAGTGTAGTTGGTGACATCGTCCTTGACACAGTCTGCAAATGCTGAATACAGCTGCTGCCCTAGTCCATACCCTCACTTCCAGCAATACATAAGCACTAAATGAAGCTTTCCACGTACTGTAAGAACACCCAATGGTGCCCGATCTCCGATCCGATTACTTCCATTAGCAGTCAACGCATCCCCTTGCGCGCTCTCCATGCAGCTCCATAATCTTCAACGAATTATGGACTACGGAGACAGCCAATATGTTGAGTTTACATAGAGGACAAGAGGATAAGTCATCATGCAGTTGTGCAGGAGTCTCTCGATCGTCACCCAACCGACACGTTCCAATGGCGGTGGTGGTTGAAATATTTGGCTCATCGCACCGGCACTTCGACGATTTTCTGCGGACATGTGCATATCATGAAGCCAAGAGCGGATCCACTGGGGACATGTGCATATCATGAAGCCAAGAGCGGATCCACTGGCATCCCACGTGCATCCGTCCTTGTCGCCTACTATTGACAACGTGTTTCAATTGCTTTGCAGAGAGCACAAGCCATCTCTCTTTTGCATCGGGTTGATGTGGCTAGCTCCGCGTCATCTTGTCTTCCACCTCTGCCTAACACTTTGCCTATCTCCTCCAGGCTGTTGGCTAAGAGGGTCGCTCTGCTTGAGTAGTTTACTATAGCTTTTGTTTTGGTCGCTGGTTGAGTAGCTTACTATAGCTTTTTGTTTTCTTCTCTTGTTTCTTGTTCCTCCCCCCCCTTTTTGGGAACTTCACATCATATGCACATCATATGCAGGTTCACCCATTGTACATGTTGTAAATAAAGTCTTACAGGGTTTCATCACCTAGATCTTTGTCGGGGCAATAACTTTGAGGATTCACAACTTCTTCCCGATGAGGGACATTTATTACTAACACCTTGGACAAAATCCGACCGTAGCCTGAAGTACCCAGGTACCTCTGTCCTTATGAATCCACTAGCAACATGGTGGATGGACCTTCCATGTCAACAAAAGTCAGAACGAAAACGATAGCCACTCGTCTTGTGGAAAGAGTTCACCCCACAATCTTCTCCGCTGCATTCACGCACGAGACTTCCATCACAGATTCTCGGAACTGAAGTGGGCACTTTCGTTTCAATTTGACGAACTGGCCTGAAGGACGACTTTTCAGTTAAGTAAAATGATGGGCCCCAGATTGAAAGGCATAATTTTCGTTTCATAGAGTTTGGATCAGGGATCATGAAAAGAGTTGGTCCGACAAGGAACATGACATCAAGGTATACTCATCGTCTCGTCTCCGTCTTCGTCGTTAGATGTACGCAAGAGCTGAATCACCGTTTCCTTCTCTGCTCTTCCAACAGTACACAGCACATGTTTTTGTATCTCATACATGTGTTCATGCAACTGTGCTCTGAAGTGGACCTGACTGCAACGTTTCCTCATTACCTAGATCCAACACAAAAACAGGGCCAGAACAGGCCAACACTCCCCATGATCCAAACATGTGATGAAAAAGTTTGTTCAGCTTTTGACATTAGTCAGAGAATGGCACATGCTTGTAGTAGAGCTTACACTGTTACAAATATCCTACTTCACTGGGTGCCAGTTGCCTCTGTTGCCTCTGCATTGCAAAATAATGCATGGGCTTCTGGTTGGACCTATCACAGTACTGCCAAACTACACATATGAGTGACCTACAGATTGAGCTGAAAATCAATCCACTTAGTGAATTCGGGCTGAGTTAGTTGTTTGTAGGGGTCCAGAATCTTTGGATGATTTATTTGACTTCTTTGAAAGAATGGAACTTTTGAGGCAAGCCCCAGTGAATGTGAGACAGCTACCTAATGTGTCCTAATATACAATCATCTTCTGGGGTTGAAGACCAGCACTCTATCCACTTTGTACTGGCAACATCTCTCTAAAAGTTGGATGCCGCAGCTGGAAGGAGGAGGTCATAAGGTGCCCACAGATGGTCCACGGCACAAGCTGTGTGTTTATCCAGCCTTATCCATGGTTTTCCCCTGCCACTCCAGTGCATCAGACTGACAGGCCCAGAATGAAGTGCACGGCAGCGCCCTTCCAAGTTGTCACCTCCAAGTCCATGCTGATTCCATCTATGCTCAATTGGTTTTACCAATCCCGCAAATACCAGCAGAAAGGGTGGGAGGGATCCGAGCTCGTAGATTCTCCTCTCCTTCTGTGTCTCCATCCAGGCTTCAATTCTGCTTCTATAAGTTTGCTTCCGCCATTTTGCTAGGTCCATTATCATGACTCCAGTGTTGAAGTAGCAGGGGTTCCTTCCCTTGAATGTTTTAGTCAGCGAACTGTTGGACCAGAACGCAGCTGTGAAGTAGTTAGTGAAATTGGCATGGCAGTATTCAGGGGCTCCCACAGCATGGGACCCCAAACTGGTGCCCCAAAGTTTCACAATGTCATCGACTACAATAAGGTCAGAATCCAGGTAGATGACTCTCTTAATACATGGCTCCAAGATGTCTGCTAAATAGCTGCGGGCATAATTCAGGGGCTGCTCTAAGGCCTGCCTGACTGAGGCAGAGATGCGGGACCTCACCATCGTCTCGTCAAAATGATAAACCTTGAATCTGAGGAAGGGGAATGTTGAGTAGATAAGGGACTGAAGCTCTGCATCTTGATCTGAAACAAGGAAGTGAAAGCTTATACTCTCCGGGCAGGTCGAATGCTTTAGAATCGAGAAAATGGAAGCCATAGATCCTCGAAGATAGGCTACATCCAGAGTCATAGCAATGTGCACAGTGGCCTCTACGTCACTTTGAGTTTGGTTCATAAATGCGCACTGTATCCCATTCCTGAATGCAGGTGCTTCCCGAAATGGTGGCCAGTTGTCATTGACCCTTCCAGATGACAAGAATGGACTGCTACTGCCAGGCAGCTCCAGTCCTCCCATAGTAGGTGATGCAGGTGGTGGTTTGGGCCTGTCGAAATCTGCCAATTGGGAATTTCTGATAGCTTCAACTGGAGACCATGAATGCAGAGCTGCAATTAGCATTGCAATTACCAGTACAGCTGATGCTGTACCCCAAAATCTGAAAATCCACACCATTGTTCTAAGTCGGCCCTTGTTTACAAAGAGCAATATAGAGATAATCTGGAGGCAATCTCGAGTCACTATCTCACAGTCTCCAGCAAATTCCACATCTCTCACAAACATTTACTGGGCCTATACTTGTAGCGCCACAATCGAACTGCACCTGCCTTGAAGGACAATCTTTCTTGTTAAACACACTCCTTCAGAATCCAAGGTACTCCAACCAATGTGTTCTCTGCAATGCCTGTGCCAGACATTTCCTTTGAAATGATCTACATGTCAGTCCACCCTGCTCGCTGTGCTGTGGCCATTCCCCCTGGAATTTGATCAGCGATGGCCCTACTCTCCCTTGTTGCACAGATGAATTCCAAGAATTCATCAACCAATGTGTACATCAAGTCTGCTGGTTCATACAAACTTACGTCCTCAGCTCCGATCCCTGTGCTGCCGTATTTGTCAGAGCTTCATATGACATGGCTTGAGAGAGTTCTATCCGATAAAGAAGTAATTCACACCTCCCTCTCCTCCTCTATGGCGCAGACACCTCTACCGGACGATCAAGCCTGCATGACAATGTAATATAACAATGATCCTGATTCAATCCCGGCCAAGCCGCCGCTAGAACGAAGACCACGCAGGAGCTGTTGCAGTTGACACGTCCGAGTGTAGCGAGACTCAGATCCCACGGAGAGGGAGGAGGGGCTCGAGGTTAAGAAGACACAGGGAGGAGCGAGGCCGTGAGGTGGGTTGACAGGCCAGCTGTAAGCAGTTGTGGGATGGCAGAGGAGCACTGGCTTTCTGTAATCGCAGACTCTTCGCTTCTAGGTACTCACCAGCCTTCCTCCCTGTCGGTGGGGCCAGCCTGGTTCCCTTCTCCTGCCTCAGCAAATTATCTTTCCTGCTACTCATCCGTCTTCCTTTGCCGGGATTCTCTAATTGGAACTTCGTATCTTCTTCGTCCTTGTGTTTGTCCTGGTCTCAAATGACACACAGAAATCATTGCCTCAAATAGTAACTGGATACCTTTACTATGGGGGACCTTCGATCATTCTACAAGATTGAGAGGAACATCTAAAGTCTTCTGTGTCGGCTATGATGATTGATGACATTCTGGACTATTCACAAAACTGGCTTGGTGAGATTGAGTTTGTGCCCAGTTTACTAATCCTTCAACCCAGATACATGTAGTCCCCCACAGCAAACTTTTGTCTGTCTGGCCAATGTCTATTGCCCTCAGTCTGCAGAACGCGAATGATTGTGGGCCCAGTGCTTGCTCGTGGTACCTATAAGTACATTATGAAGGACATGTCCAACAATTCATAAAAGCTGGCCATGAATTTCTTTCTGCAAAGATTTCAGGTGACCGTATGATCCTGATCGCCTTGTGAAGGAAGAAAACCGGGATGTCACCGACAAAAAAAGCAGGGGAGTAACAAGCAGTGCAGTACACCTACTATCAACCTACCAACACACCATTACCACCGTCACTGTCTTCATTGGCGTTCCATGGAGGCAACAACCGTATCCAACCGTGGATAAGGAAGGGGAGAAACGATTTAACACTTGCAGGGTGCCCAATTATGCACTACAGTCAAAGATTGGACAAGACCCTCGTGATGGATTTGGAATCCTCTGGGGTGGTGGGGCGGCACTGATTGGAAAGCTTTTACTCTCCTTTTGACCATACTCGCACGGTCCCACCCTCCTTTCTCTCTGAAACCCTTTCCTGCATCTGTAGACCGGATGACATACCTACCGAGTAACTCCCTTTTCTTTCCGCAGACCAGGTCACCCTCACTGATTGGAATGAGGGAGACAAAATCCCAAGAATTCGAGAAGCTATATACATTGTCGTGCATTCCCGAGCCTGATCACCCGCATACTCTTTCTTCCTCACTAACCCAGTAACCGCGGAAACCCACAACAGAAACCCACTTCTACAATTGTGGGCCCTGCTCAACTCCGGCATCCTCTCGACCTGGACCAAGTGTGGTGACATTCAAGCTCTCAGGGATCCGCACCCACGTGTCTGTTGTAACCAAATAATGCAGGTCGAGTATTCACTCTTGTGACTGGTTGCAGCGTGTTATAACGGATCGCACTGGGGGCCCACTCCTTCTGCCCTCCTATGCAGGCAGGCATCACTCTTCTCTTCTCGTCTTTTCTTCTCTTCTTTGTTGCGCTCGAGAACATCTTTTTTGTGCTTGATTGTAACAGATCTCGAGCGGGTCTTCTGCTTGTAATGTGGGTTTTGCCTCCTATGCGGTTGCGATAGCAATATTGAATGGTACTACTTTCGAAACTTGATTATTAGTGAATCCTTCTAAGCTTAGAACCACATATTCATCCTCTCCAGCTAAAACAAATGGTAGCATGTCCAAGTTAGAGACTTCAAACGAAGCGACATTGTCACGACAACCAGAGAATGAAAAACGATTCATATGGGCTGTTTGATGCCTACTATGTAGGGATTCGTTACTGGTTGGCAAAACATTGAGTGCAAGGAAGTTCAGAAATCGCGCGGCATCCTGTGTCGTTGGATCTCTGGGAAGAAGCTCGCATTTAGGAAAAGTCATCCTCTGCTACTCTTGCAGGGATAGGGAAAACAGGGAAGCTAGCAACTAAGCTCTCCAGCTCAGGAAGTCAATTTATTTGAAATGTACGGTCAGGTGATATACGCCTGCCAAGTATAAAAAACTCCAGTGTTTTCAGAGCAATCAGGATCACATGACTTTTGTAGTCCAGGTGATGCTTTACAGCTGAGAGGAATCATGCTTGAATCCATACTTATGAACCTCTCTATGAATGTTTCTCCGCGAATGTGGAGGTAACCTACAGTGCCCACAATTTCTGGACACAAAATTTTCTGTATCATCTGCAGTGAGATAAACTTAAATGTGGGGTTAGGGACTATATTGGAGGTCCTGATCAACCTCATCATTAAAGACTGTTAAGTAACCTTCTAACAAATCAGTGCATGAGTGATCGACTGATTAAGTGATACATTACTGTGATCCAAACCCAATATTATGTACCTGCATCCTCCAACTCCCGACTATAATGTACAGTGAACACCACCCACCCACGTTGAATGCAAAATCAGACAGCTCACACACCAGCTAGACACCTTGATCCAGCCAGCCCTTGGGTGCAACATAGCTGTAACCCCGGAAGAAATCACAGTCACCAGCCTTGGGTGTGGAGGCAGGTGAATCATCAGCCGGCAGCTTGGTCCACATTTCATCGAAGTTGGCTATGCAGTGCTTGCCGCTTACAGCTGGGAGGAACTTAGGTGTAACCTCTCGTGCCTCCAGCTTACGCCAGTTTATTGACTTGAACCATTTGTGCTGCTTGAGTTCATCGCTGCCAGTAGACCCGATCCCCAGTCGCTTGCTTGGCTCCTTTTGCAGCAGCTGCAAGAAGTCATCCCATGAAATATATATCACATTATCTCAAAAGTAACCAAATGTGGTGTCTCACCTTCACTCGAAGCAGGATTCTCCCCTCATAGTATATTGCTCTCATGAAAAGAGGTGCACAGAAATAAACAAGGAACCAAGAAACTTTAACAACTCAACCCATAGCATAATCTCCATTCACAGATCAACTACATTCACCTTGCAGAACAAAGAGAAAAATTACAATAGATATTCCCGAAGGTAGGACATTGAGGAGGTCAGTCCCTGGTAATGCTACAGCATGGAGAAACATATACATCAGTGATTGCAAACTTCACAATCTTTAGCCAAGATGGATGCTTGGACTTACCCCTTTGAGAAGTTTGTTCGCATCTGTTGTCAGATACGATGGCAGCTTGATCTTATCCTTGATGATTTTCTGCTGGAGCTTCTGCCTGTTGTTGTGCGCAAAAGGGGGCTGTAAGCAACACGTCCCAGACTTCTGTTAGGCATTACTGGTGGTGCATACATCCATCCTCTAATAAACAAGTTTTGCAGATATTGCTCTGTCAGATTTAGTACTCAAGCACTTTAACAGACCCAGAATGTCCAAACTCTCAGAGGCAGATCAGAATGTAGCATAATCCAGAATCTATGGCAATATATGAAACCTCCCTAGTCAACATTGAAGGGTGCAGCATAGAACGCCTGGAGACGACAAACCAAAATAATACCTGTCCCGTCAGCATTTCATAGAGCAAAACACCAACACTCCACCAATCAGCAGCTTTCCCATGGCCCTTAGCCAACACAATCTCCGGTGCCATATATTCCACGGTACCACATAGTGAGTTTGATGGACTGTTGTCATCCACCTCCTTTGCTAGCCCAAAGTCAGTCAGCCGCACCTGCAGATAGTACACTTGCAATTAAAATAATGTTTGCAATCCCTGAAGTGTAGCAACAAAAACCCAAGTGTGCACCTTCTGTCGTTGCTACAAAATCCTCTCCACACTACCAAAGTGATGGCATACCCCTCTCCTCAAGCCCTCTACCAAGAACATTTAGTGGAAATACCGGAGCGCATTTGTGGTAGTGGTAACTGTCTAGCATCCTGCCTGTCTTACCAAGAGCCACAGCACAACAGGCCTACTGAGATTTTACTCTCCAAAAACTGAATTAACTTATTTAAGTAAAACAAACAGAAACCAACAGAAAGAGTGACTTGGTCACTTGACCATTAAGAAGACTTTCGGACAGGGACCATAGCAGATTAGAATTGCATGGCCACATATCAAGAGCTTCTCAATAAGATTAAAAGGACCAACTCAGTATTCAAGCTAACGCTGATCATATTTAAAACAGATGAGAGCAAAAGAGTACTAACATGGCCTTCAGCGTCAAGAAGGATGTTTTCAGGTTTCAGGTCGCGATGAATGATCCCATTCTTGTGAAGGTGCGCCACAGCGCAGACAATCTCTGCCGTGTACATGCGAGCCAGATCCTCACTGCCACCATCATCATTGAAGTTAGTTTACATAACTGAAAAAACCAAGATAACTGTTTTGGCTTTTAATAGTGTATGGGAGAAAAATGTGGTGAGAATGAAACCTCGAACACTCTTTAACCACTGCAATGATGCGTTGCACTAGACTCCAAGAACACATGTTGGGTATAGCCCCAGGTTAATAAGAGAACATCTAATTGACATGGACCCAGAAGGAGTTGAAAACACTTGTCACCAATATGTACCAAAATTGTTCTGGTATATAGGGTTTCCTCGGGTATCAACCAATAATATCAACACTGTTATGAAAAAAGCTAACCCGGTTGGTATGAATAGTTCCAATACCTAGATGAGGCACCTAATATGCTGGTATCATTGGGCAGAAAAATATTCTAAAACCCGAGCCAATTCCAGGTTCATACCCGGTTAATAATTAATACCAGTTGCTGTTGCCCAGGTATTGAGATTTCTACCCAGTATTCAGAACCAACTAGTATCAAATCATTTTCTTTTTGGACAGGCTGGTATTAAAAACTTTCCCAAAAAAAAACCTTAGCTACGGGTGGTATGTAAAAAACGTAATACCAGAAAAACAATGGTATGTACTTACAATGATGATCCAGAAACAGAAAATGGAGATAAGGTTTGCAGTCATAACCCCTGGGTAAAAGGAACTTAGGCCTGGCTTCTTTGCCATCATGTGAATGTGAAGGATGAAGAATATTAAGGGTGAAGAAAATGTCTACCTACACATGGGATGTAACATGGGATGTAACATATGCCTCGGGAGTGATGTTCGAAGGATGACAAGTAAAACTTTACCTGAACGTGCCTTGTCGGTAAAGCTGAAAAAAGAGGTGACCACCATTAATAAAGTCCAGGACCAAATACAATTTTGACCTTGTCTGCAACCACAGCAGCAAACCACAATTCTGTCAAACTTCATCAGCTTCACTTGCCTATCCAAAGTCCAATAGCTTTCCCTGGGAATCCTCCATGATCCCTCATGTCCCCTTCTCTCCAAACAACCCATATCCTGAGGAAATTCTGGAGAACCTACAAAGTGACCTGAGAAATTCATCTTGAGGTGGCCTTAATTTCTTGACCCCTAGGTGTGACGTCCCATCGTAGCCTAGCTAACCCAACTCAAATGAAACTCTTGCTATAGGGCACCATGATATCTAAGAAAAAGGTCTAATCCGAGAACCAAGTATCCTTCCCTACCAGTCATGCTCAATGGGTTGTATGGCTGCTGTGCAGAGGTGGATTAGGTGTTCTTGGGCTTAGACATTTGATTTTCACATAGCCCCACTTTCAAGCTCAATATTCAATGACAGCATATACCTCTGGTCATAACCAATGCATACAAATAGAGTCCAACAGATAAGTTATCACCAACCAGTATCAGGTGGCCAACATACCTGGAATGAGTACTGGAGCTGCACAATGAAGGGGTGAACCACCTTGGTAAGGATGTCGCGCTCAGCCTTCATGTAGTCGCCGTGGTTCCTCTCCATAATCTTATCCTTCCTCATGACCTTCATTGCATAGATTTCAGAAGTCCCTTTCCTCTTCACCTGGAATACTTTTCCAAACGCTCCCTGACCCACCACTCGCAGAAGCTCAAAATCCTGTGGACCTAACTTCTCACTCTGAACAAAGTCTGACAGTTCCTTGCTGTACTTATCCCGCTCTTCAACTCCACCCTCACTTCCACTATCACCAGAATCACTAAGTTCGAGACCTGATACCCCAAACTCCACAACTACTGGATGGAGAGAGGTGTATTCACGATCAAATGTACTAGCCACAGAAGACTTGCCAATCTCTTCAACAGAAGGCACATGATCAGGCCCATCCCAAACAAGTTTACTCTGCTGCCTGGACAGGCTGGGCCTGGGTGATGGGCCCAGCAGTGAATGTGAGCGACTGTATATGACAGGCGGGTCCCTTCCCACAACCAGCTCTGGGGCCCAATAATCATTAGCCTCTTCTGCTACAGGGGGTAGCTGGAGAGACTGATGTGCTGGCGGAATCGGGCCAAACACATCAGAGAAATCAAACTCTTCTGAAACACAATCACTGGCTAGAAAGCTCGGGGTGCCCTTCCTAAGTGAGGGCATGTCCACCTCTGTTGCCATCCCTGCACAAAGAAAACCCCTCCACCGCTGTTGGCCACTTGCTTGACAAGCTAACTACACGTGCTAGTCGCATAGAACAGGAGCGGCGGGAATAAAAGCGGGAAGGGGGTACTAATAGCATGGCAAAAGGCACTACTCACTGCAGGAGAACAAGAAAAAGCATAGCAGAAGATAGTCTAAAAAAAGAAACCCAAAAGTAGGAAGAGAGGCTCATCTACGGGCCGATGATTAGCCACACTGGGACTGAGACACGGCCCAGACTCCTACGGGAGGCAGCAGTGGGGAATGTGTGTGCCAACACTTCAATAAAAGTGATGTGAACCCTGAAAATAGACAACCGAGAATAAGACACCGGGTAAAGAAGATGAGTGCTGTGAAAGGAAAGAATCACTACAAAGAGAGAAAGCGATTCCGAAATCGTTAAGAATAAGAATTTTCCAGGGCGAGGCAAGCCACGGGGGTGGGAGGGAGCGGGTGGGAGCGCCTGGGGTTTTTTTTTGGGTGGGAGGGGGTAGTGTGGAGCATGGCGAGGCAGGGGCAATCATGTAGAAACACGGGAGAAGAAAACCCAACATGGATTACAGCTGCCCACCTTGCAAAAACACCCAATATGACGGGGAGTACGCTAAGAAAAAACAAAGATAACGGAGCAAGGAGGATTGGAAAAGATAGCTGTGGAGAAGGAGAGGGGACGAAACACACCTTTCGAACTGAGATAGCAGCACCCCAGGAAGGGATCACCAGAGCGTCAACAAACGAAAACAGACACTGCGACGTCAAAGATGAAACGCAGCAGGTTTGAAGCCAGCACACACAGCACGCCCGAAGGCGGCCCCCGGAAGGCGATGGGTTACATTGTGCTGACTACAGAGGATGGAATTCGCAGCAGAGCAACAACCCGCCTCTTAGTCTCCTATCCTTGCAGCTCCTTCTCCAAACGTGCTCCAGCTCCGATGGTGCTTCCAGAAGCGCAGGACTCCCCTTGCAAGTTGCAGCCCAGCGACTCCAAGCTCACGTGGCGCAGCCCTGCTCCTTTGCAAGCTTGTGATGCGGCGTTTGCAGGCACCAGTGGCAGACGGCTGCTCGCCCTTCCCTCTTGCACCTATCGCATGGCAGGCAGCGCAGCGTTCACAGACCAGCGCCCACCCCACAGGTGCCCAGCATATCCTTCCTGCAGCACACAAACGCCACGTGTCACTCATAAATACGCATATCCTGTAGAACCATCCGATGTATTAGTATAAACTACTGGTGTAGTATAATACGATCAGTAGGTACTTAAGTTTTACTTGGCTCAACTCTGGTGGATTCACTAAGGGAAGTGAAGCTGAAAGCTTTTTGAATTGTGGGCCCTGGGAGTATTTCCATTTGCAGGATTGCAGTTTCTTGCAATGTCGATGGTTTCACAAGTAATTGCTACAAGAACAGACCCCATCTTGGAAGTGGTGGAAGCAGTTGGCATTTTGTATAACAGGTACTCAACTAGCAATTTTGGAGACGACGCTGGTGCACACATGGAGGTTCTTGAGGCACAGAGAGGCGTCCAAGAGGATGTGCTGATAGCCCAAAAGCAATGGCCAGCTTCTTGCTGTGGTGGCAAGGGTTGATTTCCATTTGCTCTGTGTATGTGCATGTCAGGCATGTACCCGGCCTCCATCATCTTCTCCGATGATCTGATCAGCTCAGCATGGATCTCCTCAATTTGTGGATATCAACAATGTATGATTGCACATGATTGTCAATCTCAATGTAGGAGTGACCTGGCTCTTCTCTGCTGACACTTATGTCCGTGGTCAATTTTCTCACCTTTGCAGTATCGTCCCACCTGCCATCCGAAAGTCACCAGGTACCACACATTAACCCATTGACCCAATTACCCCCTTTTATAGTTGGGTTGGTGACATCCAACATACACCTATGTAGCTTTGAACCCATGACGACATGTAAGGCAGCCTTCTGCCCTAAACAGATGCTCCATGCTGAACATATCCTATGATCACAGCGTTCCATGTAACCAAATCTCACTTAGACAAGCTATGGAGCATTTTCAGAGCGTCCTTTATGCTCCTGCATTTGGCATACATGTTGATGAGGATGTTCTCTAAAATGGTATCTGGCACAATTCCAGCATTTGATGATGTCAGCCTGCACCTCTATGCCCTTTTCCTGGGCAGCCAGTCTCGCACAGACCTTGAGAACACAAATGAAAGTGACTCTGCTGAGTGTCACCCTTTCACATACCATTTGCTCATGCATTTCTAAGGCCTTCCTATGACAACCATGTTTGGCAGAGCTGGCTATCATTCTAGTCCACGTGAACACAATCTCTTTCAAGCATTTTTTCAAACACTAGGCGTACATCTACTACACTTCTGCACTCAGCATACATGTTGATGAGGTTGTTGAGTAGAAAGATGAATCCAGTTTGGATAATGTGGGCATGCACCTGCCTCCCTCTGCTATGCCTTTCATCTTGATCCACTCCTACAGGAGATGTGGAGTCTGCTGGAATGCCTCCTTGGTTCAAAATGCGCAGCACCCCTTTCAGTTGTCCTGCATCACATAGTAGCCTCACACACAGACCAATACCAAAGGTGTTCTTATGGGTTCCCTCTCCTGGTCGTCTGTCAAATGCAGTTGTCATGGTGGAGGTGCACGATTCAAACAAGTGTGCCTGATACAACCCTGCCGTCCTGCATGACTCCAAACTCAGTCACAAACCTTAACCTCAACAACATATTTACAAAAAGTCCAACTTACCAAAGAAAGATCTGCCCATGAAGAGAGGCTCCTTGCTACAGATTAACATTGGTGAATTGCCTTAGACATCACAGCATCAAGGTGCACCATTGCAACAACTATACCAAAGAGAGAACCATCGTCGCTGTCATTTTATGCATGGAATACTGAGAAGAAGTTCTGACAACTGTGTTCACCTTCACACATTCACAAAAAGTTATAACATACAACATTTGGGTAAAACTCCCCCATTATGTGGTCACGACTACTTTTAGTCCCCAACACAAAAGAAAAACTTGAAAGGATGGGTAGCTGACTGTTTCCCCTCATGAAAGTTATAACAGAGTGTTTGTGGAACACCCTTCAATAATAAAAAAAGACCAGAACTTCAGGGGGTCTGCATCATAGAAGAGGAGACATGTGATACTGGATGTGTCCCCACAATCCTCCTCCACCAGGGCTTGCTCCAGACTTCTGCCTAGCTGCTTCCAGCTTCTCCAATGAACCATCTACCCACACAGGTTTCTTGTAGCTATCAACCCACAGTGCTTCTAGCTTCATGAATTGACTGTCCACCCATGCAGATCTCCTGTAATCCACTGGTCCTCTTGTGCTTGAAATATGGTCCTCTAGGCCACATCTGCACCCAAACTCCATCCCTGACTCCTTCAGCAATAGTGTATCCAGCACATGGTCGATACTTGCCTCACTGCAAGTAGACAACCCACCCCTACCCACAGAAGACTAGCTGGTGGCAAGACTAGTAAAGTGTCTTAGAAAGAGAGACAACGTGTTGTTGTAAGTCCTTGCTACAACCCCGTGGACACTAAATCTACCAGGGTCTATTGTGAGGTTCGGGTGTGAGGCCAGAATTGTCATGCTGTTCACACACAGTCAACAAGACAGATTCCTATTACAGGGGATTGAGTTTTAATTCGAGGGGCAGGCATTGGCATCATATTAGAAGCAAAATCTCCAAAGCAGCACTGTTCTCCACCTTACATGTGGCTGTCCTTGCACCTCACACCAAGCTGTAAAAAGGGAGTGAATGTAGTCATTGAACTTCACCTCAAGGTCTTACTCCTGCACTATAATCCCCCCTTAGAAAACACAAGCTTCAATCCAGCACTACTTCTCTCACAATCTAGCTTGCAAGAGATGTGGCACAAGAATACAATGGTCCAGTCACAGGCAATTTAGTGTAAATTAAGGGGCTGGCATTGCCCAGATCAGTGGATCTAGCACAGTAAGACATGGGAATGTGGATGCACTGCCAGAGGTGACAGCAAAGAGAGAAAGAGAGAGAGATTGTCCTTTGCCAGAAATTTTCAACATTCATGTTCTTGTCAGCTTCTACCTTACAATGACAGGCATTAACCTGATTGCCGCCATTGTCCCGCCATTGCCTGGGGTTTCGGAAAAAATCGTCCCTACTTCTTCTTGTGTATTTGGCCTTGGATATTTGCTTCTGCTGAATGTCACCGTGGATTTGTCTTTCACCTCCAGGTAGCCTTCTTGCCCATTTCCCTGTCCATAACTTTCGTCCTCCTGTACTGGTCTCCACTGCCTGCATTGGTTTGAAACTGTTCGTAACAAATCTCAATGCGAAGAGCATACTGCGTGTACAGCCAACTCTTTCTCGAAGCTACCAGCCCGTTCCAGGCTTACAAGCAGCGTAGTGTCGGAGGCTTAGGGGGGCACCCGAGACGTGTCCAGAACATGTGAAGGCCTGAGTGTTAAACCCAGGTGCCACTGTTTGGGCTGCCATGGATGCTCCGTCTCCAACTTTGCTGCCGAACCCTTTTGCCATCTTTCTTAAGAGGACCATCTCTGCGCTGGGCCGTCTTGCCACTAATCATGGGAGGGCGAGTGGAGCCAGCACACAATGTATACCCAGAAGTCAGTACACAAGAAGAGTCAATGATCTAGGATAGGTGAAAAACAGCAGCATTGTGCGTCAGGTTGGACGGCCATAACCCAATCTGCGGCAGCTATCAGTACCACGCTTCTCTACTATCTTACACCACCAAAGCTCTGGTCAGGGTTTAGATTCACTCTTCACGCCAAAATGGCCAATCCATCTACTCATGAATCTCTGGATTGTCCGTAGCCACAGACGACCACATTACAGACAAACCCTTCACACCCACATAAAGTATGCGGTATGTTTCTTACCGATCCATGGCCTGGGCACAGTCTTGCCTTTCCTCGCTCCAACGCAGCTCCACCACACTCCGAGCTCCTCCTCCTTGCACGGTACTTGCAACAGCTTTTATTCCTTCCTTGAGAGTGTCAATGGCCACTGGCCTTGGCTCTCCTTCATCTCTAGATACAGACACTTGGGCAGTTTTCATACAAGACCCACAAAAATCTAGAGGTCAGGAACGCGATCCAGACTCGAAAAAAATCACACTTTTATTATCCCGGCGCTTACTCTGACGAGTTGTGACGCTGTGACGTTGTGACGCATTGACTCAGGGCGGTTCTAATCTTGTCAACTACACCCTTTCAGACCTGGCTTTGTCCAGCGCCCCAACATGCCCTGTCATCACTCTATATTTCCTCAGCGGACAAAGCATGACAAGTTGGGGCCATGGTGGTACCAAGCCCAAATCTTCTCCGGTGGACAAAACCGATTGAAGCCTCTCTCGATGGCTCTTCGGCTCTTTATTATGGCCCATCTCCTCCCACCTTGCTCTATAGCAGCCTCTCCTCTATAGTGTGAAGCCATGAATCATGAAGACTTATCTTCATGACATATTTACAAATCAAATTTCTTAAAGCTGCATGACATAAACAGTAAAATTTAAAGAGCAAGAGTTGCAAGGAGAGCTCTTCCTGAAGGCTCCATGACTCTGTGCGATACTTTCAACAAGAAATCCTGAACAAGGACATACACATGGTTTGATTTTGTGCACCCACCATTCTTGTTGCTTTTTGGTTTGAAAACGCTGCGAGGCTTGTCCAATGGCTAGTGCTGGCTCTTGCTACAGGGCATCTATGTAAGAGGCGAAGAGGTGGACGAGAGCCACATTTTAGTGTTTTTTCCAGTCGCTAGTCTGGAACCGAGCTCATACGTCATTCCTTACAACAGTCTAGAAGTCTAGTCATTGCCATGCGGGTATAGTCATATAAGTTTGAGTTGTCGTGTGATGAAGAGTTGAGAATTCGATTTTCTGGTTATAACCACAGTCAGCTCTTAAGTCATGGACTGTATGACAGGGGAAGTGACTCCTGAAAACCTGGCTTGCGTTTGCGGGACTTCACCGAAATCTTGAATCTGCATGAGGTGGGTGGTGTCCGATGGTGAGTTTTATCAGCACCATCTGGATTGTTGGCGATAGTTTTTGCTTGTATCGAAGTAGTCATGGCTGCCATTCATGTGCACAGTTCGTAGGCACAGTGGCACCGTTGTTTCTGCCTGCTTTGGCCGTAAAGAGTCCTTTGTAGGTTTGCGAGGAAAGAAGAATGTGGGTTTCTCTGATGGAAGCTTCTCCAGGTGTCAACACAACAGCACCAGCGCTCCCGAAACACAGCGTTCTGGGTAACAGGTGCTCAACCTTCAACCTCACAGTTGTGGACGCCTGTTTATGTGGATCGACGCATCCACCCAAGAAAGGCTAGGGCTAGGGTGGAGAGTATAAGGTTGTAATCTCGCTGTGGCTCGAGTCACTCGCATCGAGCTCCGTGATCGCAGCCTTCCGCAGGTGGCACGCATGTGTTACACGTTTTTTGCAACTTACATGGGCATTTCATGTTGCAGCAGCGAAGAAATTAAGGATTGGTGGGAAAATGGGATGGGTCAGACATGAAGGGGTTTCTCCTGCACAGGTGGGTAAAGAAAGCACAGATTGAAGGCAGGAGCTTCGACCGAGAAGCTGATTTCCGTTTAACAGTGAGAGGTGCAAAGGGAGGAAAAGGGCTAGAGGTAGGAGACGAGGCGGAGGAGAAGGGTAGGAGATATGGGCCAGGCATTGCGCAAAGCGACCGCATCAGTACGCCCACCGCCCTCATCGCGACCGCATGCAGCCCCGCCTGCACCCGTTCGGCAATCAGTTGAAATCAGGCCACAAACTCCAGAGCCCCGTGAGTTATAGTGCCCTGAAGTACTGTCGTCAGGCCTCTTGGAACAAAATTTCCAGATGTGTTGAGGATCTGGGAAAAAATGAAGTTGTCAAAGTTGAAGGGGAAATAGACATCAGAAATCTTCGCTCTCCGTCGGCTCAGTGACTCAGGGTTCAGATAGTCAGGTGGTTAAAGTAAAGGACTGAAAATTCGCCTAAGAAAGAAGTTGAATAAGACTAGTCCTGTATCCTTACAACTCTCCAAGGGCCTCTTTATCTGAAGGGTATTATGATTCCATTCTAATAGACGACTTTCATGGTGTATGACTTTGTAGAAATGATAATAGAGCCAGGTCAGAATATGGGGGAGTGGGACCGCCGTGATCCAAAGTATGCAGCCATGGTACAGCAGGTGGTGGGCAAGATCAGCACCCGACCTGGTGACAAAACAGAAATGGGAGATGTATGCCTCTTTCCTCCTTGAATGCCTTCTCCACATAGTTGGCATAGAGCTGCGGCCTTGGTTTCCCACGCACTCAGCAAGGTCAGCTGTACTGGGACTTGCACTCTGGTAGCAGCCTTACAATACCAACCCTGACTGGTGTGCTGGTTAAAAGTTTTCCCTTGATGATTGAAGAGGGAGAGAGAGAGAGACCATGCCAACCGCAGTTTGCATACATAAGAGCCTCTTCCCCTTGCGGGTACGGCCCCCTTTCAGGGGCGGGCTCTTTAATATAGATATATAAACGACGTGGGGGTCTGCCTATACAGCTTGCCCACTTTCTATCTTGCATTTGTTGAGGATGAGTGTGGTGAGGGATCTAATGGTGGTGAGCGTAGAGCACAGAGGTAAGGTATGGTTGATGTGTGGGTTAGGCCAAGGTTTTGTTTCAGAGTGCAGATATTTCGGCCCGCCACAGGCGCCTGCCATAATGATAGTGAGAGGGGCAGTTTGCCAGCACGTGATTGAAGGGAGAATACACCAGGTCACTTTAGTATGTGTGTATGCTGGAGGATAAGTATTATGAACACATGGTCAGAATTTTCACAGGCTTTGAAATGCATGAAAGTGCTTTCTATGGATAGACCAGCGTTGGGCCGGTCCTCATGTTGTACCACGCTTCCCTATATAAACAGGCATGACCCAAACGAAAATTTAGTAAACTATGTGATGTAGCCCAGATTTTGATCCTTGTCGTTACATCTCTCTGGCTCTGTAGGTGCATGTTAGTGCAGAGTTGAGTCGTCCAAAGCCCATGAATCGGCACACTTCGGCTGCGACTGGTCCAGATGAAGAAACTGTGGTAGCTCCGGGTACTCTAAATGTTGCGGGGGTCCGTCAACTTTTCCTTGAGTACCAGAGTGAACGTGAAGGTCATGACAAGCCTGTCGACACCAAGTCTCTCGCAGAACGATATGACGTTGATGCCGTGTTACTGGAGAGAATATTCCACTACACTTCCTTGCCAGATGCTTTGCGAAGAGACTCACGCGATCAAATTCCGGACCAGAAATTGAAAATGTCTCCCGTGAGCTATTAGCTGCGAAGGTCATCTATCTTACCTTTCTCTTTTAAAGGATCACTGTCGGCCAGTAGTTGATTTGACCAGATGTGTCAGCAGGATAATGTGGTCAATTTAACCAGAACTTTTGATCTGGCGCAGAGGAATAGATGAGGCAGAGTTGCCAGGAGCTCTTTTTATGGGTCCTCTAGTGGGCTACAAGTGGGATTAGTGCCAGATTGTATTGTAAATTGTTTAATAGGTGCTACTTGGCTGTAATTGCCTGAGTGGTGAAAAGGAAGCTCCACGGGCTTGTATGACATGTTGAAGTGTCCTTGTTATCTAAAATTCATTTTGTATGAGTACTGTCATTTGTTATTTATTCTGCTTAATGGCAAATGTAAGGGAGGTTTCCCTAGTTCCTGGTGCAAATTCTTCCAGGAGACTGAGGAAAAGCTATCCATAAACTAGCACTAGGGGATGTATTGTTGTGGTTCTTGACATATCTGCAATTAACGCCTGTGGAGAAAGCCACAAAAGTTGTAATACCAATGATAGGAAGAGAATTTACTCATAAGACCATGTTTGCCGTGGCCTTGTAGCTGTGATGGCCATAAATTACAATGATGGGAAGAGAAATGAGCTGTGAGCTATCTCCACAGCACTTACTCTGACGAAAGCAGGAAACACACTGGTAATTTTGCAGTTGCATGTTTTGCTGTTGCACCAGGGCCAAAGTTCCCCAGCTTTGTACTCCCTGCGATCTTTGATTGTGCATGTTCTGCTCATTTGTGCTGTTTCTGTCTAAAAGTCTGATAGTTGACTTCTGATTTTAGGAGGGTTGTGAGTTGTCCGGAGGATTGTCCAGCGGATTTAGGTACAGAAGGTGGAAGTAGAAAGTTTTAGTAAACTGGTGCATAAACAGCAGAAGCACCTTGTTATGTGGACCCAGCCTGCCAAGGTGCACTGTAATGGCACTACACCCCTCACCTAATTAAAGGTGTTTTAATGCCCATCTTCAGCAAATTCTTCCTTGGTTTAGGTTGATGGTAGAGATTTCTGGTGCTGAGGCACACTTAACCACCAACTTTAATACACAGACTTCATCTAATGGGGGATTGAAACTGCAAAGAGGAAGTTGCAGGAAGCATTGTGGTCAGAGAGAAGTGATGACGTTATGCAATCTGGACTCTGCTTTTACCTTTCAGTGGAGTCACATACATGTCCATGAGTTTGAATATCAGTTCTTCCAGCAGGAGTATTACATGTATTGACCTAACAATCTAGAACCATGGACCAATAGTGCTCCCAGCTGATCAGCTGACCACTCCAACATAAGCCAGAGCATCAAAACAAGGAAGCAACTCATCTGGCAAGGCCACCTCTGACTCCTCAACACAAGGTCAAAAGAGGGATGATTAGTGAACACCGTCCAAAATCGACTCATGTACTTGCAATTCAAGAGATGCAAGGACACTGCAAGTATTTACAGGGCCCCACACTTCTGCTCTAACTCCAAGCCTGAAGTTGTTTCTCTACCACACCAGCCTGATGTCAAGAAAAACACTCCCCTAAAAACCAGCTCACATTCTAAATAACACCAGGAGTATTTGTATCGCAGTATACAAGTGGCTCCAGAAAAGTCTCCCAAAAAACCCTTCTCGCCCTCAACAACCCATAAAAATAAGACTTTGCTAGACAGTCGTGCAATTCTATGGTTGCCAAGGGGCCTGCATCCAAAATGAGGAGCTACAGCTCTTGGATATATATATAGATGACGCCTCCCCAAGGAAGCGTAAATTATGGTGTCTCTTTACCCTCAAGGCTACTGCCTTCTGGCTGGAAGGTGGACACCTTTGTGACAGCAATTGGTCGATTGAACCCACAACCACTTCCGAGGTGGTGTGTGCCCATTACCACTGGACTACAACTTGCTTGTCAACAGCTCTTGAACATTCTACTCTCGCTTGAAAATATTGGCAGCCATAGTGCATGCCATCTTCAATCATGACCATGTGTCTCCTGCCGAGTCATGCCTTCAAAACCTGGAACATCGGGATATTCTTTCCATCCAATCAACCCAATTTCAAGACGTCCAAGCTGTTCTTATCATACAATCTAGCGTACAACTGAAAATATGCTGTTCCAATTACGTACGCAGACTCCCTCGTTGTAATGGCAGGAACATGACCATTGGAGATGGCTAATCAATGACCCTCGGCGTGTACTGATTTGGGAAAACCTTGCAAGGCCTTGCATGCTTTTCACAGATGCTACTATATGGCAGGGCTGAGCTCCTGCTCAATATCTTCCAACGAACGGCCTTTGGTTTCCACCACATTCTTGGAGACATAGTATGCTGCATATGTACTTACAACAGCAAACCCCAGGTACACTGTGCTCACTCCAAACTTCTTGACTACACTTAGAAAGAACAGTCCTATCACAAAGTTGCAAACCTGCAAGCACCACCCCACCCTGTTAACAACGTAGTGCAATATGCAACACATACCCATTATCATTTATCCCTGTTCCTAAGGTCCATACAGGTAAAACCCATGGCTGAGGACGTTGGCTCAGTGACAGCACTAGACTGACCAAGCCGCAAAATTCTTACTCTGAAGGCCCCAGCAATGAATTGTATAATCACTGCAAAATACACATATGGCATTTGTTGAGAAAGTACCCAGTGTACTCCAAGAGAGAGAGCAATGGCCTTGGCGCGAATTCGAGAGGGAAAAATCTCAGGCAACAAAAGAGCTGGTACTGGCCCAGCACCAAGAGAAAATGCCAGCACATATCTGTACCACATGATCAACACCCATCAGCTCATGAACCTGTATTCTAACCAATTTCATCTGAAATAATTCAAGTTTCTACAAAAGTTTTTCCACTGCCTGCTTACAGGTCAATTAGGTTAAGCAATAACTCCGAATGAAAGTAGCATGTATGAGCTGTACTTCTATGGTGGCTAGCAAGGCAAACATTGTATCCAGAATGATTATACACTTGGTGGCAGGTTGAGGGGATGCTCATGAGTTCTGTTACATTGCAAAATGTTAAATTACAAATGTCATGCACCCAGCATCCATTCAGCCCTGCAAACTAGGCAAACTAGCTATAAAGCAGCACTGCTGAGCTGGCAAGTCCAAAGCGTAGGACTTGTTTGTCTTGTTTGTCAGTATGTCAAATCTGAAGGAGCAACAAAATGAGCTAGATGTTGACTTGCCAGTAGGAAACTAATGTCATTCGCAAAGCATGTCGCAAGGCAGCATGATCACCTAATTCATTCCATCAGTGGCTTCAATTCTCCCCCTTTCAAAAGTGCTGACTCATTTACTTGATAATTTAACGCTCTAGTTTCTTTTGGCAGGTCACGTAAGACATCCCAGGGACCTCCCAACGTTAATCCAAGACACTAGACGGAAAACTGAACTTGACTCTGCAGGCTCAAATCATCTTTTCTCCTTCACATGATAACAGCACTGAGTTCCAGCAAAGCTTCAATACACTTGACCATGTCAAGCCCTTCACATACCAGCCAAGCCAAAGGCTTTGCCATTTTTCCCCCATGCCTATGCAATCACAGACTAGCTGCATGTACCGGCTGGCAAAGCAGTGAAAATTGGCATCCCAGTTGGCCTACATATACTGGCCCGAATCAGACTCATCTGACTAGCTGCCTGTTAGTAGACTTGTCCACTGTATCAGTGACCTATCAGTGACCACTTTTGCTATTGCGTAAACATGCTAAGCCAAGACTTTGAACAGGAACCTTGACAAAAACTTACGAGACAGTTCCGAGCACTGCCAAGATGCCTGAGAAAGCCTCTAAAGCCCGCCATGAAAGAGCCAGTGACAGCACCAGCATCGAAACTGCCTGCATTATCCCTTTCCCACTAGTTAAATCGATGACAGCTGATTACAGCATTCAATTTTAGTAGGTTAACCATCAGCACTTCCCATAGAGATGAACATGCAGCTCTGACTCCATCAATCATGAAGACGGGCAGAAAAATGGAGCAGGAAAATTGTATTGCTAACTCAATAGCAAACTCAAACGCTGGTGTGATTCATGTAGGCCATACCATTCCATAGAAGCTGGTAATGAGGAGTTTCTTGCGTCCCTGCTTGTCCATTAGTGATGATGCCACCACTGTGCCTGTCCCACATCAACCACCATCGCCAAACAACCAGCTTTACAATGAGATTGCCAAGACATTATTTGTATCCCTGGGACAAGGATTTTCCTGCGTGAACTTAGCAATGCCCCACAGCGGACACTCAAATGATTTTCTTACATTCCAGGAGAAAGAAATTGACTGTAACAGGGAAAACCAAACGTCGTCAGAAAAAACTGCAGCTTAGTACCAGGAATATTTACTTGCCAGAAGTGTCTCTATATATGGGACCCTTTAGCTATTTTGAGTAGTGAAGTTAGCTAGACAATGGTTGATCAGTAACTAGGAGAATTCGGAGACAGTTCCTTTACTGTAATAAGAAAAAGCATAAGTAAGGAGCTATCCTTCCCTTCTCGAAGTTATGATCCACTCATCAAGTGAATAACTTCTAATCACCAACACACGGCTATTTTGATTAATGTGCTGGCTTTTCTTTGGTTATTTTATATTGTGGCCAAGTATCATGCTGATTCCACCTGAATATCTTGACAAAAATTTCTAGGTTGCTTGTGGGATTTAGTAATTGGGGGTTGCACCAACATCTTGAAGGGTGTGAACATTCTCATTTAACGTATTTAGTCATAGCTGTGGAAGCCCCAAAATTAGGTAGAGAGATAGAATACCAACAACATTGGCAACCCCAACGAGGGCACTAGCTGCAATATCCGAAGCAATGCCCGCTGCATGAAACACATTGGTGGAGAAGTACACCACGGCATTGATACCAGCAAACTGCTGGAAAAGAAACAGTGTTGTCCCCACACTTACCACTGTCACACAAAACAAGACATCAGGGGTCAACTGTTCTCGATGTTTATGTTCGTACTGTTTCTGAACTGATGCATACAGCTGCAGGGCACATCCCCAAGTCCAAGACCCAGCAACCCCCAGACCATATATCCTTAGTCTAGGATAGAAGGCACTTGTAAATGTAGCATAAATTTCCTTAAGACCAAGGTGCCCACCCTCCGTCTGTCCACGTTAGCAATTCTAAAAGTGAATTGTAGGATTCCTTCTTGGTGCATTGCAGCAGACAGTTTTGCTGTAGTAAAATCCAAACAGAATACACCGACACCGTCTTGATACCTTTCCAATAGCGCTTGCTGAAAAGGTCCCTCCAATTTGCATCCTCTTCGACAGAGTCAGAGCTGCTAGCCTTAAGATCTGCCAAGGCCACCTCAAACTTCGCCTTGCCCCACAGTTGTCTTGCCGCTGTCTCTGCCTCTGCTATCCTCCCTTGCTGCACACTCCAGCATCATTCCGTTGAATCATTTGTTGTGCTAGTTACATTACACAACAATTGTTGTTCTAGACTCAATTCTCTGTTTGGAGTTGTTCAACATTCCAACTCTGCATAGTCACCCTGTTGCAAAAACAGCAAGATACAGACAATCAAGATGCATTTTATATGGATGGAAGTTAACCTTGCATAGCCAACGTGGGCTTTCTGGAGTGTATGCCATGCCCAAACAAAGGAGGACAGCTGGCACTGCAGCCAATGCAAACATGCTACGCCACCTGTTTTATCACCCCAAAGAAAGAATCTGACGTCCATTTCCATACAAGGCAACGTCTCACAGTGGCATCCAATTAACTTTGATTGAATACATGTTCAATTTGCGAAACAATGTACCAACCATTTACCCAGCACCAGTATTGTCTACCTTGCACTCACTCAAAGGACCATTTTGGCCACCACAAATGCCCATTACAGATACTATGCCTTCCAACTAACTGGACCAAATGTCAACTGCCTCTATATGACTGGAAGGCCTAAAGAAACCCTTCACCTTCAAGACAAGAAAGACTAGAATACAGAAAGAAATCATGCTGCACACGTTCTTCGAATATTTCATCTGTCCACAAACAAATCAGTGTCCAGTCAGTACCAGGCAGGGTTGCCACTCAGGGGAAGCCCCACAATAAGAGCCATCAGAATGCCCACACAGATGGAAAGTTGGTTCGCTGTTCCCAGTGTACCACGGATCTCTGTAGGAGACACCTGCCATTGCCACCCCAGTGCTCCCTTTCTCAGCCTTGTGCTCCAATGTCATGGATATGAAGTGCAGCAACAAATATCCCAAGCAACTTTGCAAGGTACCATAGGGTGTCACATGGTTCTCTTCATAATTTACTATGATGTGGTTAACTACTTAAAAAGCTCAGGGATTACTGAGCAGCATTGATCTCAAGCATAAAGTTACTGACTGTGTATGGCTCTATGATAGAGGTTAAACCATGCAACAAAACCATTTTGTAACACTGCTCTCGTAGACAGTAGTGAAAGTTGGGGAGGAGACGAGAACAAAGCCTTACCTCTGATATGTACAGGGGCACTACGCCAGATGAAATTCCAATACCGATCCCCGCCAAGATCCGTCCTATTATCATACTCTCGAAACCACTTGATGTTGCACTGCGCCAACCAAGCATACCACATTTTCATCCTTTGGTCACAAACCTTGCAAGCAGTTTGCCAGAGGAAACACACATCAACAAATGTCTCTACTCAAATTTTTCAACGTGGCTGTGAGGAGCAACCTCCACTACAACCATGGAGCGAAGGTAGCCTCTCTTGAGACGTTGAGAATCTGTTGGGAAACATTGGAGGCCTACACAGAACCAAGCTTATCATGTCAAGAGGGGCAATATAGATGTGACCAAGATTTCCAACTTTGGGGCAATATCTTGAGATTGGGTGGATGTCATTTGGATACAGCCTTTCAGAGAAGATTCCAGGTGCAACAAACCTGACAAGGGTGCCAACAATAAGAGGAAGGGCATTCAGCTGAAAGGTGCGGCGGCAGCCTATTTTGTCCGCCAAAGAACCCCCTGTGAACGACCCCACTGTTGCGCCAGCCAATAATGAACTCACCACCCATCCTACACACAGTGCACCAATTGTCAAGGTGCATTGAAGAGCAAACACACTGTGCCATACTCTTGTAATGTAGTGTTGCTTGGCCAGCCTGCAACAGGTGAAGCAACACGTGCAAAGGATACATTTTAGATGTGTTCCCACAGATGTTGCTCCACCAGCCTCCCTCTATAAAACGTGCAAGGGATAGTTAGTATGGGTAGTTGGTAAGACTATGTACTCATTTGCTGTAAATAGAGCTCAGAGTGATATGTGTCTGGTGGGATTTCCTGAGCCGGCCTGGTTGTAGGTTGAAAATCTGACACGACAGGGATACATGCCCCACAAGTTTTACAGCAGGCCCCTCCCTGTTTTTATTGGTGTTTGTGTACGTTGGGGATGACGAGTTTGGGTACATGCTGGTGGACGTCCTGAAGGATAACCATGTTGAGGCGAGGATTCAAAATGGTCGAGGTTGCTCATGGGTATTTGATGCTACAGGAATCCTGTAGTGGCATGAGAAAGACTCATGGTTGGATCTCAAATTGAACTTACAAAGAGGCAGAAGGCCACAGACTGGTGTTGGGTACCTTGAAGAACAGGACTTCCAGCAAAACCCAGCTCTAAAGCAATGTGTTCGAGTGCCCCATTCACCACTCTGCATGCCAAAAGTAAGAAATCCATCTCAGTGAGGACTTCTTCATCCTCAATACTGTCCAAAGACATGTGACAAAGCTAACTTTGGGATCTATCCTTGCTATGGGGTAGGAATAGGAAGTAATGCAGGACCAAATCAGATGCCACTTTTGCTACCCAACTCACAAAAACGGTCAGAGATTCACATACCCAAGATGATAGCCAAATAGAATAGCCCCCAGGCATGCAACTCCTACAGCAGGCAGAACTGATCCTCGGGACCAAGATATGGAATTTTTGGGCGTCACCATTTCTTCCACTTCACCATCTATCAGACATATCCACCAAACAATTTGATTCCTAAGAAACTCTGAAGTATTTGAATGCATGTAGCACAGAAAAAGCAAATCCTGTTACCTCAATAAATATACTGCAGATGCAGCTGCTGTGCAAGAATTAATATGGCAGTTGGACAAGGCTAGCTACCCAAGTACACACATTTATTTGAAGTCCCCTTCACAGGCCTGTCTTCACAAAGATATCAAGAAGTGGTGCAACAGGCATGTATTTCTACGCAAACGTATGATGAATTGCCCAAGACACCTTCAAAGTCTTTGAAAGTAGCAAATGATGACAGACCCACTGGCCAAATAAAGACGTTAAGCATCACTGAATACGCCAGAAGGATGCATGAGCGGAATGCTCATGATAGCGACACCCCCCATCTACTGAGAAACAATGCGCAACTACTTGAGTGCTGGATTTAGAGTTTAATGCCCAGGAAACCTGGCCATACTTGGAACCCAAACATTGGCCATAAGATTTTGTTCCCCCTGTAAAGTGCTCAACAGCCTTTTCCACAATAAAGCCAAGTGAATCAGAAACAATCCAGTGAGGAAAGTCGATCGACTTGCAGCTGGCCTTCATTCGCAGAATTGTCTAGACCCTCAGATAAAGAAAAAGGGCGACTCCTGGAAATGTGTCACTCAGTGAGCACTCCCTCCCTTCCATTTGGAACCCCAACATTTCCCCCAAGAACTCCAAAACCCCCAAGGTACTGACGCAATAGGTGACCGGTTGATCCCATGACCCTCCGACGATATCCAACTCACACCTATGTGGTTTTGAACCCCAGACCATTCGCAAGGTGACCTTGTTCTCTGACGACTTGGACCCATTCAGCAGCACGAGTGTGTCTGCACAGCCTGACCCAAGCGAAGTACGGGATCAATCCTACGCAGAATTTCCAGATCCCAAACCCGGCACACCGATTGTGCAAGGTTCACTTGAAGGCAGAGCTTGCAGAGGAAAGACATGAAGTCTAAACTGACGGAAAGAGGAAACAGGCCGATCGAAGCCTACACGAAGAGTCTGGATCTTCGGAAACCAGGGGACGCGACCACATCAGAGAAAATGTTACAATGTGATGACTTTGGGGGCGAATAAAAAGATGGTGAGCAGTGAGGTTGGTGCAATTGGCAGGAGGAGGGATCCTTGGCTTCAAGCCAGAGTCCACAGAGCTCAGAAGAGACCATGCGGTTGCCTGGATAAAGGCAACCAGCATTGAAAGCTTGCATGCCTTTCCCTGAGCTGAATTGCGAAACATCCCATCTGAAGTTATACGGTATTGAGGACTGTAAGACTTGTGAAAATCTTGAAAAAAGAAAGCAGTGCTCAGGAAGATTATTAAAGAGAGAGACCAGCAGATTGTTCTCGGATACAAGAAGAAAAACGCTTATGAGGGTGGGGCCTCCATGCGCCCAAACCCGTTTCAACTCCCATCCCGAGCCCGAAAACCCCGAAGAAAAACGTGCGCCCAAGTGTCTAAATCTTTTCTGCCGCCCCCATGCAGCAGTTAGCACTTTTTTACCGCTGTTGCTGCTGCTGCCGCTGCCTTCCCGCTGACCTGACCACAACTTAGTACCCGCTGCTGTGTTGGACAGCGCCCCTAACTGCATGATCTCTTCCTTCCGCCTTTCTGCCCTCCTTTCCTGTTACTATTTCTGAGTCTCAATCAGTTATGCACACTGATGTAAGAGAGCGAGAGAGACAGACACAGACAGAGAGCAGAGAGCTGCACACTTAGTCCTGAAACAAAAGTGTAAGTCAAATGTCGGATTATGCATTAATGAACACGAGAGTCTACATCAAGCTCTTCGGGACCCACCTGCCAAGATTAGTCAAGAATTCCAGACATAGAGAACCCAAAAGAGGGGAGCAGGAGAAGGGGGATGAGAGAGAGAGACAATCCAATCGCAAGCGCAGCAGCTCCACGGCAGACCGGCAGTTACGACCCTCACCTTCCCGGCCAACTGCCAGCTGCCCGCTTCATCCGAACTCAGTCCGCCACCTTTCTTGGTAAATAAGAGTATTTTATTTTCTATTTATTTTATTTATAATTATACCGTTATTTATCCAATCGCTCCTTTATTACGGTTTCCTCCAATAGAAAGCCGCCGACGTGGGCAGATAGACGGACGTGCCAAATGATGACACGTTGTGCAACGCTGGAGGCTGCACGCTCCCTGCATGAACTTGCTCTGTCTTAGTCTTAGCTTGCGACCTTTGCTGTATGGCCTTAGCCTTAGTCTTAGTTTGCAAATGGCCTTAGCCTTATTAGTCTTAGTCTTAGCTTGCAACCTTTGCCGTATGGCCTTAGCCTTAGTCTTAGTCTTCGAATGTCTAATTAACTTAGCTTGTCTCTAAGGTGCTGCAGAGACGGGGGAACAGGACTAGTGACCCTGATGAGAAGTTATGGACAATAAGCGTCTCCCTCCCCCTCACAGAATATAGCAGCCACCTCTGACCAAAGATGGACTTACTTCTTCTCTTCTTTCTGAAGCCCCTGTGAAGGCGTTCACCAAGCTCGGGCACAAGTCTGGAAGAAGGTAGAAAATGAAGTAGAAAAGAGCAGGGCCATCTCAATTCCTCTTGAAATGTATAACTCCCACCAGTTGACATCTACTGTAGATTGAGCAAGGCTGTCAATGTCATCCACCGAGCACTGGTAATCTGGACAATGTGCACACGAACTCCGGGAGGGTGCCCCCATTAAGTACTAGTACCACTCTCAGATCGTTCTCATTTGCGTGTGCAGCCCTGATGACCCTGAAAACTTGGCCAATCTGCACGAGATAAGGCACCGAGTGAAAGTCAAATGCGCTTGAAGGAATCAGCCCCCGTGTTTCAGTTGATCAAGGCTTGAAGTTTTCGCAGTCCTATATAGACAAAGAAACTACTTTAACAGCCGGGGCACATTTTACATGTGCTAAGGAGCATACCGATGCTGTTTGTGGCTCAGTGCACAAGAAACTCAAGTCAAGGTTCAAACGATGTCCCTTCCTCAAGAACATGGGGAAATTCATAAATCCCACCTTTGCAGAAGAGCCGGCCGCTCTCTATCTACTCAGCTTAAGCTCCTTTGCGAACTGAATATTCTTGCGCAGAGCATGGGCACAGAGCTCTAGGATGCATAGGAAGAAGACAGGAAGGCCAACAATATCTGTCCATTTGCATGTTGCAGCATCTGCTCCCCATCGTCTCACCTACAGTACTACTGTATGCTCCCCAGCTGCACTGTCCTTTTATAATTTACGAGCTTGCGACGCGGTGGACCACTCTTCTCAGCAAGCTACGGGAGCGGGCTGCCAGTCGAGGAAGAATACAAGGCCGGCTCACACCATGCTCCCGCCTGCCCATCACATTCCTTCTGTTTTTTTTTCCCCCTAATCCTTCCCTTTGTAAAGAACTGCCAGTCTTATTTCTAATCACAGTGAGAGAAGAGAATAATGTCTTTCAAACTAACCCCGCCATGAGGGAGTGAGCGCAAGGCTCATTGGACGGCGCCCAAGGGAAGGAGCAAAAGTCTATACCCAGAATCACTTGGGTGAGATACTCAGTGCTCTACCAGCATAAGTGGGGGTCTAAGAGAACTTAGTAGGCTTCGTATTGCTTTGCATGATTAGTGACGATTAAAAGACACCGAAGCTCCGCGTTGATCCGCACTTAGTCATTGACGACATACAAAACTATAACCAACAGTCAGTAGCTCAGTTGGACAGTGCACTGAGTTGCACTGGAAAAAAAAATCCCTTGAAGGAGGCCATGGAGGCTGATAGAGGGGACGCCACCCCCTAACCAAAGCATGAAGAAGAGAGAAGGACATAGAGAGAAGAAGAGATCGGAACTACATGAGAGTCCTAGAAACTACCTCTTTTCCCTTTCCGAGGCTCAAAGTACAAGTGTGCATATTTGCTTTACCCTTCCTAAAGCTACGGTAGTGCCTCTAATGAACTTCTCTTTCTTCACCATCGGTTGGGGACAGCCTCGCATTATGGGAGCTGCCAGCACGAAGGTAGAGCCTGTGCCATGTAATTTTGAGGTTATGGGGCAGAGGAAATTTCCATGGCCCCATGTGTTGTCAAAATGTGAGAGAAGTTGCATTCGGCGATCTTGGTCGCATCTGCAAAGAGCTTCACATAACACCCGCTAGGCCTTGTGAGCTTCAGACATAATGTCTGGGTGAACCCTATAAATGATTACTCTTAAACACGGGACTCTAACATCATCATACACAAGAGAACATCTTCATTTCCAAATATTCTAGAGCACCAGAGCTCGAAGTGTTGCCCACTGGACAAGAGCTCCAAGAGCAACCATCAAAGAGGTTAAGAAGCGACAGAAGAGATATCAGATCTCCATTTAGAGTAGAACCTTCGGGCTAATTTCCATGTCTCTTTTGCTATGTAACAGTCAAGCAAGCAATGTTCAAGAGATTCTGGACATTGCATAGATCAAAGATGGCAAAGGGGAGAGCCTCCAGTAATGAAAGTGTGGACATGAAGGCCGATTCGATTGACAAGTTCCCATAAGAAACCAGAGATTTTAGGAGGCGTGTCTTTGCGCCAGACATCCTTCCAAACCTGTCTCCAATTTTTCAGTCATGATCACTAAAATTACTATACTACTCAGAAAAGTTTATTTTGAACCCTTTAAATAAGCACCCAAATCCAGTTCAACAAATGTGTCGGAGCCTGCCAACCTAAAGATCTTGTCCAAATTTTCATTTCATGTACTTTTGGATAAAAAAAGTCCCAACTTAATATTCCATGATATATTTTGTCTTTTTATTCAAAATCTTGTGTGCTCCCATGTTCTTGGGCGCATGGGAGCAAGTACATAGAGAGAATGCAGACAAGGGGTATTGGCCTATCGGTGTCCCGTGGGCCTCTTTCCAAGGCCGGGAGCATCACCTGTAGATATAGACCACTACAAGGATTCTTATTCATTGCTACTCACCTGTAGATATAGACCACTACAAGGATTCTTATTCATTGCTACTCAGAGCTATGATATTGAAAGGTATCCCTTGCAATCGTCAAGGCAATAAACAAGGGTCCCAATTTCCAGAAGGGGTTTTTCACTATGATAGGAAATGTCAAGAGAAATGTAGATTGGAGTGGGAGGAATGAATGGGGTGCCAGACACAATGCTAGTTTACGGATACCTTCATGATGCAACCATTTGAATGTTGGAGCTACATGGATTAATCAATTAAAATTCTTGCACATAATTATTTGAATGATTGGCTAGAGTGTTTATCTCCTGGTTCTAGTCAACATCCTATGCGAGATGAAGATCAGAGTCAAGAGCTACATTACAAAGACAATGCTCTTGTAGAGCCCCCCATTTATGTTCTAATCTGGCTAGCTATATTGCTCTCTGCACGGGAGCATGAGTAGACTAGTGTGGGGAAGCCTGGCCACACCAGACCACAGTATTGTAATGAGCATCTGAAAGAGGAGAGGAAGATGTATTCGTGATGAAGCCCTAATTAATACGAGCTTCCCAAGCTCTAGTAGCTTCTTCTCTAAAGTCACGGAAACTTCACAACTTTAGATAAGAGCTTTTTATCTTTATCTTGCATACTATGGATCTGCAGTCAGTTTGCTCATATGTAATTTCAATCATCAATGTGATTCACAAGGGCACGTAATCATTCCCATATGGAAAAATGAAAATTTATTTGCATGGATGCATCATTTACTGCACTTATCCGGAAAATCCCTCCATCTGTAAATAATCGGACTCTCACTGATGGAATTCCTCAGCCACCTTCAAACCAAAAACAACCATTTTAAAATGTGAGAAACATCAAATGATTTAATCTTGGTAAAAACAACCATTTTAGAATGTTTAGAAACATCAAGTGTTTCAATTTGTTATTTTCACTTGTAATCAGGGAATACACCCTAAAGTGTCACATGGCAAAATGGCAATCGAAAGGTATTCCATAAGTATTGATTTGTACAACCTTCACATGCGTAATTGGGCTCCCTAGAAAAAAAATTATAGACACAATTTTCCTTACTTTCACAACTGGTGCAACTTCTATGTACCCATCAACATCCTTCCCAAACATAGTATACCACTAAAACAAGTAAACTTCAAGTACCAAACTACATCACACGAACATAATCAGCATTACAACATGATCTCAGATAGACCAAGATTGGATAACTTACTTATTCACATGCTTTTTGAACTTGGAGTCCAAAGATCTGCACCTAGAGCTTCTTTCTCTTAAAGCTAGGGTCCAAGTGTGGTATCTAGATTGCACAGCAACTTGTTTAAGTGCATTGTGTGGAGCCTGCAACGTTGGAGATGATGCTTACACATGTATGTCGTCCCATCCCTTTCCATATAAACCAATGACATGAGACCACAAACACATCACTCTAAACATCACATTTCAAACTTATGAACGTTGTACTTTCATTCGGCTATACAATTCAATAATATGTTGTACATGAACTAGTGTTAATAGATAATCCAAGACCATAAGTACCAACAGACACCTGCAAATTTTGCAAACAAGCAATGCTAGTCTAGACTGATTCCAATTTCATATATTCCACCCGATAGTGAAATGTGGTGCCAAATTTCATACTGTCTAAGAAACAACTTACTCGGGAATTGGAACGCAAAATCCGCATAGGCTCCCCTCTTAGTGGCGTGCAGATATCTCGCTTTATCTAAAGCTCAAAAGTAGTCTAATCTAATAATCTAGTACGAAGGTACTCTTGTATGGAGAACCTCCTAATTTCTTGTTGACCAAATACAAGTAGAACAAATGTAGATCCTTAGACTCTCAAAAAGATGGAACAATCACATCAGCTGCATGTACTACATCACTGTCCTGATGCGGTTGGATAGATTCTTCAGCAAACTTGACAACAGCTCTGTTTAGAAGAAGAAACACAACTTTAAGAGCTCTTCTTGATGCCGAACCCATGGTCTCTGAACTAGAAAAAAAGAATGTTACCTTAAAAAAAATGCAAAAAGAGGATATCAGAAGAGGATGAGTGTAATAAAGATGATTAGTCTAACAAAGACGACAAAGAAATTGGAGTGACGAACTGATGAAGAGAGTACGAGCTGATGAGAGAGATGAGATAGAAGAGACTAGACCAAAGATGAGAGAGTATTGTATTCATACCCTATAGATGCCATTAGTGACAAACTCCCCTTCATTTCCAATACTGAACCAATTACATTACGTGCGATGGTGACCATGTGGACTGGAGATCACCCACCCCAATGTGAGATTGGAGGGTTAAAAGTGGGTGGGTACTCTTGTTGTAGACGCCACAAAGTTGCATCAAGATGACGAGGTATACAAACCAACAATGGTTTAGTAGAATATCATGATAATAGGAGGTACCCCCTACCACCCGAACTGTGGAGAGCACTACGATGGCGTTGGCTAATTGGCATGAATTACTAGATTGAAGAGAAAAAAATGCATTGGCACGTGAGGCAGGAATCTATGGTCATTCAAGTTTGAGGCAATTACATGAGTACCTTGATGGTTTTGATATTCTTCGAGATCTTGTTTACCCTTGTCTCTCGCAAGCATTATTAGTACTTAGCAATATGCTCGAGTTTCCATGGTGTATTTTGCAATGCTAATGCGTAAGGTATCAGTACAATAAGCACTCATGTTTTGACGTTGTGTTTTTTCCTGAAGATCATGACAATGAGCAAGGCTCAAAGGGGATGAGCAAGGGGATGAGCGATGCCTACCAACAATTTCAAGCAGCAACTCTCGCGATTCGAGCAGAGGTCGACTATGGTAACGGATGTTAGCTAGATTGACGTTCCTCTTCATTGCTACTGAGCTGCCATTGTAATTTCATTGAATTATGGGAGTTGTCTTGCCAGAACGAACGGGCGAGAGTGCCGAATTCGAGAGGCATATTAATAAAATGGAAAGGCTCAGGACATTGACCTGACAATGCAAACTATGAAGAAGCTTCGACATGTCAGACTTGGGACTAGATGGCCTCGGAACTTATCTTTTTTGGGTTACTACAACGCTGAAGAATTCCATATTTGGAATATGTGGTGTTTGCCGTATATTCTTGATCACTGAATATTGCTCCAAAGTCTATTCCGGGAGCTATATGGATGTTTTGAACATAAATCGGACGTCTTTTCTACAACCATAGTAGAAAATATGCATGAGCAATGAAAAGAATTTACTCAAACACGTTGCATGCATAATCTTTTTTAATACTATGTTTTGTAGTGTTTGTCATAAGTAAATTTTGTAAGTACTTGTTGTAATTTATAATTATTGTAAGTACTTAATTGTGAAATATTTATGTAGTGAGTGAATAGATCTTAGATGATGTGATAAAGCACGGGTGTCATGATGTTTTCTGGTGCTACCCATTCAAGAGGGAGTTGTCAAATGTTGTGATTATTCCATCAAATCAGATCAAGCCAAGTCACATTTAACGAGTATTTTTCACACACCAGTTCACAACAATAACGTTGTATTTGCAAAGGTATTAGAGTCTTCATGGCTTCAATGATGACCTTTTGCCATTATTCAGTACGTCAATGCAAGTTTTCTCTTGCTTGTTGTTGCATGGACAGGTGTATAGAGTAGGGGACTATGTAGTAATCGAACCAGATGTGCAGTTGGGGGCCATTCGTGGACATGGAAAGCCAAAGTGACACAGTTAGATTTCATCCACAAGTTTCGAGGTGTGAAGCAAGCATTTTTTCAAGAGACTATTATGCCACAGTCACTAGCCCAAGCCCAATTTCTGCGTACGTAGCCTTGGAGCATGAACTGATAGGTATGTGTGTAATTAAAGAAGATACACAAAGGTGGCCTGGTGACGACGTTGGTTGTGCTAATCATATACAAATTCACACCTTTGCCCATTTGTAAGCAAACTACAGCCTACAAATGGCCTTTAAATGTTCCCTTATGGAGTAGAATGTAAAATCAAAGACTTTACCCTATCCCTCTAGACACATGTAGGGGAAAATTTGGTGTATGTGGAAAAAAAATTGGTATTCATACATCTCCAAAGGGCCTCGAAAAGAGCATGTGATTCCCAACAGTGAAAACTACACAATATCCTACTCCATCTTCAAGAGGTAAAACTTTGAGCTGTGGGAAAATCGATTCTATTCACAATTACAACATTTTCAAGGAACTAAGGACTACTGACGTACTGATGGTAAGGAAAGACTAAGGAGGTAAAATCCATATTTTTCCTACATTGAGAGTGTTATAGTTATACATAAAGCCTCTTGGCTTATCCACGCACTGGGTTCACCATGACTAATTCAAGTAACCTTGAAGTGAGTCAAACGCCTAACCACAAAATGCCACAAACTTGTGCCATTCCTGACAACTGCAATTGTGGTCATTCTCTTGTCCATTCCATGGCTCTTACCAACACTACATCCCCCTTCTCATGATAGGGAGGTATGCAACTCAGATGGTAATGCTTTACCATCCGAGAACAAGTGCTCTCGCGGGGCCACATCCTCTAGCTCATAAGCCACATATAAGCTAGTGCTTTGAGAATGGCTGTACCACGCAGTCGGCCAAATATGAGATTCCATGCTCATAACCTTTTCTTGGTTGAGCTTGTGCTCCTGCAAAAACGGTTTTAATAATGAACATGGGACCGTCATGAGCCGGCTGGATGCCACTTTATTAGGGGTGGATGCCCTATTTTTTCTTTAAAAATGTAACAGAAACCTTTTATTGAGGGGATGCCCTATTATTTCTAATATATGTAGATACAGCACCAGAATAAGGTATTCTGGATAATTTGGTGCTGTATCCTTCATTTAATATGACGTGCAGGGATATCATATTTACGCGGATCATAAACGCATCGTTCAGATGCCAATCAGATCTTGTGATCAGGTACACCAAGCGAGCTGCGAGAGAGAAGAGAGCAAGATTTCAAAGAGCCAGGTGCTCACAGCGATACAGAAAGGATGGAGGACAATGCGGGTATTCCTATCTGCAAGCTGAATCCTTTGAAACCGAGCATTTTACAAACACACACTCACTGTCAAATTCGTGCTCCAGCATTTGAAGCCATCGATCTCGCTGGGCAAGTGTGATCACAACCCACAGTGCAAAGCAAGATGATGGCATAGGTATACAATCAGGTCGAAGAATGACCATCCTAAACTCAGTCTAAGATTATCTCTATTCTTTTCGGTGTACTATATTACATGATGAGCTGCCGAACGTCCCCCGAAGGTACCGCCCCACAGCCTGCTCTATGGCCGCAAGTCTCCGCGGTGTGATGTTCACACCGCACATCATACATGCACAACATGATAGTACTGTAATTTCTCATACTTGAGGTTCGCTATTCAACACCGTTCCTATGTTTGTTTATAAGCTGTCGTAGATGGGCAGCCATAATTTTAAGCTCTCGGCCCTGCCACAGACGGCCCTAGCTCCATCTTCTACCCCACCGTCCTCATCCCGTTCTTCTCCAGTGATGTGCTTGTTACAGTGATCGGAGAGTGCCAGACCTAATTGGCAAATGGCCTCACAGACCCGCTAAGCTCTCCTTGATGAGAATAATAATCAGGCAAAACACGAGAAACTGGACTGTCCCGTACTCCATTGCTGTACAAACATATTACCAGTCATGTGAAAGCGGTTAGAATTAGTCCAGGCAAGAGGGTAGCGTACAACAGCACATTTGAAGACCGTCGATCGCAGTGTATATCAATTTTGAAAGCTCGGGAGAAAACAATTGATCGATCGAGAGAATCCACATGTATAGATTCAACAGGTATATATCCGTGTTAAACAACCTTATAGATCTATCAGCTGGACCTCGACCAAGAAACCACATTTTCAGGACTAGAGTTTATATATTTGAACAAGTTTAATATCATAGCACTTGCTATTCTGTCCCAGGTGCTACCATCAAGATTACCGAGGCCCGAACTCCTACATTGACAAATACGAGTTCAAAACATAAACTGCATGGCTAACACCAATTCTATGGAATTCACTGCTCATGTGGAGCAAAACCAACTGGAAATCTTCAAGATGGTCGAAACTCAACTAAAGGCCGAGTCCCGCAACCACAAATGATCCCTGTCAAAAATAAATTGTGTGTGTACACACGTGTGCAAAAAAGGTGGGCACCATGAGGACTGTCTCCATGTGGATACTGTCTCCCCGACTTACAGAGACCTTACAAGGAGCCTCTTGGGTAGAAAGCAGAGAAAATGACAGTCCTGATAGGGTCCTGATGCATACCGAACGAAGATTCTGCAAGCTTATGTTGAGCTCAGCTTCGATTCGTGAAGCGCTACAAAATGCTGCCACGCATCTTCGTGGAAGTAGTACAAACGTAATGTCGACCAAAAACCCGATAGATGTGCTCGACAGAGCAAGTCCGAAGAGACAAGATTATGCAGCGTCAAATGTTCAAACTAGGAAAACTCGCTGACTGTTGACTGCTCTTCATCGAGATCGCCTGCTTGCCACAGAAATAATACTTGCTACGTAGGCACGGCTCCCACAGCGATAGCAAAGCCCAGAGCTCCGCACCTGAGATGCAAGAGATGCTCAGCGGAGACAGACTACAATTGGGCAGCAAAGAATGCTGTGCCCTCTCTCTCTCTCTCTCGCCCGGCCAGCTTTTCTACTCCTCGTCTCCCTATTTGGCATTCTACGGATCCAGGTCTCACCCCCGAAATACAGGCACGTGGCTGCACATGTGAGGCTTCAAGGATCAACCCTAATTGGACAGACGATTGTGGACCAGAAGCAGCCGTGGCTCCCATTGGCTGCCACTCAGATGCTTTCCAGGGGTGGGGCCAACCAGAGCAACAGCGCGGATTGTGTCGTAGCCCGTTTTGCTTCCGCTACCGGTCGGCGTTCGCTCCCGGTCGGCCCATCCACTTCCTAATTCTGCTCGTTAAATGGCTTTCTGGCCACGGTTTCCGACAGACGTGAAACAGGTTGAGCAGGCACGTGTAAAGTGGGGAGAGCATCCAGGGTATATCCGACGCGGGCCGCAATAGAACCTGCCAAAATCCGGCATATGCCTTCAGACTCCCCCGGGGTACTCCTATACGCATACACCGCTCTCTATGTGTACGCATTACAATATGAACACGACTCCCTCTATGTGTACATACTCGTATGTACTCAAACACAGTCGTGTGAACGGATGAGATTTAGATGATATTTGGATGATAGCTCGTGGATGAATGAAGAGGTCTCGATTGGATGTACTGACCCCTCTTATACTAGCGATGACTGAATGTCGGAGACTAGTTTTAGTGTAGAGCAGGAATAGGGTGCCCTAGTGCCACGTCATCATCATCATGCCACATCATCGTCATCATTTTTTGGAACCTGCCCGGATTGCCCCAAAAAATCGAAACTTCTTGAATTGTCTCAAGCTTCTTGAACACTTGAACGGATTTTCATGGAGGTGTTGAGCCCTCTGATTGCCAGCCTACAGAGAGATTAATGTACTCGTAAGATTGTCTAGTAAGTATCGTAGCTTTGTGGCCATCAATCGTGTGTCTAGTAGTTTTGTAAGGAACAAAAAGAAATAGATGCTACGTTGTTAGGGGCTCACTCAATAGCCTGACTTACCGTAGTGAAGATGATTAGTTTGGTTTTTCGAGATATCCCTTCACACAAACATCAACTTGTTGTGTGTGAGCTTCCATTATATTCCAACAGGACTAGGGCTTTAGGCTCAGCCTCAAAATTCCCACCCTGAGTTTAAATCTCAGTGTAGTGCTGATTCTGAGAGAGAGACAAGACCCCTCCGAGGGAGTTGTCAATGTCGCTAGATTGCACAGCCACAAGATAGCACAACCACAGAGGGCAACAAATTCTCACAATTGGGAAATTGGAAGAAAGTTACATTTACACTCTTATGATCGAAAGGGTGGTTTCTTAACCACGAGCAACGCTACGGCGTGAGCGCAGGCTTACGCGGGGCTGACGTGGCGTGAGCCCACGCTCGGGCCACGTCAGCGTGAGCAGATGCCACATCAGCGCGAGCCAAGGCCATGGCACCAAATGCCATAGGAAGACGGGCGGTCGAAGAAAGAGTACCTGTTCCCGTTGGACCTATAACCGTGGGAATAGGCATGTACAGTATGATGAAATTAGACCCCATTATGAAATAAGAGCCCATGACTTCAATGAATAGGTCGGTCGAAGAAAGAGTACCTATTCCCGTTGGACCTATAACCGTGGGAATATGCATATACAGTATGATGAAACTAGACCCCATATAAAATAAGAGCCCATGGCTCCAATGAATAGGTAGGACTGTTAACTGCTGACTTATGCTGCATATTGCAAACAAGAAGACACCATTTTGAGTGATAATTGCCCAAAAAAAACATATCCCCGCGGTGCCGCACACCACTTTCAATGGCATCTGCGGGCAAAAAAACCCTTAAAAAAACCAGAAAAATAAACCCTCAAAGTGGTGTGCGGCATCGCACTCCACTTTCAAAGGCATATGTGGAAAAAAGAAAAAGAAAAAGAAAAAAAGAAAAACCTTAAAGAAAACCTTAAAACCCCCCAAAAAAGGAAAAAAACCCTGAAAAGGGGTGTGCAACAGTATTGTGCGGGTCCGGGTTTTGACCCCGGGTACCCGACGGGTTAGGATCCGGGTTACCCGTACCCGTGCTATCACCACAAACCCGGACCTTAACCCCGGTTCATTTTAGAAATGAACCCAGAACCGGACCTGCCTGCCAGGTTCAGAACCCGTTAGACCCAACTACCCGCGGGCTAGTGTAGCGGGGTAGGGTCTGGGTCTTAATTTTAGGTGGGGCATGCAGGGTCCACCTTAGATCCGGCAAGCTTTGCAACGTGTGGAGGGGACGAGCAATAAGCCACAGCAAGCAGCCAACCCCGCGCTCAAGGTAGGCCATTTGGACAATCCAGCTGTAGCCTAGTGGTAATGGCCACATACCACCTCAAAAGTGGTTGTGGGTTCAATCCACGGATTGGTGTCACAAAGATTCACGCCTTTGAAGGAGCCGTCATATATCATTATTAGGCTAGCTTCTACACATCCATGCTACATTGCTATAGTGACCTATGAGTATTACTATGCTTAACATGTTTAAGAATTGATGTTGAAGAATAGAACTCCAATTCTATTTTAAGCCTTGGATTCTGCTGTTTAAAGTTCTGCTGTTTAGTTCTCAAAACTTTTACTCCCTGGAGCATGGCTTCATGATCTTCGGGGCTTCATGTTGGTAGCAAAGCTTGCCCTTGGTGGCCTGTTAGGGTGTTACCCAATCTTACAAGATGTATTCCTTATGGCCTTCTATCCTGGTTATTTTTTCCAGGACATACTTTATTAATATGATTTGCAGGGCTTCCTCCCCTTTAAGAAAAAATTAAAAAAAATGCTTGTATTAAATGAGCAATATATTTATAGTATATCTTGAAAGAATGTGTCCTAAAATAAAATTCACCGTTAAGATTTTCGTTTTTTTCTCTAACCAAAACTAATTTTATTTCTAATTAATCTTTTTTTAAATCAATTAATTAGGACCCGGATCCGAATCCGTGAACCCGCTAATATTTCCGAACAACTACCTGGATCTGGACCCGAGTCCGTGGTCAAAAACCCGGACCCGAACCCGGACCTGGATTTTTCAAATTTTGAAAACCCAAATCCGGACCCGGAATTAGTTCCAAAAGAAAACCCGAACCCGGACCCGGCGGGTTCCTTAAAAGGCAAAATCCGCACAACACTGGTGTGCACCGCAAACCTCTTTCAGAGGCACCGCGCACTTCAAAAAAGACCCTACAAAACCCTAAAAACCCTAAACAAAACCTAAAAAATCCCCCAAAAAAAAGGGGAAAAAAAAAACCCCCCTGAAAATGGGTGTGCGGCAGAACACACCTGGCACTGCACACTTCAAAAAACCCTAAAAACCCCCCAAAAAAAGAAAAAGAAAATCTTGAAAAGGGGTATGAGGCACCGCACACCACTTTCAGTAGCATCTGCAGGGAAAATAAAACCCCCCTAAGAAAACCCTAAAAACCTGAAAAACCCGAAAAAACAAGAAAAAAATTCAATGGCATTTGCGGGAATAAAAATCCTTAAAACCCTAAGGAAACCCTAAAGAAACCCTAATTACCCATCCACTACATCACCTCCTTAATTACTAATCTTCATTGTGCCCACTGTCAATATCGCAGCAATCGGTTGGATCCTTGGCAATTGTGCTCTTCATATAACCTTGTCACTGGCATGCCTACAAGGACATCCTGCCCACGGTTATGGGTGTCATCCACAGAATTCCGTACAATATCTTTTGGCAAAAAACCTGGGGCAACACCGCTTACATGAGCATAGGCTCACCGCTCACGATCTAGCATCTCTCCTCAGCCGCCTCGACCTCCTACAGACACAGACATACAGAAATACAACCCCACTTGAATGTGGTTTTGAAAACGTCCGTTCTTCCCTGCAGCAAAACCAAAAGACAGTATGTTTGAAGGTCATGAATTGCTCACACAATCTCAATTACTTGCACATTTTCTAAGCGATAATGACTATCCTGGCTTGACATAGCTCCTTTAAGGAAATTGATAAAGCTTTTCTTCAACGCTATTTGGGGGTCTTCTAGGCCTTTTACAAGTATTTTTTTTTACCTTTGTCAAGTTCATCTTTCTCAACCTTACCCTCTCATATCCCCCGACCTTCCCAAACACATGATAGACCATTTGCTTCCCCCGAAGGTCCTGCCACAGCAGCGACAACAGCTACTTATCCAGGGCTCATGTTGAACTGTTGTAGATTTTCTTTCTCTTTCTCAATATCTGTCACGGACATAGCCCAGAAGAACTTACCAGAGTAAATACCAGTGTTACCAAAAGTTACAATGACTTATCGTAATTTATCATGATCTATCATGATTTACCATTACTTACCAAGGTACCGGGAGTTTATCAAATTACCAAGAGTAACTTGGGAAACTATTCATGAAGCTTCATTTGGAGGAAATTTCTCTATCAAGATACCTCTTTTGTTTAAGGAAGCTTCTCCATTAAGAAACCTTTGTTTAATCTTGGAAACTTCTCCAACAAGAAAACCTCCATAGGGGAAGCTTCTTAATAGCCAGTATATATAGGAGGCGAGACTGGACACTCTTCAGTCTTGCCAACATCAGTTCAAGCTATTCTTGTTTCCAGTTCCCAGTACTCCAGTCCAGTTCCTAGTACTCTAGCCCAGTTTCCAGTATCTGGTACTCAAGTCCAGTTTCCAGCATTCCAGTATTCAAGTCAAGTTCCAATATCTTGTACTCTTGTTCATTGTTATAAAAATTGTCTTGATTCCTATTTACTCATCGTGCATTCGGCCACGCCGACCTTGACTTCTTGTCTAGCATTGTACCTTTATTTTATCTCTTGTTTGTGTTCAGTCATATTCTCGTCCTTGATAATATCTTAGTATCATGTCTACGTCATAGAAAGTCCATAATTGCATGGGTCACATGCAATGACTAGGACAAGCTGACAACTTTACCTATGAGATCCCAAACTGCAATATAGGCTGCTCCTTCTTTAATTCTCCTCAATATTTCTGCGAATGTCATATCGTAGCAGCATGTAGAGCTCCCCTATGCCGGTTACCTGATCGATTAAGCAGGACTACTGCCCTATTTGGATCAAGGGCAAAAAGTGTTTCTCCACCTCCAGCCCCATGAAGTGAACCAACTCCACGGGGCTCTCTCACCAGAGAGACATTCTCCTCAAATCTATCAAGGGATTTGTGTCTGTACCTTTGTTTACTAACTTTGAAATTCTCGAGGCTAAGCCAAAAGCCTAGGCCTTTTTGGGGCCTAGTTATTGGGCAATCCACACACCAAATTGATGTTTGTGTCAAGGCATTTCTAGAGGATATGTGTTAAAAAAACCTAGATCAATTGTTTATTTCAAGGTAAGTCTTAACCGATGTCAGCCCCTGACAAATGTAGGTTCTGTCCGCCTTTGTGTTGAAGCAGATGCGCCAATTGGAGGCACTCATGGACGTGGAAAGCCAAAGTGACATAGTTAGACTTCATTGACGAGTTTTAAGGTATGAAGCAAGTCTTTTTTCCAAGGGGACTATTATGCCAGTGTCACTAGCCCATCTTCTGTGCACGTAGCCTTGGAGCACGAACTGATAGGTATGCGTGTAATTAAAGAAGATACATAAAGGTGGTCCGGTGATGATATCAAAGTGGTCACACAAATCATGTACAAATTCACACATTCGCCCATTTGTGGGCAAACTACAGCCTCATATGTGGCTTATGAGCAGCTAGAGGATGTGGCCCCGCGAGAGCATTTGTTCTCGGACGGTAAAGCAGGTTGTATACCTCCCTGAGAAGGGGGATGTAGTGTTGGTAAGAGCCATAGAATGGACAAGAGAGAAACACCACATGTTTAATTGCAGTTGTTAGGAATGTGACAACTCAAAGGTATCTCCTTGATGTAGAAAGAAGTATGACGCCTCTCGAAGGGAGCGTAACTTATAGAGTCACTTCACCCCCAATGGCTATTGCCCTCCACAAGGTGGACACCTTCATGACACACCAGACCGTGGTTTGAACCAACAACCACATCCAATGTGGTATGTGCCCATTACCACTGGGCTACATGCTGGCTGTCGATGTAGAAGGTGAAACTGCAAGGAGGAAGGAAATTGCTAGAGGCCTTTAGAAGAGCAAGATTATTTTGTCGGAGATGTCGATGTGGAATGGGTAGAGGAGGTTGGGCCACACTGAAGGCGGTACTGTAAAGGTCATTCTTCTAGTCTACCTTGTCTTGAATTTCTTGCAGAGGCTTACATGCTGTGGCCGGCCCAGAGCTATAGTCTCGTCTGACTCCAAAGCTCGTAATACAAAAATTGATTCATCTTTTGCCTCAGACCGGTCTAATGCTTGAGGTTAGATATCACTTGCTACATGAAATCTAGACCTTCTCTTAACTTCACCATTCGAATTGGGAACTAGCACTTAAAGAGCTTTTTGGGGGTTGTGGAGGTAACATTGTTGGAAAACCACTAGCATGTGGTTGGGCTAGGGATTGAACCTAAGACCTCCCCCATTCCGGTGGGGTGCTCTACCACTGAGCTACCCGTCCTCTTATGTGCTCACAGTGTCGTGCAAGGGCTGTAGCTTTGACACCTCCAACAAACACTAGGGCTTCGCGTTGCTCCACACTACTAGCGACAACTTTTGAGAACCGTCCAGATAGATGTGCTATATTCAAGTTTTATAAAAAGATAAACATTTATTTCATTTGATGGCTCATCTTCATACAACAAGTAAATTTGGCCTTCAGGTTTGGGCGGGCCTATCATGCCTCCATGGCTCACCCTTGTTTCCAACACCAAAAATTAAAAAACAATTTTATTTTATTTTATTTGGATCAGGAATGTTGTTTATATGATATCTTTTTCATCTTTATTTTCAATTGGTTTAGATTTCAAAGCAGTGGAAATAATCGAAAGAGGGGTCTCCCTTGTTATAAGGACAAGAGAAAATCTCGCATATAGTAGTAGTTTTCCATAGGCTACTCTCACATGTCCCTCTAACACTTAAGAAACAAGCCTCAAATGGCAATGGGCTCTCTTGCTTGGCAAAACATAAGGGGAAGTCACACTAATAAGGGGCATGACTAAGCACAACACACCAATGGGAGCCTTGACACTGTAAGGTCCTTTGACCATATTTTCTCCATTGACTTCAACATGTTGCAAAGTCTCTTTTCTATAGAAGAGAGCCAACAAACCACTAGATCCCAAAGGATAAGAAACAAATGCATGGAATCCATGCAAGCCCTGCCGTATAGTAATTATGAATAGGTAGTAAAAATCTGGAAGATCACATAATTAGTCTAAATATCAAGGTAACAGGATTTGAGCCCTGAATCACCGGTGGCACTTGCGGTAATATCCAATGGACTTTCATTTATGGCATGCACAAGAAGTTGAACGGATGTCATTCGTTAAAAGACAGAATATTCTCTTGACAACTGTCTCGATCGAATTGGAAGTCTAATCAAAAGTATCGGTGCTAAAGCAGCTGAAACCCATTGCGTAGTCCTGCCTTAGGAATGCAGGGCCAACAAACTACTAGATCCCAAAGGCCGATAAGACATTTTAAAGCACTTTTAAGACATTTTGATTGCCAGCAGCTGAAGAAACGATAGTTGAATGTGTCTGCCCTAAGTTCTAGTTTCAGAAAAACTGCCACCAGCGTGCCAATGTCGCTAGAAGGTCACCTAACGTCTGTTAACAAATATAGACTCGTACTTTACTGTCAAAGAGGAGAAACCGGGGTTATGGCTGGAAAGAGAGTAGGGTGAAGAAATAAGCGATGGGTTATAATTTTAGGGAAACTGTTGGTAGTGCTAGTGATGGTGTGATCCACCTGCCAACCGAACCAGGAGACAATGGGTCAGGAACTTCTGCCCAACCAAATGAGAAAGAAGCAACCAACTGCTTGTGAAAGCCTACCGTATCAGCACTTCGGACAAGAAATCCTGAAACTGAGATAGTCAAAGAGATACATTTGTCCAGAACTTTCAAAACGTCACGTGGGTCATAATTCAGAAAAAAAACTCTCTGGATCCAACTGGGCAGAGAAAATGACCTTCAAAGAGAGTCCTAAGAGGTTTCAACTACATTTGTAGAAATGAGAAAATTTTCAAACTGAGTAGGAGAGGGAGAGGTGACCATCCGGATTGAAAACAAAACAAAATGCATACAAGGATGCTACACCTGCCGATCAAGTCCACTCCCATAACATCATTTTGGGGCCATTTGATACTTCATGACGCGGATAGGTGTCCCATAGGGCGTGCTGATGAGCCCAAAAGCAATCGCGAGCCTCTCACTATAGTAGGCAAGAAAAAATTCTTTTTGCTCCTCCTCAACATCATGAAATACAAAGTGTGTGTCAGGCACATACCCGGCCCCCTTCATCTGATTGTGGACCTCAATACAACTGCGCCCTCGCTCTTTTCTGACACCTCTGGGCTCCATCATTTTCCTCACTATTGCTTCGTATTCCCACCTGCCAGCTGCTGCATAGATGTTTGAGAGCAATACATATTAAGCTGATGAGTCCTTTGGATCATACTCCATAATCTTCTTTGCCACGCTCTCTGCCATCTCAACATTGCCATGGATTCTGGAGGCACCAAGCAAGCCCCCTCACACCAAAGCACCTGCTTCAATTGGTATTTTATTAATAAATTCTTCTGCCTCGTCGAATGATCGCCCTGCAGGCCAAGAAGGTCCACCATGCAGCCAAAATGCTCCACTGTAGGAGTGAGGCCATAGTCTCGACTCATTGGATTGAAATAGTGACTGCCTTCCTCCACTAGGCCTGCATGGCTACATGCAGACAGAAGAGATATAAAACTAAGATTCTTTGGCTTCATACCATCATGTTGCATTTGATCAAATAGCTACAGGGCCTACCTACCATACCCGTGCTGAGCACACCCTATAATCATTGCACTCCATGAGACCACGTCTCGCTCAGCCATATTGTTGAACACTAGACAGGCCTCCCTTACACTCCCACATGAGGCACATGTTAACAAGGGCAGTCTCCAAATTAATATGTGACGGAATTCCAGCTTTGACAATGGCAGCATGGATCTCTTTGCCCTTCTGCAGGGCCACCATGCTGGCACAAGCATTGAGAACACAAATTATGAACGCGACCCTGTCGGGCATCACACCTTCATGTTGGATTCTATCATAGATTTTAATGGCCTCTGTGCCACAACCCTGCTGGGCATATCCTGCTATCACGACGTTCTAGGAAACCACATCCCGTTCAGCCATTTTGTCAAATACTTTTAGTGCATCCTTCGTGCTCCCATATTTGGCATACATTTCGACCAGGGCAGTCTCCAGAAAGATGTCTTGCAAAATTCCAGCTTTGATGATGTGAGCATGGGCCACTTCGCCCTTTTCCAGGGCCCCTAGCCTACCACACGCATTGAGCACACACGTAAACGTGACACGCCGGGCATCACCCCTGCCTGTTGCATTTGGTCATAGATCTCAAGAGCCTCCATTCTCACCCATGTTGAGCATATCCTGCGATCATGGTGTTCCAGGAGACCACATTTCGTTGAGCCATATTCTCTAACACCAGCCGCGCATGCTGCATGCTCCCGCAGTTGGCATACATGTCAGTGAGGACAGTCTCTAAAACAATATCTAGCAAAATCCAGCTTCGAGGATGCAACCATGGACGTCTCTGCCCTTTTCCAGGTTTCCAAGGCTGGCACAGACGATGACGATGGAGTGAGCCCCTCACAAAGGCAACATGCTCTGAGCAAGCAATGCCTTACGAGTACATTCTCTCTGTATGTGTCGGACCATACGCTGCCCATCAAATGGCTCAACACCTCCACGAAACTTTTTTTCAGTTTTGTCGGGCAGTCCGAGCATGTTGTCAAGTAAAACGTCGAAGATGACGTGGCTGACGACGATGACGTGACCGAAGACGAGTGGCTGATGACGATGACGTGGCGACAATGACGTGACCGACGACGACGTGGTTACGATGACGTGTTTATGATGACGTGGCTGACGACGACGTGGTGACGATGATGTGGCACTATGGCACCTTCCCGCTCTACCCCCCTAAACTAGTCTCCGACCTTCGGTCGTCGCTAGAATTACAAGTACATATATATGAGTCCCGCAGGTTACCAAGAAGAGATGACCCGCAGGGCTAGGACACCCTCTCCTCCCACTAGTAATGAGCTCATTCGTCGACCGGACCGATTGACGACGGGCACTGGCAGCTGCCGGGAACGGGTTCTGGAAGTATTGATGAGTTGATCAGAAGTGTAGGGCGTTGTGTAGGGCCGCGGGACGTTGTTGATGAGCACGCACAAACTCTCTTTGCGGGTTCTCCGACCCTCCAGTGCTTTGACCAACTTTGAGCTCACGATCAGTCGGATGATGAAATCACTTGCATCCGCGGGAAAATGAGTATGTACATGTACATAATCTTCTATTGAAAAAAATCTAGCGATCTGCTGGCGTAAGTTGCCAACTCGAGTTTACATAGTGCCCAGCTATGACTAAATGGTTGGCTCTGCTCCTCCAATGAACTTTCGAAACGGAAAACATGTTGTAAATGGCGTATAGGTAATCTGATACCAGTTGATCTAGCATTGGCCGAGGACTTCAGGCTTCAAAGTAATCTGTGACATTTTATGTACAAGTCTAACTGAAATATTAACAGAAGTTCGCAAGCTTAACAATTGGAAGTATAGGCTCCGTGTTCCTCCTCAATTGTAAGTTTTGAGTGTGTGCACACGGTTCAGCCTGTACAGCTCGTAAGTATGTTGTTCATATTCGAGCGAGAATGAATTAATTTCAAAACCTCGCTGTAGTAGTAGACAGAGTGCGAATCCTGAGTGAGAGTTGCCCGCGACTTTACGAGATTTGAACAATGAGACTTGAGCAAATGCAGAATCCTCATGAGTCCCAAAATCTCATGCATGCAACATCATGGGCAACGCCATCCAGCGAGGTCCCCTCTCAGTTAGAACTGTGTTTGGAGGTCCTTCGTTGGCTCATCTTCCACTGTAGCTCTTTTTCATTTGGGCACTCAGATGTTACAAAACAGGGTCCGACATTGTGTCAACACTGTACCTTGTGAGTCCTACTAAGTTTCACAGCCTCTTCACACCCTCAAAAGGACCATCTTCAGGGCGAAACTTCAATAGAATCAGATGATAAATGGTTCCAGCCACTTCAGCAGCCACTTCAGCAGCTCCTTCTCCCAATTACGTACCTATGGTTCATCTTCCACCATAGCTCTGTATCATTGAGACAGTGCAGGTGTTACAAAACAGGGACAGATGGAAATAGGGGGTCCATGTCAGGAGAAAATTCAATATAGATGGTTCCTTAGTTGGGTGAAGAGTGTGAGAGATAACTACTTACCTGGAAACTTTGAGTCCCAAGGAAGTAGAGGCTTGAGGGTTTATAGTAGTCGGGACATTCTACAACCCACTATAGAAAGTACTCCCTGTAGGGAGTAGGGAGTGGTTCATCTACAATGAAGTCATCCATGCATGCCCTAAAGGGAGCCAGAGCTACGTGCGAGTAGTACACGAGAGTGACGACGACGAGAACGTGCAGAGAGCGACATAACTCTGCCTCCACAGAGAGCTCATCTCACAATCTGGAGGAGGTCGAGTGGGTGGGGGAATATGCGGAGTAGGGGACGGGGGTGGGCGAGGATAGGATGGCGCTAACGAAGGAAAAGCGCAATCTTTTGTTTGCAATGGGAGCATTGCTGGCTGTCATTGCGCTGTTCCAGATGATCAGCTATGGTCATGTCGTTGGCATGACAGCTGCACGCAGGGATCCAGTGCGGGTTATCAAACAGCGTTTTGAGAAGAGGTTTCCTCAGGTGAAGGCGTGTGTGAGCCACCTTTGTGTGTATTTCGATATTACTTTGGACTCGAAGCCTGCCGGTCGCGTCGTCTTTCTGCTTTATGAAAAGAAGGTGGGCGCTCTGACTTGGGGCAGAATGTAGTTTAAAGAGCTCAGATTTTTGGTTTGGGCGATAACGTCATGTGGGGCGTTGCATGGTTGGCATACCGATTACCTGGATTTTTAGTTAGATGAGAGGAGGGAACACCTGCATTGAACGTCAGATAAAAGAGGTAAACTGATGATTGCATTCTCGGAAGCAAGTTGTCATCACGTAGCGACGATAGACCTGAATAGTCTATATACAAGGGGTAAAGAATCCCCTTTCAGTCAGCTGTAGTTGTGTCTTAGCAGGTTTGAAATTGGGTAACGATGTATCAATGTCTTGCCACTGCCAGAACGTACTCAGCCAAATTAGAGATGTCTGCCTATCAGCGATGCCACAACTTTCGAAAGTTCCCAAGACCCAAGTCTCTGTAGTCGCTGGGATTGTTCTCTAAGCTGGAATTGCCAGGTGATCGCGTTATACGCATTTCTGAATTATCTGTGAGATTGCATTTGTCTGAGCGTAGGTTTTAATGATGGCAGAGGGGTGCAGTGTGTTAATCTTGCTTTAGGCGCTTCACTCATCCAACTATCTACTGCCTTATTGCCGCAAACAATCAGCACAATTCTGCTGCTGCACAGCTCTAGGAGTCACTAGGACCTATACCATCAGAGGGCAATCCCCCTGTCGATTGAGTGGATTCCGCCACAACACTTTTCAAGTGTATTCTTCGTAGTAGAGTGACGGATAGTGTGCCTCTACCAAAGCTTCACTCCAAATCATGCTGGTGTAAACGTTTCTTGTGTGGGCATGGCCGTGTTTTGGGATACTCTGTGAATGCGCTTGGCTTGGGGTGGAAGTAAAAGTATAATGGTCTTCAGTACTTGATTCCACTTCTGTAGTTTCTGCTTTACTAACTTTTGTTTTGGGGAACTGCGCTGTACAGGCACCAAAGGCTGTGGAAAACTTTAGATCACTGGCAACGGGACAGAGAGGTGTGTCAAAAAAAGGAACACGGCTTCACTACAAGGGGACTTCATTCCATCGCGTTGTCCACAATATGCTTGTGCAGGGTGGTGACATTTTGAGTGCGTCTATGTTCCTGAATTCTCAGTCTTAGTCTTAGAGACAACTCAAGGTGTTTAGTCAGGAATAAAATCCAACGATCCATCAAACCAAAAAGTTTTCCAGTCTTCTATTATGGACATTTCATGACGAAAATTAGCTGATTCTGACATAAGTTGAATGAACAAGCTCGCTCAATTATGCCACGATTCCCCAACATTGTTAACTGTCCTCAAATCAGCTGACATGTAGATTGTCACTACAACAGAAGCTCTCCATCTAGTTTCCAGCTAGAGTCTGGCAATCTGGTATTGCTGGAGGACTCTGCTAAACTTATATACTATTTCTTTCGGCTTTCGGAGAATGGAGTTCTATCAAGACAAACTGCCAGCTTGACTGGTGAAAAGGCTACAACATCCTTACATGGTTTTTTTTCTTTATACAACTGAGTGCACTCTTGTTGTGTGCAGGGGGTAAAGGGGTGGAAGGAGAGATAGAGTCAATTTATGGGGGTGGGTTTGAGCACGAAAGGCGCAATGACACATTTAACAAGGTGAGCACTATTGACGTAACCTTGCCTCTTTTTGGATATGTTATATTGAGCCAAAAAGGAGAACTAATGCTGGACATCCGCATTGCCCACTTAGTGAAGCTTGAACATGGGATTGCAGATACTCAGTAACACTCCATCACAAGCCACGCCAAGTCATAGTTTCTCTCTGAGTAATGTACACTGGTTCTCTTCAAAGAGCCTCAGTCAGACGTCTTGTAAAGTAAATGTCTGCATTGATATTTTTTTGAAGGTAATTGCGTGTTGCATCACTTTTTAGATGTTGTCAGACTCACTGGTATGTTATCATCAGGTTCCATTCCCGTCTTTTGGAGGTCCTAAAGAAGGATCTACCAGGGATGGAAATTTGCCGAGAGTGTTTGTAATGCTGTACGTTGTATGTGTGCAGAAAGGACTGCTGGCCATGGCAAGCATAGGCCCTGATCAAAACGGGTCTCAATTTTTTGTCACAGTGGACATTGTGGCAGAGCTGAATGGAGTGTATGTGGTATTTGGTGAGGTGGTAGATGGCATGGTGGTGATGGACCGCATTAACAATGTCACTTTGACTGAGGATGAGGCACCCACTGTCCCTGTCATCATCTCTGATTGTGGTCAACTGTGACAAAATTAGCATCCAAAAAATCCAGAAAAGTCTGATGGTTACTATTGATCTTCTAATGGGCCCAACTTTGTAATCACCAGGGCTACTATTGCTCATCGACTTTCACCTTCTATCCATGTGACAGAATTACAGTGGGTCAGCTTTCTTGTAGAGATGGATACGACCACCTGAAGGTTATTTGGCATATCAGATGAGACTAGATCAATGCATTACAAATTCTCATTGAAAAAGCAACGGCATGTATATTGTGGCATGTATATTGTGCCAGGATCTTTTCACAGACACGGCAGGCAACAGAGACCATCTAACAAACAATTTTCTTTAACCTTCCCGCAGATAGCTGATCATTCAGAGGCTTAATGAGTTAAGCTTGTGCTCTTTAGCTCAAGTGGCAAGTACATAAGCAACACCTTTAATGTAAATTGATCCAGGATTCTACTGTAATCCTTCATTCCTTAGAATTGTTGACATTATAGAGGAGATTACTAAAGCTTTTTCTCCCTCTGTTTCATTTCTGACAGATCTTTGCTTAGAGACAAGCCTCGGATGTCTCTCGGATGTTCCACCTTTGGAATCTTGTGATTTTGTTAGAGGTTCTCATTTCCTTAGTATCTCACATGTACAGAGCTCTGGATGGTCCTGGCACTAATATTGTCAATTGCAAGACACGAGTTCCAACATTTTCAGGTGAGGGTGAAAAGATGAATGAAAGAAAGTTAATTCTTGCCAATGCAAGCAAGAAAGAAAGAGGACCCCTAAAGGAAGCGTGTATATACATAAATATAACAACAAGTTAGCGTAAATAAGAATTGCAGGTACTGCCCCTTTCAGGGTTGGGCTCACTGTGAACCAGGAACTGACCTACAACGTGACTAGCTATCCACTTTCAGTTTTTCAATTACTTTCAATTATTTGTTTATTGAGGATGAGAGCTGGAGTCTAGCTTTTAGTAGATGATAGCCAGAAAAGGTGAGTGTGCGTTGTATGGATTGGGGCGTTTGAGGGATGTGTAATGGGTTGTATGGCTCCAAGTTGATCTGCTATGTCAGTGCTTGTGATATCGATATGGGAACGACTTTATGTATAGGATATAATACGAACGGTTGCTATTATGAGATTGAAGTCCGAGGACGGTGTTTGTGAAGAGGGTTTTTGGTTGTGGTTTATGAGTAAGTATAGAGAAACTAAGCTATCTGTAAAAATATAATAGGTGGCGGGGGTTTGGTGTAGGAGGGATTGCAAGGCGCAGTGTTGTATAGGTGCCATAACCTAAGTACATGTGTGTCTTTTAGGGATCCATCTGTATAGGTGGATTGTAGTGGGTTAAATTTATAAGAGTGATTGGACTTGATAATATATATAATGGGTGAGATGCAGCTCAAAGTGGTCTTTTTGAGAGCTGTCTTACAAGGCTTGTCTGGGCTGACTCTAGGGTAGTGAGGGAGAATGAGGGGTGGTGCATAAACAGTGGCTGTAGATCCATTTAGACATTGTATTATTTCATGTAACTGTTATAAAGAATGTGGTGGGCATATGTGGATCATTTGAATGATGGACGCACATGAGGTTAGCTATTTAGTGATGGTTCAGGGTATGTCATGTACAGCGGCAAAGGTGGGGGAGAATTATAGAAAACTGTTTATGGATCAAATGTAGCCAATGTAAAGACTCCTGGATGGTTTGTAGGAATAGGGTGGTTGCTATTTGGGTAGGTTGTTGTGAGGAATGAACAAGCTAGCTAAAGGAAAGAAGCATAAATTATAGTGTCTCTTCATCCTGAAGGATTATTGCCTTGCATTGGAAGGTGGACTCTTTGGAACCCTAGATAACCTAGGTCATGCAGAGACAAAGCAAAATCACCCAACCTCCACCTCGAAGAGCCAGTGCCTTCTAAAATAGACATCTTTAATGGTCATAACCGTAGAAACATCTCCCACACAAGGACTCAGAAAAATCCTCCAAAGTACCCACACGCTATTTGTGTGATCCAATGACTCCCCTTTCATACCTTGGTCGGTTATAATGGGTGACATCCAATATACACCTATGTGGCACTGGAGTAGGAAGCCAAGTGGTTGGGTGTTTTTGGTGCCTTATAATGTACATCTTCATACTATGGAAGGCTTCCTTTGGGAGTAGTAAACTTTCTTTCTTCCTACACTTATGTGGCTGTAAACCCAATGGTAAGAGGGCCTCGTACTACAGGCCCTAACAGGCTACTGAGCCACTATTGGCAGTGGATGTTTCAATGAAAACAAAATCCCTCTTTTTCATGGAATTGGCTTCAGTTTTCCAAAAACATTAACAAAAAAAATTGGTGAAATCTATGATGGGTAGCAACTGGAGGAGAAGCACTGAAATTGCATTTTAAAAACAAGGACAGTTTCCATTGTTAGGTACCATGAGGCGTGCAGAACTATGTCCACCCCAGGGTCGTGCAGTGACCCCACACGTAAGTGGGAAACTAAAGCAGAACAGACACTAAAGAACGGGAAAAAAGGGTAAAGAGCAGATACAGGGATATGCTGGAAACAAAAAGTTGACCAGCTAAGCATGACAAGGCTCTCCAGCAGGGAGCAAGAGCTAAGAAGACTACTTGCACTTGCAACTAAGGAGTTCAAAGCTAAGATGGACTTCAGACTTTGGAATTTCTGTTCTTCCTGTGCCTCAAGATGATCGAATAGTCAAAATGTTGATATAAATGTTTGGGTCCCCGATCTTGAAAAACTTTACCTCCTTCATCCAAAAGTCTTTACCACATCAGTGCCTCACTTTTACCATAAGAAAGATATGAGCTCCAGAAAATAGGTAAACCCTCAGGCCAACTGACATCAAAGCACTCCAGCAAATGAACAACTTCCAAGTACATATCGAATGTTTGAATATAACTGTAAATGACGCAAGTCAAGCAAGCAGTGGCCGCTGGCAATTTGATTTTTGCCCAAACAACATCCATTCCCAAATTGATTCTGGTCACATCCCCTGTGCACAATACAAATCTCCTGGAATGCTGCTTCCCGGGAGTAACAAAACACATCTACAACCCTTTTGGGGTTCATCATGGAAGGGGGATGATAAATTCTAATCAAGGGTTAGATGAAATAACACGACTATCAGGAAAGACGCGCCGGCGTGTTCCCCTCCCTCTCCAATAATGCTTGTTGCCTCCATGAGCCTCTCTACTGTCACCCTTCAACCGTGCTTCTTGTATTAGTCCTAAGATATTATTTTCAACAACGCTGTTCCTGTCCGAAATACCTAACCCATGTCCTGCACTGACTGCATGTCCGCTTGAAATCTTGGACCATAACCCTTCGATTCCAGCCAAGGTGCCCTTCAGACAACATTCCGAATCCTCCCTCACGGTGGTACAGAAACCAGGACTAATGCAGCTTGGATCCTGAATAATATCTGAGGATGGAGGAAAGCGTGGTTGGTCTGTTAGTGCATTTGCAGATTCGGGAGAGGCAGACTTCGGTACCCACACTACTTTCGATTTCGAGGACCGTTTTACCATATCAGGAGCAGGTTTGTCCAATGCAGCTGGAGACAGCCGGGCTGCCGCAGCAGAAGGGCCATCGACCCTTTTCTGTTGAAAGGACTCCCACTGTTTCAAGATGTCAATAATAACAGTGTGGTTTTGGCGGATTGCAACGTCGACAGCACACATGCCATATGCATCTCTCACCTCCAAGGAAGCTCCTGATCTCAGGAGGTTCACAACAAACCATACTGATGCTCTTCGAGCTGCTATATGAAGCGCAGTCTGCCCATAGCGGTTTTGCGCATCGAGCAGCTGAGGTGGAGGCCGCATAGCGAGGGCCAACTTCCCTTCTCTACCACTCTTACTAGAAATCTTTCTGGAATTACTCTTCAAGTGGGTGGGTGCACAGGTAGTACCTTCCAGCCCTTCCTTGCCTGTGTCATTTCTCCTCATTGACAAATGTGAGCCGTTGAGCTTGTCACTCTCTTCTTGAAAAGTGTCAGTCCTCTTGTCACCTACAGGCTCGTTCGTGTGGGAAGGCCCCATGCCCAAGTCAGCTCCTGCAGCCCAGAGCAACACCTTTCCCACATCTTGCCGATCTGCAACAGCGGCTGCCATGAGAGGGGTCCATCCATCACCTGTTTCATCCGCCAATCACCTTGTTACTCACCTCAATATGGTTTACAGTTTGGAACATTGCTGCACTGATGAAGGACTTGGTGGCGTATTTTCAGGCATGAATGGGGCTGCCAGCCGCGCTGCTAGCGGGTCTAAATTTGGTCCACACACTACTCATCCACCAAAGAAGATTGATGGATTGAACAGGTGGCATGATTTGAGGACAAGCCCCAAGGCAATCATGGCAGGAGAAAGCTGCAAAGAATCATGGCCATGGAAGTGTAGAGGATTGGGGTGTGAGGCCAGCAAGCTTGGACACTCTACATGTGGGAGCTTCCATGCTCACATACTAGTGCATGAGAGCGGAACCACATAAAACTGGCAGCCCCAAGTTTTGTAGATGGACATGGGGCTCTAACATGGATGATGAACAACACAGTACATCATTTCTAGCAGAATCTTTTCTTCTTCGGAGCAAACACATAAGGTCGCCAGATTCAAGATTTGACGGGTGAAGAGCCTTAGTTCCATGCAAAATACATGAACTTACGACCACCAATCTCCCAACTGCAATACAGGAACAGGGTTAAAAGGCAGGGATCCCACCTGGCTCCCGTGCAGGTGTCCACCGGTCGGCTCCCAGACATGGGTGGGGGTCACCCTGCTGCGATGGCTGACCGGAAGGCACGGGCATGGAAGTCCTGGAATAGGATAGGAAACCAGTTTTGCCCAGCTTTTCGAAACATTGTGACCCCGAAAAGAAGGTACGATGTGGGGTAAAAGGGGCATACCATAGATATCAGCATCCTGCCAATTCAGCCCGCGCTCATGGCAGTGGGTCAGCATAACCCCTACAGATGCTGAGTGACCCCTTAGAGCCGCAATGTAGAGTGGAGTCTCTCCTGCCCTGTTGCTGGCCAATACTTCAGCACCCTCTCTTAGCAGTAGTTCGCAGATGTGTGCGTGGCCACACTCAGCTGCCACAAATAAAGCTGTTGCACCTGCAGAATCTTTCGTCCCCTTTGCAGCAGCACCAATTGCAAGCAAGCCTGCTACCATGGGGACATCCCCACGGGCTGCTGCCACGTGTAGGGGAGTCCTTCGGCGAGAATCAGAGCAGTTGGCAGCCGCGTGTAGAGCAAGTAATACATCTTCCTCTAATGACTCCCATTTGTCTTCAGTATGCGAAGGATAGAAACCAGTCTCTGCTTTTGCAACCCCAAACTCTCTCTGATAAGACATTGAACCACCATCAATGCAATCAGATAAGTTTAGACCATCCTGCCAAAACTGAGCCCTGACAGTTCTGCTGAAATGAACAGGTAGGGAATAGTGCCCCCTGGAGCCACTTGTAGATTGTCTGCTGATGTACTGTGAACATGTTTTCCCACTTTCAATCACCTTGAAATTCTCCAACATGGCAGACGCAGCTGCCACTGAGCCCTCATCACAGAAGTCCCACACCTGTATCCCTTTCTGGTCCTGCTCCCTGTGAGCAACAAAAATTGTTTTCAACAGAGGAAACTGATTGAAGTTGCTGTAAGATCAACTTGCTTATATAGCCTATTGAACAGACGGTACATCGTATTAGACACTAATCTGAGCTCTGATGGGCAGGTCATACAACGTAATTGGAAATACGACTGCAACTACTACACTTCAGAATTTATGGGACATAATACATATTCTCCTCCGTAACAATGGGTCAACTGAATGTGGACACCTGCTGCTCTTTGCTGTAGTCTGCCAATCTTTGATCTAAGTTCTTCAGTCCTTGGAAGCCTACAAAGAGTATCAGATCCTTACCTCCTCATTTTGCGAATCACCACCATGACTTCTATGTGGTTTGATTTTAGGGTTGCTTCAGAACTTCGGTAGATTTTTTGAGAATCCTACCAACACAACAGGATGAAACTTTGCAGGCCCCCTGGAGAGCAGCCAACTACTAGGTGAAGACAGAGATGCCAAGGGCTGAAGCACACACACCTCACAGCTTGGGTCACTGCAGCGGTGAAAAATGTAATCTCAAGCACACGGATTCTTGGAAGTGCTTCTGTTGTTCTAACCAAGGCGGACACTGCTGCTGCTACCTTCTCTTGAGGCAATGCTTCAGGCCTGCAAAGCCCCAGGCCCTCGACTGAGCCCCCCAGGAGCAACAGCTCCAACAATGGACATGTGCATGCCTGCCACCAACATGAACTTCATGTCATCAGACAGAAAAAATAATAGCAGAGTCAGCATTCATTAAGGTGACAGCTCGGCAAAGCTGGATGACGACTCCTTCCCGATATTACCAGTACACCCCTTAGATATGGAAGACTATTACTATGGCATTCTGCAAACCCCAGACATAACCAATGTTCTATTTCACTCATACAGACCCAGCCCTGGGATTTCTAAGTCCCTACCGGACGCATGTGATACAATGCTAGCAAAACAGTTGCACTTGCATAGACCAGCAAGCATGAGCCTATTTAGAAATGTTTCTGTATACAAAGTTTCCATGGAGAGAAATGGCAAGACAGAAAAGATTGGGGTGAGAGAGAGGAGAGAGGAAGGGGAATGGTAGAATAGAGAGCACAACTGGGTATCATTGTGGATGGCAGCTCCAATAGTGGGACTCGCCTTTAAAACTGTAGTTCATCTAGGAACCATGTAACCTACTTAGATACACCCAAGTGCCCCGTGTGGAAGCACATTAGGTGGTTGTTTATCCCCCATTCACTCATGAAAAGCTGTGAAGAGACTAAACCAATGTCTCTAGCTGTGTGTGCACGCATGTGTGTGTGTGTGTGAGTGAGTGAGAGAGAGAGAGAGAGAGAGAGAGAAGAGTCTTACCACAGCAGCCAACTCGAAGGATCCCAGGCTTCCACAATTGTGAAGAGCAAGCACACGCAACCCTGCTCCTGAGCTCACACTCACAATGGACTTGGCAAACTCTACAACACTAGCACCTTCCTTCTCAATTTGGTTGATTGGGATATCCAACAAAGGAGGTTCCCTGGGCAGGTCGAGCCTGTCCAAATGGCTTAACAAGATGCAATGCAATCGGGAGTCGTCAGCAGCAGCAGCTGCCAATAGGTTGCCTGCTGCAGCAGGCCCCAGCCTATAACATCGCTGGAGGCTTAGAGCTCGCGGCCCTGATCTCACTGAGACAGCCAGTGCATCAGCAACTGCAGATGTTCTGTTCACAAAACACACATTCACCCATAAGAGCTAACAGTGTCCAGAGTAGACATTTCCAGGGTGTGTAAAGGCAATTCTTTTTGCAAGAGTAATGCCCACCAACCTTATCCCCTTCAGAGAGGGTAAAGAAGGACCTAGGCAGGGTTTGAGAGCTGGAGCAGACTTGACTGACTCTCCATGGCAGTGACTGACAAACTATTTGTTGAAAAAAGTTCTGCACTGATTGAAACTTTGTTTGAAAGGCCTACTCATGACTCTACTCTCCAACATCACCAGATTATAGGGAGTAGCAAAGGAAGCATACAATTTCTGGCAGCCATCAAGAATAAGCCGCTCCAAGCACCGCAAGTCTGCCAGCACTGCTGTCACATCATCATCCATAATTGGACAGCCTGCCAGATCAAGCTCACGCGTGGCACGCATATGCCTCCGAATTCCTGAAAGTGCAGCTCGGGTCCATAGCCCCACCGCCTGTGTGCTGAACCTGCCAATGTTATTTGCCCCGTCAGCCCGCGAGCAACAACCTGCACACATCTCTATATCTCTCTCTCTTCACACACAAACAATTGTCTTGCAAAGGGCAGAGAACATCTGGTCCCTACCTCTCCCTTTTATGTGTGTTCACGCATCTCCTTGTTTGTCATCTTGCAACTGTGGATCCCCAGTTTATATCTGTACTAGGTCAAGAGCATCAACAGTGCACTCTGTAGCCAAATTATGTTCATCTGTTGTAAGCACTACAATGTCAACCTGGGTTGTTAGCTGCATTATGGATCTGAATGTCAGATTGGTAGAAGGTAGAGCCATACATGCTGTGGTATCGTTTCTCAAGCACTCAATCAACCCTGTAGCCATACTGTCATCCCCTGTATGAGAGCACTATGACAATCTCAAGCACCTAATGAGGGCTGGTGGTTTAGCATTAAGAACCCAACATCAGCCCGCTGTGCAGGAGAAGTAGCACTTAAGGCTGATACTTAATTAGATGTCTACTGTCTTGCAAGATTTGTAGTTGAGTGCTATATTGTGGACAATGTCCACAAGTAGTCTGCTGCTGTGACATGAAGAAGTCATTATCTAAGCCTCTCCAATCTGCTTTTGTGACCCACCCCAAAGGAACCCTGTGATCCAATTTGCCTACGATGTGATTGCCATCCAAGCTAATCGGTTCCACTGCAACGCCTACCTATCAACTGAGTAAGAACATGCAATCCAAAACAATAGTCGAAATTGAGAGGAAATACACCTGCCAGAGTCTTCGCAGCTTCCCCCCACGATAAGACTCTCTTCCGACTGGCGTGGCCTGAGGCGTAGGCGAAAAGGCGCAGTCAAGGAAAGAGCCCAAAACAGTCTGCAAGCACACAAAACCGCGACGATGTCTATAGGATCCTCAATGCGAGCCAGGATGGAGCCCAAGACCACCACAGGTAGATCTGTGATATGTGTTCCCTCTTCTTTTCCTCTTCTGCTTGTTAATGCTTGCAGGAGACCTTCTGGAGGTTCTAAGACCCCAATTGAACTTAAGTCTTCCTTCATTATGGCTTGTGGCTGTGCGTGGAGGGTGATTAGGTTTTTACGCGCTTGAAACAGGTATGCAAGTTTCTTACAGTTGAAGGAGCAGATCAACAGCTGACTATGTCGCTGCTATATTATTTCCCTTGGTAAATATTCAGTCTTCCCATGGGCTTTATCGGCAGTAAAATCTGTGTGAAATTTACTCGCTGAAGTCACGTCAGTTGCAACCGACTGAAGCATCCCATGAGCCCTGTTCCATGGACGCTTCGCATTAACACAACGATTGAAAAACCTCTCCCAACTGGCTCATTCAACCGAGCAGTAGCAGCAGCCTCTGGAAGAAAGTCGGTTGCAAGCATGTTCCAAGCTTGTTAGAGTAATCTGCCTCTATCCCTCTACACTGGCGTGCAGCAGGCAAACGAAGAGAGCTCATGCAGGGATCGCTCACGAAGCACCGCCCCATATCACAAAAAGCGGAATCCGCCAATGGCTACGATGGTCTGCGCCACACTCGACTACAGCACTTGGACCATCCTCCAGTGCAGCCCTGTATCCATCGTAATCTTAAGTTTCCATCGTAATCCACACAGAGATGTCCTCCTTCTTCAACTCAGCGATTCTTCCGGTTCAGGAATTTAGCTTCGACACCTATTTTCCCGTTGGATTCCAGAGGGCATAAACAACCATACCATCACCGAGCCACAAACCCACCAATCTTATGAACCCAAATGAGTCTGGAAGAACCCAACACAGACACGCATACCGCCTTCGAAGTAACCCGTGAGGTGACCACAGAAAAAGGAGTGCAAGTCGCAGCCTCACGGGCGGAAGGAAGAAGAGGCCGCCTTCCTCCCTCTCTCCTCCAGTTCTTCCCCTCCGCCCCTCCCCTCCCCTCCCCTCCCCCGCCTGCTACCCCTGCTTCTCTCTCTCTCTCTCTCTCTCTCTCTCTCTCTCTCTCTCTCGCTCTCTCCCTCTCTTGAGTGTGTGGGTTTGCTTAGAAGACACGGAGATGGCAGGGAGGGTGGCAGAGAAGAACAGGCAGGCAGGCCTGCCCCTCTCTCCGTCGATTGAGTGTAGGCACTAGGCACCTTTCTGTCAATTCATTGGACGTTAAACAATCTTTACTGTTTTTACTTTACCTACCGTCCTCACCCGCTCCAACACACAAAAAAGAAAGAAAAAGGAGGGGGGTAAGAACGGTAGGTAAAGTAAAAACAGTAAAGATTGTTTAACGTCCAATGCCTACTGCTCCAACACACAAAAAAGAAAGAAAAAGGAGGGAGTAGGCTCTGTAAATTCATTGGACGTTAAACAATCTTTACTGTTTTTACTTTACCTACCGTCCTCACCCGCTCCAACACACAAAAAAGAAAGAAAAAGGAGGGGGGTAAGAACGGTAGGTAAAGTAAAAACAGTAAAGATTGTTTAACGTCCAATGCCTACTGCTCCAACACACAAAAAAGAAAGAAAAAGGAGGGAGTAGGCTCTGTAAATTCATTGGACGTTAAACAATCTTTACTGTTTTTACTTTACCTACCGTCCTCACCCGCTCCAACACACAAAAAAGAAAGAAAAAGGAGGGGGGTAAGAACGGTAGGTAAAGTAAAAACAGTAAAGATTGTTTAACGTCCAATGCCTACTGCTCCAACACACAAAAAAGAAAGAAAAAGGAGGGAGTAGGCTCTGTAAATTCATTGGACGTTAAACAATCTTTACTGTTTTTACTTTACCTACCGTCCTCACCCCCCTCCTTTTTTTTTCTTTTTTGTGTGTTGGAGCAGTACGCTCTGTAAATTCATTGGACGTTAAACAACCTTTACTGTTTTTACATTACCTACCGTCCTCACCCCCCTCCTTTTTCTTTCTTTTTTGTGTGTTGAAGCGGTAGGCTCTGTAAATTCATTGGACGTTAAACAACCTTTACTGTTTTTACTTTACCTACCGTCCTCACCCCCCTCCTTTTTCTTTCTTTTTTGTGTGTTGGAGCAGTACGGTCTGTAAATTCATTGGACGTTAAACAATCTTTACTGTTTTTACTTTACCTACCGTCCTCACCCCCCTCCTTTTTCTTTCTTTTTTGTGTGTTGGAGCAGTACGGTCTGTAAATTCATTGGACGTTAAACAATCTTTACTGTTTTTACTTTACCTACCGTCCTCACCCCCTCCTTTTTCTTTCTTTTTTGTGTGTTGGAGCAGTACGGTCTGTAAATTCATTGGATGTTAAACAATCTTTACTGTTTTTACTTTACCTACCGTCCTCACCCCCCTCCTTTTTCTTTCTTTTTTGTGTGTTGGAGCAGTAGGCTCTGTAAATTCATTGGACGTTAAACAAACTTTACTTTTTCTTACTTTTACCTACAGTCCTCACTCCTCTCCATTCCTTTCCATTTTTACTTCTGTAAATCCAATAGTTACTTTTCTTTTTGTTTCTCCCCTGTGGATGAAAGTCATCCATTTATTAACACTGTCTTGTATACTTTCATACTATGATTTTTCTTTTTTCTTTTTTCTTTTTTGAAAGGGATCCGGGAAGCCCTCGATATTTATTGAAATGATTTTTTTTTTAATGATCTGTTCTTAAGTAGATAATCTTATACTGTTTTAGAGAATTATTATGGTTTTTCCCAGGGGGTATCATGTGTCCTCCTTTGATAATGCTTTCCCTCTGCAGCAATTCTTTTGTTTTTTTGAAAAGGAGCGGAGTCCCAGATTGTATTGCACGCTTAGGTGGAAACCGCAGTTTGCAGTTTGCGATCAAATTAATTGAGCAAGAAGAATTGAAACTTGAAACTCCAAAATCAAGGCACACCTGAATTTTGAGAAGCTTCGTCATGTTTACGGAGCGATATATTTATCTCTCGTCTTGCTTTTTGGAGGGGGGGTTGTAGGCTCCTAGTTTATTTAGACAAGCTGCATAGCTTCAGTCTTGTGGTCGGAGTTGCTTATGCTTTCTATATCCTTATTTTTTCCATGGCCGCTTCTTAATTTTTTTTTCTCTGGGGCCTTAAGGAAAATGAGAAAAAATTAATATAAATTTTTAAGAAAATTCTTTCTTTAATATATTTAGCAATTCTCAGTACAATAACCCATAACTTTATGGAAAAATAAAACTATAACTCAATTTTTTTCTTTTTTCTTAAAGAACAGGGGACAGAGGTTCTATATTGTGGCAAACCTGGAAAATGAGATGTTCAGTAATGTTTCAAAATTCTATGCCCTGTTTGCAGAAGGCTATGCACTTGGCTCAGACCTCATGTCTGAAGCTTGTAAATGTTGGTTGACCCTTGTTTCAGCTCTTCCAAAGTGTGGAATCAGGAGGAGAGCCCAGCTCATCACTGCCTTCAACAGTTCTTGGGTAAAAGGTGGGGTGTTCTATAGGAGAATATCGGATACCAAAGTCAAGTGGGAAGAATGTCTCCCACCCTGTTAGCAGCTCAGTTAGTGCTCGCATTTCTCCCTTTGGACTGATGAAGCTGAAGTCAAATGGAGGCACTGGCGTAGCCTCAGAAAGGGGAAATCGAAAGCTCAACTCTCGTTTGAGGCTCCTAAAAGGAAAAGGGATATCATGTAGTTCTATTCTCTCTTCTATTCTCTGTTCTTTCGGCAAAGCCTTCGGAATAACTTGTAGTTTAGGCTCTTGTTGTTATGAATGCTTTGTAGAATATGTGGGCATCTCTTGCAGCGGCTGGCTGTTGCCATCTTCTTTGGCTCTTAGAACTTTCTCCTTTCCTTATGTGTTTCTCGCTCGGAGTGGAACCTCAATCATCTGCCTTCATGGCTCTTTGTAAGGTTATTTTTTCTTTACCTTATTAATAAAGTTTCCAGGGCCACGTCCATGTTCTCTAAAACTGTCTATAAAAAAAAAAAAAAACAGGGGACAGAGGCCCCTGGATACTTACTAACTTATGTAGAATGTCAATATATATATAACTAAATATATAAATATAAATATAAATTGTTATAAATATATTTATATAAAATATAAATATATATAGCTAAATATTGTGTTTCACAGGAAAATAAAAAATGGGTCCCATGGCCATCCAACTTTAAGAAAAAGAGAAAGATACGGAAGGGGTTGCCTCATCAGAAATAGACAGCAATGCAGGGAGTCCTTTCCAGTGTTGTACTGGTATGTCCATTTTGACATGTACTGGTAGGTCCAACTTGGGGCTGGGGTAGATTAGGACTGGCCAGGGTAGGTTATACCGTCTTATCAACCATTTAGGTGATAATTAATTCAAATTGAAAGTGCCTAACGCGTTTTGGGATTTTTTCAAAATTTGGCCTAATTGCACGGAAACCAGTGTTTTTTTATCTGGAATTTGAAAAAAAGCGCGAGTGGCTACAGAGTTTGGCAAAAAATAGCCATACATTCTGTTCATCCATTGAAATTAGGACAGAATCATCCATGTCCGTACATAAAATCCATTATATCATCCATATTTGGCAAATTCATCCATAATTTATTTTTCATTTGGAGAAATTTGACTATTTCATCCATGAAAAAACAGGGAATTTGCAACAGAATATTTCATAGCATGAAGATGCCTAATGTGGAAATGGTTTGAGAAACGTGCCTAACCGACTCGTTTAGTTTTTAATAATTATTAGGGACGGTAGCAGAGTTTTTTTTTTGTTAATTCGGAAAATAGCACAAGTGGCTACAATGGATGCAATTATGGATGTGGATGATTCTGTCCTAATTTGAATGGATGAACATAATATATGCCTAATCTCTGTATCATCCATATTTGGCAAATTCATCCCTTTTTATTATTATTTTTGGAGAAATTTGGCGATTTCATCCATGAAAATACGTGGAACGAAATATTCTTTTCTATTTTTTGAGGTCGCCATTTGGTGAAAATTCGCCAAAAAAAAGACGCTGGACGGTACAATGGGTATGGGTATTGCCAATTTTGAAACACCCTGGTCCGGGCATGGGTATGGCAAAAACTCAAATGACATATGGGGGGAGCATGTGCAATGGTATGGTATACCCTAACAGTCATCATACTGTGAAATTAAAACCAGATTGAGATCAACATACAAAAGGCAAAAAAAATTGCAATCACACATGCCCATGCAAACTAATTTGTATTGCTCATAAATTAGTGAGGGTCTTTGTATTGTAAGGCTGGATTGTAACAAATGGGAGAAAAGCTGGATGCCATGATGACAAAAACTGAAGAAATCCTGCATATTGTACCTTGTAGCTGATCATTGTACGCCATACCTTCTACCCCTATTGTATCATTACACATACCCATGCTAGCTTGGGTTCATCAATCCTCAATACGGGTCTATGAAAGTAGACTGGTATGGTAGGTAGGTAGGTAGGTCCAGTGGTCAAAACCCGGGTCCATGGTATAGCTGGGGTATATGCCCCAAGACATACCCAACTGGTATGTTCTACAATACCCTTACTCATACCAGTGCACATACCCCGGCCTATTGGCACATACCAGTACAACACTGGTCCTTTCCGCAAGTTTTTTCTTGGAGATATTTCCTTGGCCTTCGATAATATTTTCTCTTAAAAAAGTCTTGGGAATAGGCGGACGGATGAAATTCAGATGGATGTAAATGTGAGAGAAATAGGATAGATGAAGGTGGCAGGTGCTTGACTGCCCGTCTCGATCTCTCTTCTCTCTTCTCTCTTTGGACAAATCACAGTGGAGATTTCAAGCATTCAAGAGCTTGAATTGCCTTGCTTGACAATTGTGGTCCCCAGAGTGGAGTAGTGGGAAGCATTAAAGAGTGCAATTTGAGTGATTTGATACCCTTATGTCTGACGGAAGCTCTTGCAAGAGGGTGAGGGGGAGAAGCTTTTGTGAGTAGGGGAGTAATCTTTGGCAGGCATTCGGAAGAGGTGGTGTTGAAAGGGACAGTGGTGGTGGTCTTGCATGAGATCGGACATCTTGCAAGCCATATTTTGAGAGGTGACTTCCACCTCCTCCTTTTCAATGTCTCACAGCCACATTTCTAATACTAATATGTTTGGTAGCTCGGGCATATGACCCCTCGCTTTTTGTGCTCAGTATAATTCTAGAGCAACAAGAATCAGGCGATTCGGTTGAGAAATGTGGGCGTCGTGTCCATGAGGAAGCTCGCGGGCACTTGGAATTTTGTGTACGTGTGATTTCGTCCTCAGTGTCTGGTCCCCGATTCTCAACTTCCTCCATACAAAATCCAGGCCAGAGCTACCCAGACGATTGCTTCAAGGTTTTAGCTGGAATTGACGTTATGGGGGTACAAAATTTGGCAAAGAGGATCAACATGAGCCGATGTACAGCCCCAAGCCATTGCTATTCAATCTACGTGCCTGAGTGCGCAATTAAATTTTGCCATTGCAGAGGGAAATTCCGACGACACCTACCTAAGGCATTGTAAGTGCGGAATGAAGTGCCAGGTTTCCCAAGAGTATCGTACTTCTAGTGTCCTTGCTTACGGGTAAAACAGGTACATTCAAGGAAGAAGAAGCTGTCCCAAAATACTTTCGGATTGTTTTGGTGGCCTTGGCACCACGTCCCGTTGTGGGTTTCGATGTAAGCAGGAACAAACCAGTGCAGTGTCAGGCTGACCATTGCTGTAGTGAACTTTGCTGTTCTTGCAGACCAAAAAGTTCATACAGTCTGGCGACATTGGTCAGAACTTGATATGTGAATGATGGGGACAAAACCTTTGGCCTGCTCTTAGCTGGGATGTGGTGTTGCTGCATGGCGAAGCAGGGTCACTGTAAGGTATCTAGCTTATACCAATCAATCTAGGTCAAGTGAGTTTCGTTATTCCGCGTTTCAAGGCTGCTCTAGCTTCTAATAAGAAGAATTGGGAGTACAAGACTTGGTGGCAGTACATATCTTCAATGTGAGTGGCTGCAGACAGCCAAGTGCAAAGTTGAAAGAGCATACCAAATATTATTAAAGTAACTGAAGGTGGAAGTGGTGGGCATGCAGGCGTGCAAGGGTTGCAGCAGCCTTATTTCTGATACAGGAGCATGGAGAGACCTCCAGGTTGGTTAGGTTTTTTTCCTTCTCGCTACAGTATGCTCAGCTCCAATCTTCAAATCATGTCCACACCTGGATTCAAATTAGATAGAAGTTTCAAATTGGAGGAATATGGCATGCATAGGCTGTAAATGTTGACCTCAAGATTGCTCAGCAAGCAACATAGATGTTTTGGGAGTTCATGTTTGGTTGAAGCTGGGAATGTCATGGTACAGGACCATGTGCATGACATCGAGAGGACTCACTTGCGAAACTTGCTAAAGGACACGGATCGGTGCGAGAGCATGATGAAGTAAGGGGACTTTTGAGCACAATCTTGGGAAAGTTGACATCATTCCATGTATCCCCTCTTTGCAGGACCTAATTAGAATAACATTAGCTAGACAATCATAAAACTTTATCTGGAACACAAATTTGGCCCATGTGTTGAGAGGCTTCTATGGAGCACGTTAATTGCATGTTTGCAATCGAGTACCAGATTCTTAATTATTATCTGAGACTTTCACTTCTGTGCATGCTCTCAATTACATGGACATGGTTCTGTCAAATTTGAAATGACTCCTGACTTGATGTGGACTGGCTGCCTTCAGAGAGTTTGATGGAATTATGTTAGATTTCTCTCGACAACGTGTGACTTGTGATACAATGGAGAAGTTGTTCGACCTTGCAAAGGTTTGATCTGCAAGTATTCCTGTCACTTTTGGGTTTGGTTCACATTTTGAGGTTGAGCGGCATGATGAATTTAGAGGAAAAATACTAGGCAGTTGTCCTGAGATGTACGCGGTCAGATAGCACTTCTATTCCTGATGACATGTTCTATTTGTGAGACAGGAAGCAAGTGTGAAGGAGAAAATCGACAAGATGTTCAATGGAGAACATGTAAGCCCTCAAGTTGCCTTGTCTTGCAGGAAGTGGTTCATTGTGTTTAAACATATGCCATGTATTTCCATGGTTCATTGGGCATGTCACATTTATCATATTTGTGAACATGCTGTGCTTCACTGATGGAAAAGTTCTGTACAGATCAATATGACAGAGGATCGACCGGTGCTTCATGCAGCCTTACGAGCTCCAAGAAATGAGAGGATAGTGAGCGATGGAAAGAACGTGGTCCCAGAAGTTTGGGAGGTCCTAGACAAAATCAAATCTTTTTCTGATGAAGTGCGCATTGGGGGTTGGGTAAGCACTTGTCTCCTGGTGATTGATCTATGCCATACCTTGACGTGATGGGCCACTCACAATGTGATCTGACATGCAGGTTGGTGTAACAGGCCAACTATTGACCGATGTTGTGGCAATTGGAATTGGTGGAAGTTTTTTAGGCCCACTCTTTGCTTACACTGCTCTACAAACAGGTAAAGGCTAGCCATGTCTATGAAAGATGATGCAATGTTTTCTTCACTGTGAGTTCCATGATTGATTGACCTTCGGCTTGGAGGAAAAGAAATCAGAAAATTCAGTTGACATGTCTTTGGTGTTTTGCAGATCCCGAGTCAGCTAAATTGGCCAAGGGGCGCAGGTTGCGCTTGTATGTATAAATCACAGCAAGAGTTGCATTAGCCATTGTCTAATACGGATATTAGTTTAATTGACATCCAAATCTCTTTTACAAGTCTGTATGCACCTTTATATACCATGGAGTGTGCATCTAATTATTTTCTCAACAGTGAAGAGCCCTAATTATCAGGTGGATTTGATGAGGCATGGTGCATTGGCTTTCATAGGGAAGTTGAATAGGTTTTGTCTTCCAGAATTGAGTTCACTCATGAAACTCCTTGCAGCTTTGAAGACAAAGCCAGCATGGGTTGATTATAGCGTATGTCAGAGGCGTGTGTCACTTTAACAGCCATTAAGCCACTTTTATGCTGCATTTTTCCACAACTGTGCAAAGGCTGGCACTGGGTGATGCTCTTATGAGTAAAGTGTAAAGGCTGTTGCTGTTACATGTTCATAGACATGGGGTGGTGGTGGGTGCAGTCTTGCTAATGTGGATCCCATTGATGTTGCACTAGCCCTGAACGACCTTAGTCAAGACAGCACCTTGGGTTGGCACCAACTCCACCAGAAAAACTATGACTTATGATTTTGACTGTAAACCTGGGAAGATGACAACAGTGCATTAACATGGTTGGGCGGCTTTGTGTTGGTGAGGTGTGGCAGTGGTAATAGTGTCTAAGACCTTCACAACTAATGAGACAATGGTGAACGCACGCACCATGAGAGCTTGGATCACCTCTGAGCTAGGGCAAGTTGACTTTCAGTCTGTCCTTCTAGCTGTCTCATTTTTTGGGCTGTTTCTTCTTGATGTTGTTCTGAGAACTAGGGGATGATGATGTGGGTTGCGCTGCAGGGAAGATGCTGTTTCCAAGCACATGGTTGCTGTTAGTACGAATTCAAAGGTGCCAGCTCCTCCTGTTTGTCACTAACTGCCATGGATTTGCCGCAGTTTCCCCCGCTGCAATGCCAGGGATGTGGTCAATCCTGTTGGGTTGTGTTGGATGCTTTATGTGCCAGGAGTGTGACCATCCTACCTTGTTAGCACCACTAAGACTCCTAACACATGTTTGCATGCAACTGGGTGCAGCTGGTGAAGGAGTTTGGGATAGACCCAAAAAATGCTTTTGCTTTTTGGGATTGGGTTGGTGGACGGTACAGTGGTATGTGCCAATTTGTATTCTGTCTGCTTCTTGGTACTTGTCCGTCTCTAAATATAGTGAGACACCCTTGGCAAATATCTTATCAGTTTCTTTGAATGAGTTCCTAAATTATGCCATAAAGTTTGTTTTGTTTCAAGTTTTAAATTGTGTTGTCAAAACTGTGGAGGCCAATCTTTTCCTGTTTTGTACATGAAAGTGTGTCAGGTTGCTGTTTGAGGTGGTGCCTGATTATGGGGGGATTCTGTTCGCCTGTTCAGTTTGCAGTGCTGTGGGTGTCTTGCCGTTGGCACTGCAGTACGGTTTTGCTAAAGTCCAGCAGTAAGCAGATTTTCAGGCTGATGGCGGAGTAACCCTTGTGTCTTTGTGATGCTGGGATCTTCTTGATGTTATTTTTAATCTCTGTAGTTGCTTGAGGGAGGAGTGTAAGTTAAGAGACAGCAACTGCAGGGCTCAGCATACAGTTGAGGTCAAACAAGAGTGATTGCTCAAAAATGTTCTAGGCAAAAATAGGTCTTGTACATTACTCATCACCTGACATGGAAACCGTAGAGGATAGCTGTGGGAGCTTTAAGCCTTCAACTTTTTCGTGTCTGCATTTTCATGGAATATGGTGTGAGAAATTGAACCCTCTGTCTCTTGAAACATACAAGATTAAATACTGGAATCACTCCTATCATGTACAAGCCTAATTAAAGCAAGGTTGCTGGTTTGTGAAGGTTCTTGGAGGGTGCTTGGAGCATAGATGATCATTTTCGCAAGGCACCTCTTGAGGACAATCTACCAGTATGGGCTCTCTGCTAGCACAGAATCATTTGTATAATGGGTTCTGGGGGTACACACACTAGGCACATGGTGAAATTAGTTAATGAAAATAGTTTTGGATTGTTTACATCACATGCTGATGGCCAGAAGTGATTGATGTGCGTTGCCTTTGATGCTGCACAAATTTGGTCATTACGATGTAGACTCTCTCGTGAAGGACCATTTTGTAACCGATGTCTTGTTGTGCAGGTTTTGTTGGGCTTACTGAGTGTTTGGAATGTCTCTTTCCTAGGCTGCCCTGCAAGGGTAAGTACACTGCATGGGATTTTCCTCTTTCATGCTGGTTGTTCTTGACAGTAATTACAAAGCACATGATTAACGCAGCATGTAGGAAGTGTAAAGTCTGCTTCTGATGTCATGGTATGTTTTCTTTCACAATTAAATGAGTTGTGAAGGGAGACCTTAGATGGAGGTCACGACAAATTTCCTTTGTATCAATTTCCCTAATTTGTTGTCAAATTTATTTCAGGCCATATTGCCCTACTCACAGGCGCTCCAAAAGCTGGCTCCACACATTCAGCAAGTATGTGTCATGTGCAGTGGTGTGTACAAACAAATTCAGTCATTCCGTCAGCATAAAACTCAGTCCTGGTCCTAATAAGTCTACGAACTATTCTTTTTGTGAGTGGTGTGGTTGTTTTCTAGTGCTGACCTTACCTTGGGAAGATGAGTGTCAGTGCTGGCTCAGCAGGGTGGTGGTGAGGTGTGAGCTCAGTGTTGAAGTGGTGGGTTGGCTGTAGGTCAGTATGGAGAGTAATGGTAAGGGGGTGGCCATGGATGGAACGCCGCTTGATTTTGAGTCCGGTGAAATTGATTTTGGAGAGCCTGGCACAAATGGCCAGCACAGCTTCTACCAGCTGATTCACCAGGTTGTCCCTTGGCTATGGGTAATATTCATTTTTTGTGTCAAAGGAGCATGATGTCCCTTGGTATGTACTTCTGTTTGAGAGTGCACAGCTAGCTCTCATATTGAGTTTTAATGCCCTTGCATATCACAAAAAAGAAAAGACTGAGTAGAAGCCATACTATCCGAGAGAGTGGACTAGGACAGCAGGGGATGTAAGTGATTCGAGTTTAGGACAGATCATCTCAATGTCCATTTCCTAGGGTGGGAGGGATCTATGGCAGCAGTTGTATTGGAACCTCCAGTGTACATCTAATGCTTTTTGAGTGGCAAAATGTTTCAAGCCACGTTCACGGACTTACAGATAAACATCAAAAGTACAACTTTCGAAGCTAGGTGGTCACTGGCTACATTGGAACGGTTCTTCTCTTTTCTAATTTTCTAGACATCTTCTGATGTATTGGGTGTGCAGGGCCGGGTAATTCCTTGTGACTTCATAGGAATAATCAAAAGCCAGCAACCAGTTTACATGAAAGGTTTAAACATGCACATCCCTCTTGTCACTTAGGCAGAGGTGCCTGCTTCACTGTGTTCTATTCCGTTGTTGGAATCGTTGTGTGCAAACAATAAGATATAGCACTTTGGCTGAACAGGTGAGGTTGTGAGCAACCATGATGAGCTCATGTGCAATTTTTTTGCCCAACCAGATGCACTTGCCTGTGGAAAGGTACTCAGCTTCTCCTTTTTCCTCATACACTTATTTGTTGGTATTTGGTTTGTCCTTTCACTCTTGACCACCTATTAAATCTCACTCTGGACTCATAAAGTGTTGGAACTTTTCTTGTATTTTTGGTCACGAGAAGACAAAAATTAGGCCTAATGACAAATTTGGGGAGGAGGAATTAAGTATGGGGTTTGTCTGATCTGCAGACACGTGAAGAAGCCCAAGCAGAGGGAATTCCTGAGTTTCTCGTTCCCCATAAGGTAAATGTTTCCAATTGACACGACAGCACTACAAGTTCGGGGAAATGAGACAATGGGAAGTAGATCAAAAGTGGAATAAAATGTAGTTTTGACTGAGAACCATATTGCACGAACTGTTGCAGACATTCACAGGGAACCGGCCGTCGCTCAGCATTCTCCTACCTAGTCTCGACCCCTACACTGTAGGCCAGGTTTGTGGTGCAACCTTAAGGCCAATAGTGAGATAGACGTGTATAGTTGCAACACGTGAAATTATCAACCAACAAGGTCTGTTTTATGGTTTGGCAGTTGCTTGCTCTTTACGAGCACAGGATTGCGGTTCAGGGTTTCATTTGGGGAATAAACTCCTTCGATCAATGGGGTGTTGAACTTGGCAAGGTTAGTTCTTCTAGTTCTTATAGTCTCATGCTGGTAGATGTCATCGTTAGTGTTAAACACGCCGTAGAAAGAAGATAAATAGTCCAAAAATGTTGAAGTGAGTTTTGGAGTGCCACCAAATTGTGTTGCCAGCAATTGGATAAGGTAATTACGACCCCCTTATTCAGTACTGCTGATCTTTTGAGGGATAGGAAACGGTGATGATGGTGCACAAAGGCATCTTCTTAGGATGCCTGATTTGGCTGGGAGCAGAGTCTGGCATCCCGGGTGCGGAATCAAATGCACACAGCACGCACAACCGGCCAGCCAATACATGACTTCAATTTCAGCACCACATTTCTACTCAACCGCTATCTAACAGTTAGTATTTTACCCCACGTTTTAGTCTTTCGCTTTATGGTACCTCAAGAATGTCAGAATTTTAACAGAAGAGTTTATGCTTGGAGAAGGCTCAAAATTTGTGACAAGATCTGCAATTGCTGGGCTATCCACAGCATGTTTGCGAAGGATAACAAAGTGGGGATTTGTCTGTATTTGTGCATGCAGGGTATCACACCGTGCCTTTCTCCAGAGCTACGTGTTCTATTCCAAGTGATATCTTGCTTCATACTGGGAATAACATTCTTGCGGGGTTGCAAGACTTGTCAAAGTGGCTTATTCCATGTTCCACCAAATAAGTCACTACCATAAAAGCTTGGGAGTCGCATTCCTGCGAATGAAATAGCAATCAGGGTGACCGGCGGTAGCTGGAAGGCCGTATAGGGCTGTTCTGTTTCCAAGAATCTGGACTTCACTATCCCTGAACAGTCATTATGAGATTTTTATCCAACAATTACAGGTCTGAAACCACAAAAATTGGTATCACTATTGATGGCACATAAGTTGAGGATGGTGGGATAAGTTGGACCCAGTAGATAATCTATGAAAGGCACACAATGGTAATTACATTTTCTATGAGATGGTATGAGATGAGTGTTTATCGACAACATGTTGTCAGTGTCAAAAGTATTGGACAACTATATCTTAGTGGCCGACCCCTGAATTGTGTAAGTTCTGGCATACGATGAAAGAGCGGTGAAATGCAGCAAATGCCGTATGGACATGGGATGGATGGAACTCTCTGAATGATCTATATAGTTTTCGTTATTATTATGGTGAGTAAGAGTAACTGTTGGCTGAATGTGTAGCGAGGTGTGATCGATGTGGCATTAATCAAGAATACAAAGCTCCCTCCAATGAGTTTTGGAAGGAGAAGGAGTCAAAAGGAGGAAAGTCGAAGAGGAGATGTTGAAATGGTAAGAAAGTTCAAAGATTTGAAACTTAGGTTCCTCAGGAAAAGCAAAACTGGCAAGTGGCCCTTTTACCCCCGAGCCTTGATTTGGGCATGCCTTCTATACCTATGAATTGAATTTTAAGGGCGTTAGAGACAACGGCCAGTTCTTAGAATCCTTGAATCCTTGTGGATGCATGGGCTCTATAACAGCACTGTACCTGGATTGCGTGCAGGTGGTACAGGTTGGAACACGCTTGTCAGGGGTCATAAGCAGTGGCTCTCACTGTCCTGTAAACCAACAGGTCTAGGTTCATTGTGTGCTAGCCTGGGCCTTTGTGCATTCTTGTGACTTGGTGAGTGAAAGAATACTCCCTAACACTGCACTGCCAAACACTCAGGTTGAGTGATAATGCTTAGAAATCAATAAAAGAACCATCCATTTGTAGTCATTAGTCATTACTACTCACTCGTCATTCGAAACAATGCAAGGGAATCGAAAGTAGTCTTTTGACTTCAAGCTTCCCAGAATCCCTCAACAGACATAACTAGCTTCCCCTAGATTACCTTGACTGTCAAACACTGTGCCCTCCTCCTCTGATGGGCCATTCCCAGCCAGGCTAGAAACCAGCTTGCAAGAAAAAGTAGACCTCAAACTGCTATTTCAGGTTCTGAAAGATGGACCAATTAGACTTCTATATTGATTCCCACTTACCCTAAGCAAGAGCAATCTATTTGTAAGTCTCAGGTAGAAGAAATAGGTGTCCACCTGTATTGAAATGTGTTAGTGCCTACAGCGAAAATTGACCCCAAGTTCCCTGGTCAGAAACTTTCAACCCCTATAAATGACAAATTTTCTTCATGCGTACAGTTCATTGCACTCTGTCAAAACCTCCTCTGCAACAAGGATTCCAGTCGCCTCGATGCTGCTGTTTGATGCTGCATTCAGCTCACAGAAAGTGATATACTGCCCATCACTTTTGAAGCTCTTTCCATGTACTTTGCTTTATCATGCTTACAGAAGTGCGCGTTCTTCCACCCTATTTTTACCAGTAACCACCACAAGAACAGACCCCATCTTGGAAGTGGTGAAAGCGGTTGGCATCCTGTACCACAACCGCTCGCTCCACAATCTTCGAAATGAACTTGATGGCCATATGGCAGTCACCACACACCCTAAGGTTCTTGATGATGCGGACAGGCGTCCCGGGGGGTGTGCTGATGAGTCCAAAGGCAATGGCCAGTTTCTCACTATGGTGGCAAAGAGACAATTCCTTTTGCTCTTCCTCCAAGTCATGCAATACAAAGCAAGTGTCAGGAACATACCCAGCCTCCTTCATTTGCTCAGATAATCTCTTCAGCTCAGCATGGATCTCCCCAATTTTTGGATGCAATTTGTCTCCCACACTGAATTTATGCACTATGTCGTTCACTTGAATGGAGCTGAGCCCTTGCTCCTTTCTGACACCTCTGTCCTGCATCATTTTTCTCACCTTGGCTGTATCTTGCCATCTCCCAGCAGCAGCATAGATGTTCGAGAGCAGCACATAAGTTGCAGCATCTTGTGGATCCCACTTGAGAAGGCATTTTGCTGCACGTTCTGCTAGCTCCACATTGCCATGAATCCTGCAGGCACCAAGCAAGGCCCCCCACACCGAACCATCTGGTTCGATGGGCATTCTGTTTATGAGGTCCTCTGCTTCATCCAATTGCCCTGTACGACCAAGAAGGTCCACCATGCAGCCAAAATGCTCCACCGTGGGAGTGAGGTTGTGATCATGACTCATAGAATAAAAGTAGTGATGCCCTTCATCTATCAGTCCCACATGACTACATGCACAGAGAAGACATATAAAGGCGACTGTGTCTGATTTGAAGCCTTCCTGTTGCATTTGTTCAAATATTTGGAGAGCTTCCCTGCCACAGCCATGTTGACCATATCCTGTGATCATTGCGCTCCATGAGATGACATCTCGTTCATTCATATTGTCAAACACTTGACGTGCATCCTTCACGCTCCCGCATTTGGCGTACATGTTAACAAGGGTATTTTCCAAATTAATGCATGGCACAACCCCAGCCTTGATGATGTCAGCATGAACCTCTTTGCCCTTTTCTAGGGCTGCTAGGCTAGCACAAGCATTGAGAACACAAATGAATGTGATGTTGTCAGGTGTCAACCCTTCCCATGTCATTGCCTCATACATATCAAAAGCCTCCTTACCACAGCCATGCTTAGCATATCCTGCGATCATCGCACTCCATGAAACCACATCTCGTTTAGCCATACTGTTGAATACATAACATGCCTCCTTCATGCTCCCGCATTTGGCATACATGTTAATAAGGGCATTCTCCAGAATAATATCTGGTGCAATGCCCGTTTTGATGATGTCTGCATGGACATCTTGGCCCCTCTGCAGGGCTGCCAGGACGGCACACACATTGAGAATGGAAGTGAATGTGACCCTGTCGGCGATCACCCCATGCTGTTGCATTTGCTCGTACATCTCAAAAGCATCCTTACTGCAACCATGCTGAGCATATCCTGCAATCATTGCACTCCATGAGACCACATTTCGGTGAGCCATATTGTCAAACACTTGCCGTGCATCCTTCATGCTCCCACATTTAGCATACATGTTGACAAGGGTATTCTCCAGATTAATATATGGTGCAATTCCAGCTTTGATGATGGCAGCATGCACGTCTTTGCCCTTTTCCAGGGCTGCCAGGCTGGCACAGACATTGAGAATACAAATGAATGTGACCTTGTCGGGCGGCACCCTTTCCCGTAGCATTTGCTGATACATCTCGAAAGCCTCCCTGCCATACCCATGCTGAGCATATCCTGCAATCATCGCATTCCATGAGACCATATCTCGTTCAGCCATCTCGTCAAACACTTCACGTGCATCCTTCAGGCTCCCGCACTTGGCATACATGTGCACAAGGGTATTCTCCAGATTGATATACGGGAGAATTCCAGCTCTGATGATGTCAGCATGTACCTCTTTGCCCTTTTCCAGGATTCCTAGGCTGGCACATGCCTTGAGAACGCAGATAAATGTCACCTTGTTGGGCTTCACACATTTCTGTATCATTTGCTCATAGATCTCCAAAGCCTCCCCACCACAGCCATGCTGAGCATATCCTGCGATCATCACGCTCCATGAGATCACATTTCGTTTAGCCATATTGTCAAAAACTTGACGTGCATCCTTCATGCTCCCACACTTGACATACATGTCAGCAATGGCAGTCTCCAGAATCACCTCCGTCACAATTCCAGTTTTGATGATGTCCGAGTGGACCTTTTTGCCCTTTTCCAGAGCTCCAGGGGTAGTACAAGCATTGAGAGCACAAATGAATGTGATCTTGTTGGGGCTTACCCCTTTCCGGTGCATTTGCTCATAAATCATAAAAGCCTCTGTACCACACCCATGCTTGGCATATCCTGCTATCATAATATTCCATGTAGACATATCTCGTTCAGGCATTTTGTCAAACACTTTGCGGGCATCCACAACACTCCCACACTTGGCATACATGTTGACAAGGGTGTTGAGTAAAAAAGTGTTTGGCTTGGACCCAGAGAAGATAGCATGCGCATGCACCTGCTTCCCAACAGCTAGATCCTTAAATTTGATGCACTCCTGCAAGAGACAGACATAAGTGTTGGAGTCTGTTGACAAGCCTTGTTGGTTCAAAAGCTGCAGTGCCTCTTTTAGATGTCCAGCCTTGCACAATATCCTCACATCCACATAAGTATGAGAAGACCTGTTGTTGACTCCCTCTCTTGCTCCTCTTTGAAAAGCAGTGGAGGTGCCTGATTCAAACAAAGGTGCCTGAATCACCCCTGCCATCCTGCATGCAATAAAACACCCAAACCTTTACACTTATTTTCAGATGATATCTAAAACCTCCTAGATAGATAGTCCAGAGAATAACAATTCAAGAACATACAACTGTCTTCCAGGTCGTCAAAATATTTTACGTGCAGAACTCATGATGCTTTCTAGAGGACAGGTTCCTTGCTCCATTATAATAGGGTTCTAAATCAAATGGTAATCATACGCTTTGCAAATAACTGTACAAAAGAATCTGTTTAAGTTGGCACCCTTGCATCACCATCAAGACAATACCTCTTGTATTCTCGGCCTGCAGCTCCATGGTGTACACTGCCATTGGCACCACCACCGCTTTGTCCTGGCCCTTGTATCATTGCTGATAACTCTGCAATAATTGAGGCAGGATTCCAGTAACCCTCAATCTGAAGGCCCTCATTTGTGCACTTATGTCTTGATCTTTGACTTCTCTGTGAAAAGCACCAGTGGGCAATAAGCAGCTCTAACTTCAAACATGGCCCACACTAATACCAAAGCTTGAGGCTTCCCACTCCGCTAAAAGAGCAAAACTGCCACTGATGCAATCCAGTCACAAAACATGATCATCCCAAGTCAAACAAGTATTCCGTTGCAGAATGAAGATACCCTCACCTTATCGAACCTGTTGTCCCACCACTGGGAAGGATCTGAGAAAAATTCCTGTCTGAGTCGTTCCATGCTTCATTGACTTCCCGACGTGCAAGAACTACCTGATTCCCTCAGTCTCTGCGGGATTTCCATAGAGAGCATATTTCACATGGCTATGGCAAAACCAGAATAGAATAACTATCATCCCTCTCTCATGCAAGGGAAACCTACCAGAAATTTTGGATATTTTCCGCAGATAGTGCTGGAGCTTGTAGAAGGAAGACAGTGACACTCTACTGTGAGCGAAAAGGGAACTCTACGACCCAGATGACTGTAACTTATGCTCCCCAGACAAGCAAGCCAAAAAACCCACGCCCCTACCTTTTGGTCTCTTCGAAGCTGGGGAGTGGTCAGAGCCATCACCCAGAAGGGTCTCAGGCCCTGGATCGTCAAGCTGAATGTCCATCTCCGCTCCACAACCTGGCCCGTTAACCTTCTGCATGTGATATCTCCCGCCCGCTCACTGCAAGACCAAGACAGGACCATGGATAAGACCTATCTCAGCAGAACAGGAGCGGGCGCTGCCATGCCACCCATCTCTTGTAGATCAGTGCGAGACACCCCAAGAACTTGCCCAAAATTTCTGAAAAGTTTAGATGTGGGTGGACAACAGGATGAGCCAGGTAGGACGCTTCCGAGTCTCTCATTTCATGTCTTTTGGTTACTGGCCAAAAAAGTCAGCTTGAGTGAAGGTGACAAAGTTGACATGATGACGATGTAAGTTAGTGGATGGTTGGCCACACATGGGGTGGCCACATGAGCCCAACAATAGACCCCCAGTTGATTCGGTTCCTAAGGCAGGTTTAGTAAACATCAACCATGCCACTATGTATTTAGAAATCAGTTTAAGGTTTTGGGTTAGGGGAGCAAGTCTGCTCTTGCAGGTTGAGAAGAGGAATTGTGGAAAATGATGGGTTCTCCAGATCTTGCAAACGAAGAACAAGACAAGTCTACCAACTGAAGATCCCAAACCATTTGTAGATTTCTTGTCTGTGAAGAATGCTTTTGGTGTTTTGCATATATATAAATATATCTTGTGCAAAGACTTCTCATGTCATGAAATTGATTAGAACCAGAACATCCATGGAAATAGACAGATGTTTTGGAAAGCAACAACAATATTCATCAGAGACATCAGTCAGTTCTTGATTTCGGATTGTGAATCTGAATGAAATTGCTTTTGTAGGTTTACATTGACATATCTCTCAGCCATATTTCAACTTAACTGTTATCTACTGGCAGGTTGGCTCCTTGCATTACCAGTTCCAGGAACACCTCATGTATTACTTCAAGCATCACTGGTGGGCTAGCTTTGAACCCTGTATGTGGAGCTCCACATCTTGCCCACACCATTAAAAATACAGGGATGAGTCAGGTCTCTGTCTTACACCATCTGTCCAGAGGCACTGATTGTATCAGCTCCTCAACCCTCCATCACTAAGCACTTGCAGGCTGGCTGGTGCTGGCTGACGACTCCCCACTGTTAAGTCCAGTGGTGCTACTGGATTGGCTGTCATCCATTCCTGCAGATGTCGGTACTGAAGCAACTCCAGCTAGTTGATTTTCTGGAGTTAAGTATGGGTGGGCAGAGAGGCGGTGTAGAGTTGTGTATAACTGTTCAATCTCTTCCTCTTTTTTCTTGAGCTCATGTTTGCTCACGGCCAAGGCAAGGGAAACATCAGGGGTGCTCACAGACCACTGATGCCCTTCAGGCTCCGTTGACAATGGCCGTGTCATGCTGTGGCGCATGGATGTATGTCTTGCTATAGACCCCCGGTGCATGTAAGGTTTGATTATCTGAGATATAGGGGTGGTTGACTTTGTTTGCTTTCGCAGCTGCTCAAGGACAGAAGCCTCAGGGTCAAATTTCACACTTATATTTTGAGGGGGCAAAGGTGAAGAAAACCTTGAGATTTGTCTGCTAAGGACTGATTGTGAACGACATTGATTGGGAGGGGGGCTAGATGTGCTCATCCTTGACTGAGACATTCGAGAGAGGGTGGAAGAAGTTGCAGATATGTGCTTTGCAGCAACTGCCTTGAAGTACGCCACTTCTCCCTGCAGAAGGTTCCCAGCCAGATCTTATTAGAATATTTTACAAAAGAATCATAACTGGCAAGAGTAGGAATGGGAAACTGGAAGCCTTCAACTTTACCACCAAAAGACCTATTGATATGAGAACAGTATGTCACACAATTGACAAAACACGAAGACACCCCAAAAGTCATCTGACCAAAAAACAAAGTTCACACCAATCGTCCAATAGACGCATTTTCAACGGTAAAGACTTTACTGGACCATTCCCAGAAGTCATATAAGTCTGAAGTGTTTGCAAAGGAAGGAGAAGGATTAGGTGCATAGGCTCCTCAGATTGATCTATCAAATGCATCAGATGAGTTATAAGTCCATAAACAAACTCAGGGCCCTACAATACCTGGAGCTCCTTAACCAGAAAAGCCAAGCGTCGGACATTTCGGGTGGAGTCAGAGAACTCATGGAGCAGACGCAAGTTTTCCTGGACAAACCGCAGTGCTTCACGTGCATGTTCCTTGTCTTTCCGAGTGATTGCCTCCTGCAGCACCACCACAAATCTTTCGAGTGTTTTCCTGGCCCAACATGCATAAGGTTATGCATACCAGTTAAAATAAGGACTTATATAACTAAGTGAGGTTGAGTCATTCCAACACATCATGGTTCAAGGTGACCAAACAGCACTGGGCATTTCAGTCTTACATGGGCATGTCCAGTCACAAGACAATGCAGCATGAGGCTGCAAAGTGCACCTGGACAAGCCTGCTAAATAACCATTTAAAGAATCACTATGGAGCACACTGTTAGTGCAGAGCTGCCAAGTTTTGTTCTTTGCTTCTGTTGGATCCTAGGGCCTGAAGCTCATGGGGGCCATTCTGAAATCTAATCTCAAAAACCGATTGACAGATTGACTACTTCAGATGTAAGAACTTGCACAAGGCAGCTATGATTTACCGTTGGTGCAGTATTTGCTCTTGGGATTCAAAACCTTCGGAATTCATTGCAAGGTGGACATCAGCAACATAGACCATGTAGAGGTCCTTGGTGAGTTTTGACCACTCTGTCTCATCATGATCCTCAATAATCTGGCACAGTGTGTGAGAAAATGTGTTGATAAAGGATTCCCGCTCAAGGAGCTTGTGCTGCAGCTGTTTCATCTGGGTCTCTTGGACTCTCGATTTTGCCTTCAACTGCTGTTCCAGTCTACCAGCCTCTTTCATATCCTTCATATGGCCTGCCTGCTCAGTAGGAAAAGACATCCAGAAACACATCATGAACTGCATCTGAAAGGTACTCAAAATCCTCTCCACTGCACATCTCACATCTTAACATTCTTCATGCAGGATTAGGTCTCTCTTGTGGCCTCCATTTTCCTTATGGCTCATCAATAACAGGTTAAGGAGTCACTAGCCAACTAAGCACAAAAATACCTAACAATATGTCTGGCTGACTGACTTCATCATTCCATCCTGGCCTCTGGTCAAAATCTTTTGTGGGAGGCTGGACCTTAGAATCCCTGCCTGGGATTTTCCTTGGCCCACCAAGGTGTTGGACAACATTTCTGTTTCTTCTTTGATTTTTAACGCAAATCTGTGGCCTTGCACCATTTCATCTCAGCAAAGAATAGAGAGGGAGGGCAAGATGGTCATAAACAACACAAGTGCAGATAATGGCCATCACCCATCAGCCCAGATTATGCCTGCAAGAGAGTTGATGTCTTTGCGTTAACTTTTTGTTGTGTTAGAGCATTTTGAAAACAGTCCAACTGCACCTGATGACGCCCCATCTCTTGCAGCTGAAAGCGCAATCCCTGCACTTCTGCTTCCATTGGGTCCCTCTTTTCCAGCAACTGCCACATGCGCTTGAGTGTTAATCCTACAGAATTTCCAAATCATTCTAAGAACCACAATTAAGCTTCAGCCTTCACTTTCTTCTAACCCTTAGTAAGTCCCAACACCAGGAAAGAACGGAGATGCAAAAATCTCATAGATTAGGGGCATTCATTGGTGCAACTCCACCATATGTGTGGCCAAATGCATTCAAACAAACAACAGCTGTACAGACCTAGGACAGGAGAAATGAAATGAAATGAAAGGAAATGAAATGAAATGAAATGGTGCTTTATAACGTCCGCGGAAAGCTCATAGAACCACTTGACTGTCACTGTAGGACTGCAAGCAGGGTCCAAAATCACTACCCATCCATTGGTGCAACTCCATCCATATGCAACATGTGTGGCCAAAATGCATTTAAATGAAAAATATAATGGGGCACCAGCTGTACAGACCTCCTGGATCTTCAGGTGACGGACGATGGACATGGTCTGTTGCTTCTTGTGATCCTGCAGGAGAGACTCACTCTTTTCATCCATTTCCAATAGGAGCTGCTTGGTGAATGCACGCTGATAATCCACCTCCAGAACTAGCTTCTTCAGCTTCTCGTTCTCCTGAAGCGACAACCCCATATGGTCATGGTAGGACTTATTACATAATACAACTGTATGTGACACCAGTTGCCAAATCATGTTTGTATACCATCGCTTCCTGCTTGCTATTACCAAAGAAATAGGACCATATGTATTAAGCTAAGCACCATTGCCTTTGGTGTAAGCCTATTGTCTCTAAATCACAGGTTAGACTTGTAAGAGCACCATTCCAGATAGCATCATGCAGCAAGGATGAAAACCAATGTCAGGGTGCCCACCTGGACACCGCTAGTCCTGAGATCTTCCCTCCCCATAGCCACTGTGCCACACATTATTATTTCACAGCATGCATGCCACCTTTTTTCTCCTGTCAAGTAATAGAATCTTACCTCTACCAATTGTTGCAGGGTGGCTACATTAGTCTTTTCATTCTCCTCCATCTGCACAAACTCGCCCTGAGTATTCATGCCAACCTTCTTCTCATGTGAAAGCTGTCCATACACCCATGCAGTGCGGAACCGCTCCTTTACAAGCCCCTCAGCCAATCGTTTCAAGGCATGATCCAGTTCCTCATCATTTATCAGCAAATCCATGTCACAGCTTTGCTGCATCCCCACATAGAGTGTTTTAAATACAAGCTCAAAAGTTCCAGGTGGAAGCAGGAAATAACAGATTTACACCGTTCTATCAATCTAGCTACAACTAAATGAAAATAATCATGCTTTTGATCTTGCATCTTGAAGGAAAGGAAATGAAATGAAATGAAATGGTACTTCATAACGTCCGCGGAAAGCTCAAAGAGCTTATGGGACAAATGGAAAAACAAGAGAGAGGAAACAAAACCAGAGCCAAAAAACAGCCCAAAAGCAACTACTGCTCAAGGGCAATCGAAGGGAAATGAAATGAAACGAAATGAAATGGTGCTTTATAACGTCCGCGGAAAGCTCATAGAGCTTATGGGACAAAATGGAAGAAAACATGAACCACAATTAATGTTCTAGCGATTGTCTAAGGGTGAAGGCCTCGTGCAGGTAGGCTGCCAAGCATTTTTTATCCTCATAGAGAGAAATGAAATGGTGCTTTATAATGTCTGCGGAAAGCTCATAGAGCTTATGGGACAAAATGGAAGAAAACATGAACCACAATTAATGTTCTAGCGATTGTCTAAAGGTCAAGGCCTCATGCAGGTAGGCTGCCAAGCATTTTTTATCCTCATAGTGGAAGACATCAGTGAGAGTTTGGGTTCCACTGAATAAACAGTGGAATCTCCCACGGATCTCGTAGTATAGAGGGCAGTAGAAGAAGAAGTGCTCTAAAAGAAAGAAAGAACAAAAGAAGGTAGAGAAAAGGAGGAGAAAGTTTATGTTTTACTGGAAGCGCGAATAGCGTATAGATGGTAGATCCAAAAGACTTCCAACACCAGAAACCGTCTCAAACACTTAAGCTCTGGACGGCTTCATTCAAAATGTTTAGAGGCCAAGCTCCATGTAGGTTTGCTAATGGCTCTGGCCTTTGTAACTGAAGACCTTTGAATAGGAAGGACAGCAAGTTGCCCTTATCTCATTGTATACTGAGCAGAAGAAAAAGAAGTGGTCTCCCCTCACAAAAGTTGTATACTGAGGAGGACTAACCAATCAGCTCTGGGAGAGAGTGGGCAAGACTGGGCATCCAAGTTTTACCCCAACATTTATGTGCATTTCCTCAGAGAATCTTAAAAATCCTGCTTAAATTGCTGCACGAAGTTGGACTGAGTTGTTCAGGTAAACTCCCAAGCATTTCCCTTCAAAACTAAATGTCAATGCTAGCCATGAGCAAGAGGGCTTCTATCCTTTCTGACCCTGAAAGGAAACTAAGATGGAGGCTCAGGTTGACCCCAGAACCAAGGTCAGGAGTTCCTTTTTAGAGTCATTTTGCCTTAAACTGCTATCTTCAGTAGCCTACATGACCTGCCATTGGTGTTCAAGAGTGAAGATCCCTTAATCTTCGCTCGACATTTCTGGCCTTTTGGCTAGGTATGCAAGTGCTTCATGTAATGTTGAAACTGGGGCTGCCTCCCAGTGCTGTGGCATGCTGGTGGAGGTTGCATCTGCTTCAAGTTAGTTCCAGACCCTTAACACTTGTGGTTTTACAAGGGCATTTGTTTGAGACCTTTGGAGCAGCTCCTTGTCCTTTGTGCTGGTGGAGAGAGCTCATGTCTCCAGCTAGTTCTGGAAGGCTTCGGCTCCATCTTTCATTGCCATTTCAGCTTCTTCAAACTGTAGCTTTCTTATGCTTTTCTAAGTTATTACATGTAGAGGTCTTCTATAACAGTTTGAGGTGGGATCCTGCCCCTTTCATCAAAAAATAGAGAAGACCGAGGGACACCCAGAGGGTCCATGTGACAGAGCAGAAATAAACAAAAGCCACAAGAACCTTGGAGAGCAAAGAGAAGAAGTGAAGTTCATCCTGCCTCTCCCATTTGGTGCACTTGGGACAGAGTCTCTAACCGAGGCAGGTTCATTCATCTTACAGTCTCAATCCTAAGATTATGGGGTAGTGATCAAGTACTCTGGCACAGGATACTGACTGTCTCTTGAGACAAGTGTATCCCTGTAGAGCTATAGCTTGGAGACGGGTCCTGTCCCTGACCATGAGTCTACAGGACATGGATGGTCTTCACATCCTGTTGAATCAGCTTGTTCTATAATGATCTGTGAAGTTCCTGGCAGAGGGTGGGTGGCAGGAGATACTGGAGATGGGCCAAGGCCAGACAGAAATATGTTAAGACACACATACCAGCATATGCTTCAGCCTAAATCCTTTAGCCAAAGAGCTTGTGGCATGAGCATGTTACAAACAAAGAAACAACCAACGAAAATTCCCCAGTCCTAAATCACACCTCTGTCGCATTGAGAGACACTCTTACCAGCATGTGCTCCAGCCTGCATCTGTTAGCCCAAGGAACAGCATGTCACAAACAAAGAAACAACTAGTAAAAAAACCAGGCATCACTCATAGCTCAAAGTCAGAGCACAGTGTGGATAATCATTATTTTGTGAAAGATGGGGAATGGTGCTCTATGAGAGGCACATGAAAATTACCAGCCCTAAAAGGCTTTACATTAGTACATTAAATCCCTCTGGATTTGTGTCATGTAGCTATAAGCATTGCCTCAATCCATCTAGGACTGGGATGGGTAGCTTAATGTCTGATAACAGAAAGGGCGAGAATAAACCCTCTCAGCAATTATGGAGACACACATAGAATGAGTCCCTCGTGCTCCACAAATGATAGTAGAATCACAGACACAGAAAGAGAAACATAAACTTGCAATTAGCTTAAGGGGCCCCAAGAATACTCTAGCAATCATGAGCACATGCAACTAAAGAGATAACAGGACATAGAATAGAGATGAGGACACAGGGAAAGGCAGAGAGACAAACCTTGTACATGTCAAGGTCCTTGTTGCGGACCTGTTCCGCTTTCTGGACTTTTGAGTCAGCCTCTGCCTCCAAAGCTTCCAACTCAATGTGTATAGTTTCCATTCTATCAAAGAACACCTGCTGTGCATCCCTCATCAGACCTTCCATGGCATCTCTTTCTCTTTGCGCTTTGAGCTGTACAGTTTGTGACCTTTTCACTTCCTGCTCTACCTGCATTCATTTTCTGATAGGTCAATGCCCCATTCAGCTGTTAGCTCATACTGTAAGCTGTCTGAATCTTCTCAACCTTTCTTCAGTGACTTCCGATTTCAGAATCTACAAGCTCTTCAGAGATGTAGGCAGCCTGATATGTGAGTGGAGCATTCAACTTCAGTGCATTCTCTTTTCCAAGAGTGCCTGAAATTGCTTACACACTGCTGCTTACACACTACTTACAAACCCTGGTGATAGTATGTTTGTCGAGTGTAAAAAGATGAGTAGCTAAACCATGAATCAACTACATGTTCAGAACTAGACTTCCATTGTTGAACACTCACGTACATTTCATTTCATTTCATTTGACTTTGGTCATATCAAAGTACTATTTCATTTCTTTTCTTTTGGCCATTGGGGACCCCACTTTTCTGTGTTCTTTTCTAGTTTTCTGTGTGCCATCAGCACTTTATAATAAAGTTCACTCCTTTCTTTCCCATCCAAACTGTGTCTGGGGTGTATGGCCCTAAGTCTATGGCAAGCAAAGTCCAGTGAGTACCCAATCTCTCTTCCTCCTCACTGCTTCCTACCTCTCAGCCATATTTTCCATCCCCTCACATGGGCGCTAAGAAATTCAGAGTGGGTTCCCACACCCTCCACATTGAGACAGGAAGAGGGATGGTTCTTACTGCTCTCTGCCCCTTGGGTCCTCTGGCCTTCCGCAGACATAATGAAGTTCTTTCCCCTTGGACCTTATTCACAAGTTCCAATGACGTGTATGGTCATGGGGAGGACTGGAAGGAAAGGCGTAAGAAAGATGGGGAAGATAGTTTGGTATGGATCACAAGGTGCACACAGGCCTTAGTTTGACAATTGATCACACCTTATCTTCAAAGTAATCATGCATTCCCTTCAAATTTAAAGCATGAGCATCCCTCAAACTCTGGATTGTGGTTTCCTTGTCAGTCTCTGCCATCTGAAGGCGCTGATCCAATAGTTGGATCTTCTGTAGATAGTCATTCTTAATATTCATGTGCAGTTCATCTTGCTCTTTCATTGCAAGCATCCTTTCCTGCTCCTTCATTTGCTCCTTGCAGAGCAGGGCGTCGACTTCCTTCTTCAGCTTCAGCCTGCATTCCTGAGAAGAAAAAGATGCAAACTTCAGCTAAATTTCTTTACAAGACCCCAAACCTGTTTGCTTTCCATAGTGGACTTTGTTTGTATGCACCTTGTGGCTTTAGTCCTGCCTCCTTCGAACTTGCACTTTCACACAATTTGTCCCCTAAATGTTTAATGATAAAAACTTGCATCTCTTCCAGTAAATGAAAAAGAAAAAGAGAGAACCCCAACGTAAGTACCACTCTGTAACAGCCCAAAGACCTGGTGACAGATGTGGAAAACATCACATAGGAGTAGCAGACATCAGGATGCAGTTTCTCTGACAGAAAGAAACGACAAATAGTCTATTACAAAGCCACTGTGTTTAGGTCAACAAAGTTCCTATCCTAAACTCCCTTGAACTTTGACATGAACACCATGGTGAAGAAGTTAGTTGGATCTGCAGCTCTTATACTTTCCCTTACTTTGACAGGCCTTTTGCATTGAATCACCATCATATGGTGTGATTATCCTATACAGATAGAAATGAGAAGTGACTAAAGTAACTGCAACTATAATCTTGATCTGTCATTCTAGCTCCTGCTTAGGCTGGTTGCTAGCTGGTCGTTTTGGCTGTGAGGGGGTGCCCTTGTGTTTGCTTTCCTGCCATCAAATTCCTTGTGTTGGCCTTATTTTACTTGTCAATTCGACCACCCTTATAGAATCCTTGCACTTCATCACACCTGCCCCTTCCTGCCTTGAAATTTCCCTTGGTCTCTTTTTTTATTTGGGCCCCATCTGCTTAAGGAGCCTTTAGGCAGTTCTCATTTTCAGAACTTTCTAAGCCGGACGAGGTGTGAAGTTCTTTCAAGCACACAACCGTTGCACTATGTTGGAGCTGAACAAGTTGGGTGCTAGGATTTTGATGCATTTTCATAACATGTTGTATTGGATAGAAGTTTCTTGGAGGAGGTTTGATTTCTCCTAAAGTGAAAGAGCAAGACTCTTGCCTAAGCAGTCGTAACTTATGGTGTCATTCACCCCAAAGGGCTAATGCCTTCGTCTGGAATGTGGACACCTTCTAATGGCCGTAACCAGGCAACGCAGTTGCCCAAGGACACAAAAGTTCCTAGGTACCAGACATTAAGTAACTGGTTCACCCAATTACCTTGATTTCTCCTATATACTTCAACTAACCCAGGCGCTTGGTCTATGAGGCACCTGTGGCGACGTTCAAGGTTTACAGAAAACATGGGTTTCCAAGTACAAAGCCTGGAACAGGATAGAGAGAAGAAAAGGAGCTTCCAAGTTCTTTTATGCTTCAGGCTCGGGCTGCACAATCTGCCGATTAGTGCTGACTGGTCATGGTTGGCTTATCTTAAAGGTTACCAGCTCTAAGCCTTTGCATTTCTTGGCCTTGGTGAACCTCTGTTGTGGTGTTGGCCTTGTTGTTTTGAAGAGCAGGCTGGCCACAGTATAGAGGCCCAGTTGTCATCACTTGCTGACCTAATGTAGGCCTTTCTTCGCTTGCCAAGGCATTCTCTCCTTTAATTGATGTAAGTGTTCAATCTTGCCCCAATTCTTACCCCCACTAGAAAAAAAGGAAGAAAAAAGCATTACGAGAAACGGCCAAGGATGACTGTCTACAGCTTGAACCAGACAGGATTTAGTGCAGACTTCAACAATTTTATTATCTTTTCAAAACGAAATCTCAGATTTCCCAAACTTTTGACTTGAATCTCAATGGGGTGGACTAGCACCTGGGATGCTCGTTTGGAATCCTCAAGCTCAGTGCGCCTCATCTGAAGGAGATTGACGAGGTCGTTTTCACCGACTGGTAGTAACCCACAGGGACTTGGAGGAGCAGGTCCATCAGAGAAGAACCTTGGCAGCCCTGTCTGTATCATGAACATCATGATGAAGCCTTTGTCTGATGCCAATAATACCAAGCTGTGCCTCTCGTCTACAGCCAACCCCGTGATTGAACCTAGACAGGCCAGTAAGGAAATTGGCAATCAGAGACAGGCATTCACCCAAATTAGATGTTATAACAGCCCCTACTGTCTGGTCTGTCCCAGGTCCACACACATTTCCAGATCAAATCGATACAAGGCTTGGCATGTCACCACTAGGCAGTCTCAAGCCGAAAGCCTAGGCCCTGATTGCAATAAACAGAGATTGAGGCAGAGGGGCATTTCTTCTATTGCTGTCCTCTCTGCTATGAAATCCGCTACCTCTGCCTTTTTAGGGACAGTCACTCCCTGACAAAGTTTTCCATTATGACACTTAGAGATGGTTTGCTGCATAATCACATAAGGATCTCCACATTAGGGAATCAGTCAAGCTTGAATTGTAGTTTTACAGTTGCGGTGGCTGCATGTTGGGGGCCCCACTTTTCTGTTCTGTTTTCTTTTCTCCTCTGTTGCATAAGCTCTTTCAGCTTCCTGTCGATACTATAAAGCTCCATTCTCTCTTTCCATTTCATTTCATTTCCTTTTGCTTAGACCTAGACAATCAGCTGAACACCAAGAATGGAGCCTTATACGTCACCTTAAACTCCATGTGATTGTGTATGGCGATGGTTACCTGCATTGATATGCTCTTCCCAGATAGGGGCCGTCTTTTCTTTTAAAAGTGGCAAAGCATACAGAAGGAGTTCTCCCATGTCTGTTGTTGCAATCAGCAATCCCCTTCCAAACATACCTGCAATTCGTGTCACGCCCCTCGACCTCATTTCACATGTAATGGAAGCCCTGTCAATTATTGAAACACGCACTCAATAGATGTTTGATAGTCATAGGGACCTGGATATTCAAGGAAGACAAGCAACACCTACCCTCAAAAGAAAATTCAGTACCTCTGTTCTCCCATTCAGGACTGGTCCTAAGACAGGCCCAAAAATATTCGTACCTCCTAGTTGATTACCTATTGCTCTTCTATAGACTCACCCTCTATTACTAGCTTACAAGTCTAGATCTTCAAAGCTCAAATCTTCTAAACACAGATTGTATGCCCTGGCACATGTAGGCCAGACACTTCCTTCTGCTGCAATTACTCAACGTTTTGCAGGATCAGATTGGCAGGCGGTACCTAACATGTACATCATGAGTTGCCATAATGTACTGTTGTACTGGACAAATGGATTTGTTCCGTCTTCTTGGGACACAGAAAATGACAAGATATCGTCCTTGAGAATCCAAAGTTCTGCCACATTTTCTACAGAGCCAGAAATACAGGACTACACTAAGAACCAATTACAACTACTATTAAATGCTCAGCAAACCTGTAAATGTGGTGGACCCAGCGAGACCCACTGGCCTCATCCTCATCAGGGTCCAGCTCCACCGGGGAATCATCATCTGCCAGCATCTCGAGTAGGACAACTCGGGACGCAACTCTCTTCTCAGTCCCAATCGCTCGCAATGGTATGTCAGGGCCACATGCATATATGGAAAATCGGCTCTGGTCATAAAGAATGGATGAGTACTCAGATCCCTTAGAAAGACATTCTGCATAGGCGTTGAGCCTGTCCATAAACCAGGAGTAAACAGTTCCATCTGCGCCTGCTGATGAGAGGTAAATGGAATCCGATGACCATGCAATTGAAGAGACAGCAGCCATGTGACCCTGGCAAGGACCCAATCCCAGCCTTCCAGTGATTACCACTATACAAACTAATGCCATCCTTTCTCTATTTCAGCACAATAACCTGAAGCCAAGTGCCCTAACTGTCTTTCCTCAATTAGTTCTTCTACATCATGTAGATCAGAATACTTTGTTCTACAAGGACACAGACTTGTCTCTTCTTGAAGTCAACGACTCATTGATAGAACTTCCATTTAAAGAAAGAAAGATGGAAAGGAGCTATATCAGAAGAGATACATATCATGAAACAACACCAAATGTGCAGCAAATATTGATGCCTACAAGTGTACGGAACCACCTGGAAGCCCAAAGCAATCTCCAGCCATGGGGACCTCACATATACATTGAGGAAGAGCCTAGAGAAAAGAAACCCCTGTATTATGCTTCCTAGGAACAGTACCAAAAATATTTCAAGCATCTCAATGATTTGTGAGCTTGTTCTATTGCTTTCAAGGGTGAAAGGGCGGATGTGCCCAAAAGCATTGAGTTCTTAAATCAACCCCAGTGCCGTTACTTCAGTGCCCTACTTCCCATCCCAAGGAAAAGCTGGAAATTACCTCGCTACGATTCTTAAATGGCATTCATAATAGCATTCACACGTTGCAGGTTTTAATGAAGACTTGTCTAGCTGGAAATATAGGAGGTTACACAGGTTGCAGAGATTCTAAGAAGACTTGTCTAGCTGAAGCAGAAGACTATAAGAAACGATCCTTGACCAAAAAAAGTGCCACTGAACCTTCAATGTCATTATAATTTTCCAAGTGTATGTTGAAAACAAGACAATGTCTTTTTCTGAGGTCACTGCCAGCATGTGTCCACTGGGACTCCACCTCATTTGCTGAACCTCCTTCATGGGGATTTCTGTTAAAAGCACTTGCCTGTGTCACATGTGCAATTTACTGCAGATTAATTTCTTTTTGGCTGAAAAAAGGAAACTGAGACAATGCATCGTATTCAGATTTACAACTACTAGAATATGAACAGCATTCATAGACTTGGAAAGGGCAGACTGCAGATAAACATGGATCTACATACAACAAAAGAATAGTTACGTTAATTGTTATGGTGGATGAGGAAAAGCTTAAGCTCTGATGTGTCATTGAATATGAATGACAGAAAATGGTCCTCGCCACTCTTCTCCAGAGAGGCTAGCACAGGGTGTGGCCATCTCTAGCTGCTAACAGAACATAGTGGCCTGTTTGGGCTTCCAAAAGAGTTGTCAGGCTGCAAGTCATGTACAAATATAGGTTGCTGCCCCTGATAATGAGCCACTATGAAGACTTCACAAGTAAAACACGTACATTTCCGCCAGGAGGCAATAGACCTTTATTGAATTGGAGAATCCCACAACCATCTGATAGCCACTGATGGCCACAGCCAGCGGCTCTTCGTCAAACCTGCAATTATGTGCAGGTCACAACCAGTATTTACAAATCCCGGATTGGTTAACACAGTGTCGATCCGTCCCCTAGTGACACAGTCAGCTTGGTTGTTACAGAAATGAAACAACTAATCACTCTCCACAGCTTAGCATTTTCGTCCATGAAAGCAGCATTGTGAAAAGGTGCTCGGTCCTTGGTGGCACTTCATCCTCAGAAAGGAAAGATAACCCTGGTGTGAGTGGTCCACGAGACCCTTCAGGCCACCCCTATTTTCTCAGTTTGTGAAACGTGAGCCAATGCTGAAAGCTGGCACTGTCTTTGGGTCTCAATTCTGCAATAGATAATCACTTCATTTTCAAATTCCAGTTAAGGGCTTCCTAAAGCAAATACACAAGGCCAGAAATGACTGTCACATATTCAAGTAAATTAAGCCAGCTCAACCACATCCGTGCCCCCCATTCTGCTCTCATCCCATCTGGCTCCATCCTCCTTTCACTTTTCTGCTCCAGCCAAAGTGGCCACAAAAAAAGAAGCGTTCAGCAAGGTTCAATAGTCAAGACGATTATACATACATGCATGACATCTCACAGATTAGTCGAGCATAACTCCAGAGGCGCACCACCTTGTCCTTGCCACAAGTCATGATCAGCATGCGCTGCAAGCACACATCCATGTCTGTCACAGCACCCACCGTGAACACTGGCCATCCCACACTTTTCAGCAATATGTGTGAATATAGTAGGTCCGCGATGGAAAGAAATCAAATCAAATGATACACTATAACATCCACGGAAATCTCAAAGAGCTTATGGGGCAAGACAGAGCATGAAACAGTGGGGCCTCGAACAAGCAGCCCAAAGACAACTATCGATCAAGGGAATGTCTAAGATTCTGCCTCGTGCCTATAAGGATAGTGAAAGAAGAAGTGTTCTTCAATTTCAGTTTCTCTCCTGCCATCAAAGAAACTTGACAAAGGTACAAGCAAAGTTGGGGATAGGAGTTCAACACTTTTGGACATACCATGACAAACACAGAGGTAAAAGGAGTATGCTAAATGAAGCGTTTATTTTCAGATTTGAAGAAGGACCATGCAATTAACCACAAAAATGTACAATGGTGATTCAGGACTGAAGTCGTGTGAGTGGCACCCATTAGTAGCCATAGAAGGTGCTCCAAACACCCTCTAAGTTTCTCACTAACTTCCAGCCAGGAGGCTAGCAAAAATCATCCTCCTGAAGTCATCGCCACAGGGTTTCTTCAACACTCTAATGACCAAGTAGATATGTGACTGTTAGAATACTTTCCACAACAGCAGAGACATTGTTAAGTACCTGACATTCTGGAAGCTAAAGTTGGATCACTTCCATTAATGGGCTCCTCACTTGCATCTAGATTCAGCTGAACCACATTCTCACCCTGCAAGATTTCCAATTGTTTGATGAGGCGTGACTGGAAAATGAGACAAGTACATCTACACTTCTTTTATAAGATAAATCATCAAACTGATCTGTTATCATGTTAGAAACCATTAGAAAGAAGGCACAGCCTTCTTCACTCTGTCCATGCCTCAGTAATTGAGAAGCTCGATAGTATATACCATGGACTTCGACTTTCCCTGATCGCATATGTTACCATTGAGCGGATAGAACCCAAGCATCAGGATTGAGCTATTCACCTCCACAATAAAGACCACTCGATCCATTTTGCGAGCGACCAGAAGTGTCGAGATTGGCTCAAACCCACTGCATATCCAATATCCACAGCTTTACATGGGAACCTACTTTTTACTGAGGCCGCAGGGAGCATGACCAGATTCTATTAGCAAACAGCTCATAGAGAACATCCTTCAAAAGTGTTTGTTGCTCTTTTGTCTATAGAGCTTCACATGGATGAAATGAGGTAGCATGAGGTAGCGCACTCTTTAACTTCAACAACTCGGGTATTCATGTTCTGTCCTACAAATCCTCACGTCATGGAGTCACTTTGCATTAAGGCCAGGTCCCCTTTTCCCCACTTGGTATACAATCCCTGATGGACTAAGTCTTATCTACACTAAGCTAACAGCTAGCTTGCAAAATGAACTCTGAGCACAAAATGGACTCACGTGCAATTGCAATCCTCACTCAATCCACGTTAAATTTACTGTGTGAACTTAGCACAGTTGAGATAAAGGAGGTCTATTTTGCTGACATAGTATCAAATTAAGCTATGTTTTAGAAGGTGATGCTGGCCACCCTTCTCTCAATTACTGGCTTGCAAGCATCTGCTGCTGGGCCAGTTCATGCACCCATTGGAACTTCTTCAAACAAGCTTTGTTTGTTGAGCTTGAAATTGCAGGATTTTGAGCCCAATGTGTAATCTATTCTATGCATATGATCCAACACGTCATGATTTGCAAGAACACTTTGTCAAGTCTATTTTAGATTAATCCAGTCTGACCTGGTCTGATAATGGAGGGGAGGAGGGGAGGAGGGGTTGCAATCTCATTGCCAATGCCTTGGCAAAATATTGAGGAAGACATACTTTGCATGTGAGCTTCCAGCCATGGACACTACACGTACAAAGCTTATGTGCCAATGTGAGCTCCATGAGACCCAAGCTTATTGCAGGCTTGAGCTTTACTACAGATGGTTCCAAATGCAAGTGTGGGAATCAGTGACTGCTTGCCTATGTTATTGTCCCATTCTGCTTTCCTTGCTCATTAATGTCCTGGCGGTTCCCCTTCTCTCATTTCTGCGTATTGGGCTAGCACCCTCTTTGATGCCCTCAGTAGTTTTCCTGGCACCCACATGTTGTAACAACACTACTGGCTTGTAGGCAATTGCCAATCACACTAAAGCATGGCAGCTGAGGAGACAGAAAAATGTAGTAGGATAAGGAGGGAGAGAGATGAACCTTGCTACAGAGGTGCCTGCAACCTCAATGTAAGGGTCAGCAGTACCTTCCTGAAAGCTCGCACACAAACACAACCAACCTTTGGTTCCCTGAGTGAATTAAGACCTTCAACCAAAACTCTAGCATTGATTAGTCTAGTTGACCAACATGCCCACTTAAAACAGAACAACAAGATGGTAGATTTCTAGCAGATCAGAGGTGTTATCCCATGGATCCTGAACCCAAGAAAATCCCTATACAAGGAGCTCCTTTCTTCAAGAGAAGATTCTTGTATAATTGAGTTCATGTATTACAGAACAACCAGACTGTTTGGCTACAAATTGTTTTCAGCAATCCTCGGCACATTCAGCAAGTAAAATAATTTGCAAGATCCACGTTTGCAGAAATCTCCACTGACTGAAAATGAGCTACCGTATGGATATGGAAACAGTACGATTACAGATTCAGTCAATAATCCTCAATACATTAAAGATAATTTGCAAAGTTCACAAAGCTCCACTGACAAAAAATGTCATATTGATATAGAAGCTGTATGGTTACAGATTTTGGTCAACAATCTTCAGAGGAAAATCAGTTGCAAGATTCACCATAGACAAGCTGCACTGACCGCAAAATGGGCTATCATATACATATGAAAGAGTTACTCACCATCTTTTTCAGCTTGACAAACTCAAAGCCTGTGTATTGGGTGATAACTCCATCCTCTCGGCCGGTGTAGAAACCTCGATATGTGGGAGCAAGGCACAAAGTGTTGCCAGTTTCAAATAACCTCTATCCATTGACAATCCACCAACATCAAAACTGTTCAGCCTATCCAACTTCGGACTTTAATGTGCCTACTAGAAAAGAAAACAGCTCTTTGAATGCAGTGCCACCTTTACTGAATGACAATTACCCCAAAGAGTGAATGTTTCTGACCACTGTGCACAGACACCCCAAGATGGACTGTTCATGCGTCCTTTACAAGAAAAGCCGTGTGGGTACAGTTATTGCTCGTCAAAAGACGGTGGAACGTGACAAATACTGTGGCAGCAACCTGTACATCTATCAAGACATGATTTTAGTCATCAAGCAGTAACGTGTTTACAAATCGTTTCTTAAGGACCACCAGACAGAAACCCATTGATTCCATGCATCATAATATAGCTACTACTTGACTTGACCACACTTTTCTCACATGGGCATCATCCTGTGTCTGTATATTTCTGAATGATGAAAATTTGAATGTCCTGGGTTGTAAGCTGGGACATACGAGTTGGACCATGCTTTCGCTCACAATAAAGATGATGTCATCCGCAGTTGCGAGTGCAATGCTGTTATCAGTAAGCCAGATATGGCCTGTAAATGTGACTTTGGTACCCTTACGCCCTTGCAAGCCCTCCACTATGTTATCCTTTTTGGCATTCTCCTTCCTACTCCACAATTTGAAGTGTGTAGGACCTGCACTGGAAATAGGTGTTCTGTAACTTTAGACCTTTCACTGAAGTGATAGGGAATAGAGCAAATGCAGTTAGACATTAAACGTATGCACAACACCCGCGCTCTATTACCTTCCTATACCATAGATTGAATCAAACTGAATCATTTAAGGCAAAGTGACGACTGCATCAGGGAGATGTAGGTCACTTTTCAAGTTCAGCATTGCGTTTATCAGAAGGTTTGGTGGGACATCATGTTGCCAGGAGCACACTGCTCTAGAATATGAAAGGTAAGATGAAGAAGAGCCCTTAGATCCAGGCTAAAAGGGATATCCATCTGCCCTGGACTCCATGTTCTGTATCCCTTCCACTGCTCCAGTGTACCATATGAAAGAAGCAAACACTGATTACCTAGTATCTGGATCCTCCTTTCCACAGACTTGCTTTCCACATTTGTCACTGACTTTGGTGAATGAGATGTTCTGTTTCCTCAAGAAATAAGCAGCAGAAAAGCTCACTGAACATGCACATACCACTGCTTCCAAACTCCTCTGAATCCTCGGGGTTCACTGTTACGTGTGTCACCTCATGCGGAAACAATGTGCTATACAACTCCTGTGCGAAGATGCACAAACAGAAGTGTTAAAACTTTATACTTTTGAATTCTTTGCAGGGGACAAAGAAATGAAATGAAATGAAATGAAACGGTACTTCATAACGTCTGCGGAAAGCTCATAGAGCTTATGGGACAAGAGAAAGCATGAAACAAGAAAGAGTGAGGGGCCCTCCACAAGCGGCCCAAAAGGATTCAAAGGGATTGTCTAAGAGTCAGCGCCTCATGCAGATATGCTGCTAAGCATTTCTGATCCTTGTAAGGTAAGACCTCTGAGAGACTGGGTATCTCGGAATAGACAATAGAATCTCCCACATATCTCATCGTAGTGAGGACAGTGAAAGAAGAAATGTTCTCACTTTCAATTTCCCTGTTGTTTCCAGCACAAGCGGGACACAGGCCGTCCTCACTTACCAGCCTCTATCCAGTGACTGTGAGAGACCACCCTAAACCTCCCCAATGCCCTTACAGAGATATCAGATGAAATGGTACTTTATAACGTCCACAGAGGCTCAAAGAGCTTATGGGACAAGAGACATGAAAAACAAAAAGAGACAGGGGCCCTCCACAAGCAGCCCAAAAGCAACTATTGCTCAAGGGATTGTCTAGAAGTCAACCCCTCATGCAGGTAAGCTGTCAACCATTTCTGATCCTCGTAATGGAAAACCTCCGTGAGAGATTGGATATCATGGAATGGACAGTTGAATCTCCCACAGATGTCATGTGGAAAGGGCAGAAAGAAAGCAGTTAACTTCATATCCTTCATGGGAGACTCAGAGAGCCTATGGAAGAAAAGAATTTGGGTGAGAAGACATTCTCCGGCTAGTCTGCATGACATGAGAATGTACTCATAAGACGTTGTTTGCCGTAGCCTTGTGGCCATTGACCCCGCGCCCAGTTTGAGCGGAACACAAAGGGACAGAACCTACCTCTGTCAGGGCTGACATCGGTCGTAAGACTTACCTTGATATAGAACATTGATCCAGGAACATTTTCCAGATATCATGACATAAGAGAGAGAGAAGATCGACAGAAAAAAAGGACATCTGGGGAGGCCCAAGATCCAAGGCCTGAGGTCATTTATGGCAATAGTAAAGGTGTTTCTTTCTTGGTGTATTGTGAAAGTGTTGTTGCCTCAATAATGGAGGAGGCTTGCTGCAACCAAGCCCTACCTAGTAGCAACCGATACATGCTAACCATGTCTTCTATTTGCAGAATGGTCATTGAAATTTTGAGGGCAAATGCCTGCTACTCCATTAGTAGACTTCATACAGTTCCCACATGTGGGTGATTCTTTCCTGTACCCCTAGTTCCAGATTCCTCCTTGAGTATGATATTTTTGACAGCCATCAATCAAGAGATGTAGGACTTAAGTTTTCACCACCTTGACTTGAATCACAAACATAGACTAATTGTCGGGGGAGGAAGGCAGAGGAAGGAAAGGCGTGTCTTGCCCTAGCATGTTTGATTTCCCAGCAATAGAGCACCGACCCATTTTCACCGAAGTTGCAAGCTGCCACAAGTTGCTTTTCATCTTTCGAAAAAGCACATGCCTCAACATCTGCTCAAATCCAACTCCAATGTTATTAGCCATAGATTTGATATGTATTTTACATGCTTGGAATCTCAAGTGAACTCTCCAATACTAGTGTAAGATGACAGCTGTACGGGAAATCAAAAAAATAGGCAAGTTAGGAGCAAAAAAGCACGCTCTAGCATGTCTTGAAGGCTAAGGGCGAGCAAGATGGAAACCAGCAGAGGAGCCAACACTTAAGCCATTCTCAAGTTCAAAGCAGGCACTCCATCAGAATGTCCCCGTGTCAGCCACTTTTGACCATTGTGACCAACGTGTTCTTCTCCTCACACCAGCCCTAAGAAGGGGAAAAAAGAAAGAAGGGACCTTTCTAGCTCATTTGCCCAAGCAAGCCCAAAGGCAAAGGTGTGAGGGACACCTGAAGACCAACGAAGTTCAGCAATTGAGTCTCCCTTGGATAAATGTTGATTCATGCATCAAGTTTTCATCTGCTGTGAAGGAATCTAATTTGGAAGTTCATCAAGGTCCCATAGAATCTTTGGGCATCCTATGGGCATGCTAAATTCCTTCTTCTCCCTTTCTTTTTGGTTTTGTTTTCCTTTCCTTCTGTTTGCTTTTTTGCGAGGAAAAGGGGAAGCCTTTATAAAGCAAATTTTCTCTTCCTGTCTTCGTCTTTGGCCTGTCTTGGGGCGACCTTTGGCGTCTTTACAAATGGTTTCTTAGCACTTTTTCTCATGTGTCCTCTTCAACTTCCTCTACTGTGTCCCACAGAAAACCTGTTTCTTTATGTTTCTTCTCCATGAGACACTGCATTTCGTGCAACATTTGTTGTTTTTTGGTTTTTCTTCCACATGTGGACCATGTGGACCAGTTAGGCAATCAATTGCTCTTGGCAGTCCTGAAAACCTTTCCCAGAAATTGCCAAAGAAACGGCCGGCGCAGTAAACATCTTCATGATATACAGGAAAGACATAATTTCATCTCCTGACTAAACACTTGCTAAATAAGCTGCAGCAGTTCAATGGAAGGGAAACCACTATTACAGGTCTAAGGTTGAGCTATGCTTCCTGTGTGTATCTCACCTCAAAGGTTCTCTCAAGACTTTCCAAAAAGGCCAAGAAGACAATGAGAACAATCCCAGACACCAAGCTAGAATTCTACAAACATGGACAACAATCATTAGAAGAATGAGCAACAATCTGTTGATCGATAAGAGATGCTGACTTTACCTCCACCACTCTTAGAAACAAGGGTCTGCACCTTCTTGGACGTCCGGAGATCAAAAATTGACACCTACAATGCCCCCTCCTATATAAACATTTGGCTCCGTCAAAGTTTTGTTCAGTTTATGTCAATTTTCAAGCCACCTTCCCAAGATCCAGATAAAATGCTACTATCTGAATGACTCTTCCAAGCTTAATGAGGAGGCTACAAAAGGCAAGGTTGGACAGACTAATTACCTACACGGACCAAAAGCAGGAGGCCTGCAGGCACACTTCTTGCAAGATTGAGCTGAGAGGAGAACTCAGATGAGGTGCAAAAACAAACAGAACTCAAACTGGGAACAGAGACAAGTAAAGTACCTGTGCTGGACCAACCTTTGATGTCTCGCAAGAGGCCACATGGTGCCCTGTTGATGAACCCACCACAGCTATGATTCTCTGCCTCATCAAAGACCGACATCATAATTTGACAGTATTATCTACATTATACAATCTCTTTTCTCTTCTTTCTTTCTAAGTGCTCGTTGCGGTATGTCTTTCCATCTACAACACAGACCTGTATTCGTGCTGAAAGTACAGAAGTGTGAGGTTACTAACAAGGAGGTCATGAAATGGATTGGAGTGTTCTTATAGTGCCACAACCAAAGTATACTATCCCTTTGTATGGATTGTGACGTTATGTATTGGAAATTTATCCCAAGTATGGAAGAAGGCGTGGGGGATCCTCGTTGTGCCGGAGACAAAAGGAACAGACCATCATGCACCCTTAATTGGAATGCCTCCCCAACAAACTGGATTAAGTGTATATCCACCTTGCAACAGCAGTATAAGTCTTTCACTGGGAGAAATATCCCAGCATTGCATCCACATGAGATCTAAGATGACCAAATGCAGAACTTTCTGACTGTGACCTGCAATCAGGACACATGCTGTGGTCATAGGTACTGGAAAGCTCCAGCTTGTTGCAACCATTTTACTGACAAAGATAAAAAGAAAACTGGGTCTGTGTCTGGTGAAGAGCCTGCTATATACAGTATAATCTCAAGAAATGTGTCCCTATGTGATGAATGATTGCATCTACAGCACAGCTCCTTCATGCAAACTTCCTTACCTCTACAGATTCTTCAGGCACCGCGACAGGCACCGAACTTTGAGAGCTGCAAGATAAGGACACACCCGTAGTATTAAGGGGAATAGCCAATAGGTAGACTGACAATCTACTGCAAAAAGGAAACCTGCTGGATGCAAAGATGGGAAGGAACAGACAGAAGGAACCGCTAGTTCTTACACACGTACTGGGGACAACTTTTTTACATAGTCTCTGGTACTTTGTCATTAAGAAGCAGACGGCAACTGCTCAGCCCTAGACTCTCAGTCCCACTAGCGAAACAGCTGAAAGAGAGAGGGACCTGTAGCGGAAAAGGCCACAACCAATTGCATATACAACAGTATGGCTGTCCACACATGCCAATTGTGACGGCTTCCCTTTCATTCCAGAAAATCCGAAGGTATGCCTGCAGGCAGCAATCCCCAAATCGTTTCAGGACAAGTGAGATGCAATGGCAGATTGAAATTGTTGAGGGTAAAGTGGACAATCTTTATACAGGGCAAAGTTTCTCTCCACACTCTGTCATGCCCCACCCGTTGACACATTAGAAAGTTCCTTCCATCCTCTCTTGCTGTTCTCTGTCTCTCTGGTTCTAAGGTTTTTGACTACTGTCTCATGCTCATGGGAACCCCCATGAGTTTCCCATTGAGTTCCTCTTCCTCTATGTAAAGTATCATTTCATTTCTCTCTCTTCCAGCCCCACATGGGCCGTGGGCAGTTTCCGAGTTGCTCACACAGGCTGTGGATTGAAACAGAGAAATGATCAACGGCAAACACTGAGGTTACAATTGTTAGAAACTAGACCTGTGCCCCACTTGTGCTGGAAACAACAGGGAAATTGAAAGTGAAGAACATTTATTCTTTCACTCTCTTCCCTACTATGAGATCCGTGGGAGATCCAATTGTCTATTCCGAGATACCCAATCTCTCACAGAGGTCTTACATTACGAGGATCAGAAATTGCTTGGCAGCATATCTGCATGATGCCTTGACTCTTAGACATCCATTGAGCAACAGTTGTTTTTGTGCTGATTGTCGTGGGCCCCTCTTTCTTTCTGTTCCTTGCTTGTGATGTGTGTTTCACCATATGTTGGCTACTACAAACCGAAAGGATTAAAAATCATGGCAGGCAAGAGTGGTGATCTTACATAGGGGGGAAGTGAAACATGACTGAGCCCTCCTTCGGAAACTTGTCATGGAATAGCGAACTCTTTCGGTGCCTGGACTTCATAATAGTGCGCCGCATATTAGGGGCATCCATTTTACTGGGAATATTGTTCCTGCTAATGATGTGATTTCACAAACACTGTTACACAGAAGCAACAATGGCCACAGTAAAACAACACAACATAGAAGTGGCACATTCCACAAGCATTCAACCAATATACTGAGGAAAAAAGGTTTCAGAGTATGCTGACGTCTTAGTTCACAAGTCAACCTTGGCCTGGTAGCACTAACGGAGTAAAGGTACTCGCCCTCCTCAATACTACTTATCTGAGGAGAGAATGTGCCTTTACAACAATGGAAAGCACAGAAAGATGAAAGTCGGCTGTTCCAAATGCAGGATCGGATATTGACATTAACTGCAAAGATAAAGTAAAAATTTCCAACACGATAACGGGATTAGGCAATTCTTGAGTAGTGTTACCAAGAACCTAGCCACCATCAAGCCAGCAAACTGGCAAGGTGGGACACTAGAGCCGACACTTACCCAAAAGCAGTTATCCCCTATAAATGTGAGTCGTCTCCACAGAATGGAGGTGGCATCCTCTGGCAGCAACCCCACGACCGCTTCACTGGACTCCAGCGAACACATCAGCAGTATATTACACCAGGACAATGTGTCGAGTCCTGATGTGAGAATGTTCTCTGATTACGGGGGTGTAGCTCACACATGTCCAGTTCCAACTTGTGCATTCCCCAAAAGTGTAATAACTTATCATGTGGGTCGTGCTCAGGCTCCGAAATCGCAGAACCGTTAAAGCAAATTAAAAACTTCTTGTTGTTCACTACCACGCGGTCGGTGTTTTGCAGTCAAACTGCCTATTTTGTTCAATTTGAATTCAGACATTGCCTAATTCACAACTTATCAAAAAGCTTCCCAACAGCTACATCGGATCATCAAGCTTGGACTGTGTCTCTCCAACCAATTCCTTCAGAAGAATCTTTCACTCCCCAAATTAACCAGCTTTTTCACCAGATCATATCTCTCTCAGCATCCAATACTCGACCGAAACCCATATGTACAATGATGCACATTTGGTCGAAACTCCTTGCTCAATTGTTGACAATCAGCTCGTTAAGTCAGCTGTTGCAATGGTTTCTCCAAGATCATGCAGGGATTGTGGGTCCGATGGCAGCGATGTCCCCATTCCGGCCCAGAGGAGCTGCTAGGGTTGTAGAGGCGTTTCTTGCAGACAGTTCCAAGTTAGCTGTGAATGAATTGTTGAAAATCCATAATAGATGAAAAGATATAAGGCAATGTGATTGATTCGAGTTAGCTTCAAGTCAGCTCACAACCACTATGGGAGAGAAGCCAGCGAAATAAAGTTACCCAATGTCGCCTGTCGCCTATCTGGGTGGGCACCATTTTTAACCCCTAAACACTTAAACTGTCTGTCCACTTACCTCCACCCCACACACCTTCGAGCAATTTTGTATGAGAGGACGAATAAACAGTACTCTTTGTTTCCCCTTCACAAGCAGCCATGCTTGAGTGTGGAGCTCGTTCAAAACTGACCCACGCACTCGCGGCTCAAAAGGTAAGTTTACAATACGCCCTTCGAAAGGAGATAGTTCTCTCCTTCAAATCTCAGTGTCGTCATAGATGACATGGACAAACTACGCGCAGAATCTGAGCTTGTTTGTTGTCACCCTTCAAGACCGCCATTACCTAAGGTGGGTTCCTCACTGTGTCACGAGAAGGCCATGTCATATGAGCCTACAATCTTTCTAAGGTACTCTTTTCATTCTCATTTTTTACACAGCTAGGTTTGTCAGACCAAACATTAGAATAGTAGGTTTTTTTTCCCTCTTTCAACCATAAAGAAACAAGCGGCTCCGCCACAAGAGGCTCTGTCCTTTGGTGATTTTGTGGTTGTTGTTTTATACTTTTTCTAGGGCTTCATGAATCATGCCCATCAACCCTCCATAGATTAGGCTTAATGGATAAGCCTACTCCTCCCCTAAGGATGTCTCCACAATGCATCTATCCCTTGGGGGTCCCATCAACCCTCTAAGACTAGGCTCTCTCTCTCTCTAGGCTTAATGGATGAGCCTAGTTCTCCGTCTAGCTCCGCTTAGGCAAGAAGCCTCCACAATGCCTCTATCCATTGCGGGTCCCATCAACCCTCTAAAGACTAGGCTCTCTCTCTCTAGGCTTGCTGGTAACAGTTGCTACTTCTGATTATTTCAATGCCCAGCACACATTTAGATCCGGAACTAAATGAAATGAAATGAAACGCTGCCTTATAACGTCCAGGGAAAGTTCAAAGAGATTATGGGACAAGAGAAATGAAATGAAATGGTACTTTCTGAGACCAGCACACCAGAGAAAACTACAAATCAACTTGGAAGGTTCTCTAAATTGGAGAGCCTTATGTAGGCAGCTCTGATCTTCGTAACATGACACCTTTGTCAGTGCTTTACTGTCTATAAACAGGCAAAAGTAGCTGCTCAGATTTCGTAGAATCTGAGAACGCCAAAGGAAAGAAAGAGAGAAATGAGAAATGGTGCTTTTGAAAGAAAGAGAGAGAATCTTTACGACCCCCACGGGAAGCTCAAAGCTTAAGAGAAATGAATGGAATGAAATGGTACTTTATAACGTCCGAGGAAAGCTCGAAGAGCTTATGGGACAAAATGGAAAAACATGAGAGAGGAAACAAAATAAGCCTAGTTCTCCGTTCTCTACCTAGCTAGGCCTAGGCAATAAGTCTCCACAATGCCTCTATTCCTTAGATGACAGAGCCAACAAAAATGGAACAGTGACCACCGAGTAATCGCCGACAAATCAGCCCCTTAATTCTAGTGAAAGGAACCATCCAGCAGATGGCCAGGTTGGTTAGGGCCTTGTGGGTTCAAAGCAGTGTTGGGCGATTATTTGATTTTTTTCATAACCGGCGGTTCCGGTTGTTTCGAATTTTAGGAAACTATTAACCCGGTTTTCATCAAATAACCGCGGGTATTGGGCGGTTCTTTAAGAGGTTTATTGCTCGGTTATTTGAATGCGTGACCTCCGCCGGTTCCTAACTGGACCGGTTACTTCATTTTTTCACCTCCGCCGGTCATATATATATATATAACCGGATAGGTAACCGCCCGGTACTAAAGAGAAGTTCAAATAACCGCCCAACACTGGTTCAAAGCCACACTGGTGTATGTTGGATGGGCCATTGGCCTTCGTCTTCCTGACCTTCCTGATTAACCTTCCCGATTAACGCCTTGGGATCCTTAATTTTAGGACCCTTCATTTCATTCCTTAACTAGGGTAGCCTGCCGTTGGCCCAAGTGTCCAATGTCATCTAAGCCCATGTGCAATCTCCTATGTATCCAAGTGCGTCTCCTATGTCGAGGCCCAAGTGCGACCTCTAGGTTAGCTTGTGCCATTGACCCATGTGTGAATAATTGAAATCTAAGACCAAGTGCAATTTCCTATGTCCTATGTGCTATGTCCTATGTCCAAGCCCATCTAAGCCCAAGTGTAATCTTTTATGTATTCAATGCATCTCCCCTGTAGAGGCCCAAGTGTCCATTGTCATTTAAGACCAAGTGCAATTTCTTATGTATCCCAGTGCGTCTCCTATGTCGAGGCCCAAGTGCGACCTCTAGTGTAGCCCATGTGTAAAAAGCTGAAATCTAAGCCCAAGTGCAATCTTCTATTCATGTATCCAAGTGCATCTCCCATGTAGAGGCCCAAGTGTGACTTCCAGTGTCCACTGCATGAATCCCCAATGTATCCAAAGGCCTACAGTTTGGGAGATCTCTATGTCATTGCCCACTTTGTTATTTTTTAAATCTCCCTTGTCGAGGCTTCATATATTGATATATCCACTTTGCTATTTTTTGCGAATTTCCAGCGACTAAAAGTACTTGAAATTCTAAATCTCCCACATGAAGGGCCAATCATTGCTCCAGGAAAGCCCACTTTGTTATTTTTCTCGAATTTCCAACGACCCAAAGCACTTGGCTCCAGATCTCCCACACTACTAGCCCAAAAATCATGAGACCAAGCCGGTGCACCCCTCCTCACCAAGGGCTTTCCAACTACACCAAGCACCCGCAGTGGGGCCGCGGTTTGGGAGATCTCAACGACGCTACAAAACAAAACAAAACAAATGTCTCACTTCATATATTGATTCACGTGGCCTTATTAGGCCCCCCTTTTTAATTCCTGGACCACTCTAGAATAAACCGGCCCTGCGAACTTGGGGGGCTTATTGGCCAACTCAGCCATAAAAGAAGTACATAGGTAAGCCGGTTGCGTGCTAGGGACTTTCAAGTCCTTGGGGGGAGTTGGCTAACCCGTTGCCCTAGTTACAATTGTTAAAAGGAATCCGTAGCCATTCGAAGTAAAGTGATACCATAAGTTATCTTTGATTATGCAAATTCTTCACTCTTCCTTCTTTCTTTTTATAGTGAGAGGAAAAAATAACCCTCTTCAAAAGTCATATGGTATCAGTTGGATGTCACCATTACAGCCACCCTAGTAATTATAAAAAAGGGTTAGTTGAGTCAACCAGATAGCTAACTTGGTATGCGGACTTTTGGGGAGAGGTTTAGGTAACTACATTAGCCCAGGTAGTTACCGTAACCATGAGAAAGTATTCATTTTCCAAATAGAAAGCAATAGCACTTTAGAGTGAAGTAACATCATAAGTTGCATTTATTTTGGCATTAGTGTTCATCTCTCCTTCTTTTATACGCTAATAGCGTTGCATCTTACTAGGGGGATTTAACATAAAGAAGATAAATATTTCTGTCAGCAGGACTCGCTCAGTGGGCACGGCCTACAAGCTCATCTTTGCTCCCCCTTTGGTGCAATTTACAACGGAAGGGAGTATCTTCTTGTATGTAGGCCTTGTCGATATTACCCTTCGTGCCACCTGGGTGAATCAGGGCTCAAATCCTGCTACCGCGATATTTATTAACAAGCCTAAAACGACGATGGGCTCTCTTGCTTTGGCAAAACATAAAAGGAAGGTGACTCAGCTTGCAAAATATAAAAGGAAAGTGACTCAGCACAATCGGACTGTGTGATCTTCCAGATTTTTGCTATCTATTCATAATTACTAGAGGGAAGGCCTTGCATGAATTCCATGCATTTGTTGGCTCTGCCTTCTCAAGGCAGAACTACGCAAAGGGTTCAGCCGCTTTTGACGCTTTACCGCTTTTCCTTTCTTTCTTTTTTTCTTCGATTTACTCTTCCAATTCGATCGAGACAGTTGCCACCAAAATATTCTGTTCATATTTGTTATGAGTGACATGCCGTGGATGAACAGTTTCATGGTATGTAGGTTTGGAGTTCAGTGGGTTTGTGTAGAGAAGGATTACTGGCCTGCACCAAAATACAGGTATTGAATCTACTGACATCACTGACTTCTGCCCGGAACCACTTGAAGAGGGCTTTCTTCCGTAGGTGCTTGTAGGTGTGTGCTATTCGTGGGGTATGTTTGTTTGTCCTGTTGTTTCAAAGTTTAACCATTGTGAAGCTGGATGCTTTGGCAGCTTGGAAACAACACGACATGTGTCTATGATTACCATCACGTCATCAACCAAGGAGCTCAAGAAGAGATCCACTGGGTATGTTCTACTCCACGTTCATTAATATGACTAAATGTGGGATGATGTGATATCTGTTTATTTTACTTGACAGCACCTGTGCTGGTTTGTTCCACTTAAATATCTAGAGAATGTGAAGCCTTCTGGGCGTAACCAGGTCTTGGTAATACAAATTGTAGTGTTGTAACAGAGAATTCCAAGAATGCTTTCAGCTCACATATCAGGAATATTGAATATTTCTATTGAAATGCAGGTATCAACCAGTGTTGGGCGGTTATGAACTTTGGCAGGTTATAACTGCCTGTTATTAGACCGGTTATATATATATGTATATATATCCGGAGGAGGTGCAAGAAAAAAAAAAAAACGGATATAAACAGATCCGGTGGAGGCTAGGGGTTGAGATAACCCGGGGGCGAGAACCGAGCAAGTTTGGTTTTTTATTTATTGGTATCCGGCCATGGCCTTAAAAAAGGACCTGGTTATCAATAAATAGTGTCAGCATATACCCTTGCTAAGATTAATGTGACACCAATCTGGTAACTAAGATGTCCATTATTGATCATCTGGATGATCCAGTTTCAAGGGCTAACCATCTTGCATGGCTGGTCAATCCCTACTTGGCATTTATTTAATCTTTATTTAATATTTTCATCATTTCAATATATATAAATTTTTATTTTATAAATAGTTCATTTACATGACTGCAATATAACCGTTTTAAGGACCGCCAGTTATCTACCGGTTATGAAGTATATTGAACTTCCAGAACCGGTTCAAAAAACCCCCTGTGCAAAGGTCTTTTATAACCAGAATTGAACTTAACCGGGTTTTTTGAAAACATCAAAGAACCGCCTCCGGCAGGTTATTTAATTTCTTCTTTTGTCCATTTAACCGCCTCCGGAGGTTCTAAAGAAGGGGCAATTGGCAAAAAACCTGCACCCGAGGAGCTCACGAAAACCTGATAACCGCCCAACACTGGTATCAACCCCCTTTGCCTGCAGACCAGATTAAGCCGTTGGCTGAATTTAGGGTAATGCTTCTCTTGTTGAACTATTTATCCTGAAGTTGGTCCTCTTTTCAAATCCACATCAGAGCTGGAGTTGTGTGTGTCTGTGTGAGAGAGAGGGAGAAAGGGGATTTTAAGGAGTCCAGGTTGGTGTCTTTTTCATCAAGGTGCGGATTTTTATACCATTGTCGAGCTCTTGTGGAAAGGAAAACTTTCGACAATTGGGCATGATCGCAATCAGTATTATGTATCGATGTGCAGTATTACCTCATTCTCGGATTGAAGGTTGCAAATTTCTGTGGGTTGCAGCTGGTGTGTTTGGCGACATTTCTTCAGGTCTCTGAAAATGATAGTTTTGATTTATACCAAGTATGTTATCCTTTTCACTCCTACTCAGATTTGAGGTCACCCCTTGTATTTCCTCTCACATTGTCATCTTGCCATGGCACTTTAGATGCACTAAAAAATGAGTTCTGCAGCATCTGGTCGACATTAAAGGTGTCCCCAGGGATACATAGTAGATCGAGTTAAACATACATTTGTGGCTGGTAGCAAGCACAGTTGCTTTAACCTATCCATTTCTAAATTTCGAGCAAACTTCTTGCAGGAGCCAATATGGGGAATACCTAGAAATTCTGTCCATCACAATGACTGAAATTTTCTCTGTACTTGAATGTTTACTGTTGTAAATTTGCATCTCTCTCTGATTTGAATTTTGTGGTGGCTATGCTTTCCCTTCAATAATTTACTTCAGGGCACAAAACCCAACCTCTCCTTGTGTGCTAGAGACCTCCCTGGTTAATTGTAGGAGTTGTTGTTTCCATTAAGTTTTAGGGTTCAGGAAACGGCATCCATGCAATACTTATTGTTTAGATTTAAAGTCACAGGGTCAAATCGAACCAGGTCGTAGCATATACTGTTGAACCCTTGGCCGTGGTACAAGTCTTGGGCTGCCATCACAGATAAATAAGTTTTAGATCACAAAAAGGTTTCCTTAATATATCACTGCCTCATCTATCTACTTTTGGAGAATTTCCCAGGAGCTGTTGAAGGCACTCATCAGTTTTGTCGATGTGGCGGGGCTTTACTTTGCACTCACACAGCTAACCTACCGCAATATCTCTCAGAACCACAAATTCCAAGCAGTTGGAGTCGGTAGGTTGCCAATGATTCCAGTTTTCCTCTTGATAATGTTGGCATGGTGCATAACACAATCCTAACCAAGAATAAATCTATTTCTTCTTTGTCAGATATAGCTGTCTTTTTGCACTCTTCCGTGATTGGTGTGAATTTTTTTGCAAGTTGGCTTCTACGTCATGTCCCGGATGTGTGTTGCAGGGTGGGCATTTGCAGATGCTTTGTTGCATAGGCTGGCTCCACTGTGGGTGGGAGCTAGAGGCTTGGAATTCACTTGGGACTACCTCTTGCAAGGCCTCGAGTCAAATGCTAACCTAGTACTGCATCCTGAAAAGAAAACTCCTCTTTCTCTGTCGTTTTCCTGTGTCTTCAGGCTATGTAAGGCGGCAACTTGCCATTCTACACTTTTGTTGGCTTTCAAAATCTTATTTGAGAATTTAATTTTTGTCCTATAGACCTAGGTGGTCCTTTTTTTGCCTCCTCTCTCCCTCTCTTGGCTACGGCAACAATGTCTTATGAGTACGTTCTCTCTCTCTTGGAAATCTGGAAGGCCAGATCCAACAATTGAAGTTAGGGCCCACTACTGGTGCTTCCAAGCTGTACCGGGCCCCATATTGCGCACCTTGCATCTCTTTGTATTGTTATTCCCTGTTATTCTGAGTGTCCAACTAGATGCATGTTCATCATCTCGCTCTCCCTCCCTCCGATGACCGTGTAATTTGTTCTTCATTGGCTTTACCCTTTGAGCTGGGTCTCACACCTTGGTGGAATTAAATCCCATATGATTGTACCTCCACAGATATGTAATAGTCAAAATCTGATCAATACATCTTTCTAACGCTGATGGATCAGTGGTGAAGCTTTGGTGATAAATTTTTCTAGTTCTCATTTGCGATGAAGTTGTTTTTACATTGACCGGATTCCATCTTGGTCTGATCATAGGTACTGACAGTATCGCTTGCTGCACTGGGTTCACTGATGTGGCTGCAAAAGAGCAAACCTCCAACTTTGATCCCCATCATCTATGCAAGTGTTGGCATTGTTGCAACCATGCCTTCTATCACCACGTCTTTGGCCTTGTTGCCATCACTCACAGTTATCAGTAGATGGAAAACTTATTCTTTTAGGCTTGTGGGTGTAGACTGTAACTGTTTTTAGTTCTTTCAATTGACCCCGTTTGGGGGCAAGAAAAGGGTGGTTGATATCTGCCCACTCAACTCACTTACATGCAGGCTAAGCTCTTTATACCTTAACCATCCCATGCCAAATCTAGAAGCATGTCCAGATGTGTCGAGGCATGTTCTTGTCCCTCATGGAATTGAATGCTTTAAGCACTCCAGTTTGTCAATCAAGCTTGGACCATCTGCACGTAGATCCTACTGCACAGCCTAGTAACCACACAGGGCTACTGCGATGGAAAACCTGGAATCCTTTGGTGGTTCAAATAAGCCTGGGCCCAATATCGACCAAGTTCCAAAGAAGTAAAACCCAAAGGTAGCCGTGAAAATCCACTCTCCCCGAACACTCTCCATTGGGGAAAGGCAAGCTGACAGGATGTGTGGTTGTGTGATGAGTGTAGCTATTTGCGAAGAGGACTGGGCTGGCAGCCGAGAAAATGCGCCCTCTGGAATTCTTTCCCTAACCTGCCAGAACAAATGGAAGACATTTCTACTAGGGTAGAACACCCTATCACCAACCACCACCCCATTACTGGTCAGTCTGACAGGCAACCTATGGGGTGAATACTGGGCATGGGTGGACCTATAATAGGTTATATTTGCTGAACGATGCATTGTATGGTAATAGGCGCACTATTGATTGTCTTACGGACCCCACCTGCATGGTCATGCACAGATGAAATGACTATGGATGAATGTGGTCTTGACAACTTTGGGTTTTTATCGTATTTCGACTTTGGGTGAGAGCGCTTTGCAATTTGAATATGTGTTTTGAACCTTTCTGATTGTTGGCGGCAACAAGCATTTGCAGAGTAGTTCGAAACTTCAGCTCTCTTATGCTTGCATGATGGGTTCTTCTCTTATATCCTTACTTGTACTGCTGACTTAGTTGTTCTAATGCTCCTCATATTCTCTTTTAGCAAAGCCTTATCCTCCAAATGTGGACAGAGAATCTTTTTCTTCAAACCACACATACAATTTTTTGTTCATGGAAGGGACAAGTTCTAGAACAAGGGACAAGGGACGAGTTTTAAGACAAAACCCTGTAGACATCTTGGCAAGGCAACATTTTGCAGATTATGAGTATTTCAAGTGGACGTCCACTATGAAGAAAGTGCGTTCTAGGAAGAGGATAGAGTCAGTGAAAAGGTGGTTGCCTAATGGGATAAAAAAAAGATGGGGAAGAAGAAGACTTAGATTGGGATAAATTTAGACTGTTTCATGAATTCATAGAAGGTTAGCCACTCTACAAACACATGCACAGGAAAATCACAAAAACTTGTATGAATTTATAGAAAGTTGGGTGCATCACAGGTCTGTTCATTCATGGGGGAAGGATCCTTACATAGGAGAGAAACCAAAAGGGCTGAACTTAACAAAGTGGTACAAAGATCGTGGATTGGAGTGGCCAGTGAAACTGATTGACATCCCGAGTACTAGACGCTAGTCATTGATGTGTTTGTAGTTGGATCAATATTGCATTGCAATGGTTAGTAGAAGCTCTACTCCTAGCTCTACAAATGTGGCCAAGAAGAAGAAGCTTGTCAAAGGTGGTCATACATCAGAATCCACTGCTTGCAATGCTTCTGCTCAAACCAACAAAAGAGGAAAGAAAGCAGACTGGTCAAAATCAGTGGCAGCTCCAGCTCCAGCCTCTATTGAACCCCTTTGTGCAACACCAACTCCACCATCCACAACCCCGGGTCAGCAAGAAAGCGAGAAAAGACGAGGGAAAGACAAGATAAAAAGCGGGTTGTGGAGTGATGATGCGTTGGAAGAAGTAATGGATGTCGTGGAAAGAAGTACCATGAGCATCAGACAAGCAAGTCAACATTGAAACATTCCTTATACTTCCTTGCAAGATCACCTCAATGGGAAAACAAAGCAAAGAAAAGTAGGTGTTAAGGGTGTTTTCTCAGTGGAAGAGGAAGACCAAATGGTAGACTGGATTTTACGCATGCAAGATATTGGTCATTCAGTTACAGTCCATCAATTGAAGCTGAAAGTGGCTGAGTTAACTCAAATCAGAGCCACCCCTTTCACAAACGACATTCCAGGTCACTCATGGTTGAAGTGGTTTAGAAGAGACATCCACAACTTGCGATCAGAGTGGCTGAAGGGCTGGAAGTGGCAAGGGCTAAAGCACTTACTTCCAAACATTGTGAAACCTTTTACAACAATTTGAAAATGTTGTATGCGAAGCATCACTATCCTTCCACACACATTTGGAATAGCGATGAAATAGGGTGTCAAGCTGGGCGAACTTCTAGAGCAAAGGTCATTGCCAAGAAAGGTTCACATTACGTCTACAGCACCATACCCAAGTCTAGGGAATGGTTGACTGTAAATGCATGTGTAAATGCTGAAGGAGGGAGGATCCCTAACTACTTCATTTTCAGAGGCAAACGAATCATGGAGGATTACATTCAAGACTGTGAGACAGGGGTTTGCATGGCAATGCAAGAAAAGGCATGGATGACGGCCAAGTTGTTTAAACAGTGGCTGTTTTTTTTTCCAAAAGAATGTTCCAGGTGGGATTTCGACAGAAAATCGACACTTGCTAATATTGGATGGACATGGTAGCCACGTCACAATTGAAGCAATTCAGTATGCTATGGAGATTGGGCTGGACATGACACTTCCAGCCCATATCTCACATACTCTACAGCCCCCTCGATGTGGCTTGCTTTAAGCCCTTCAAAACTAAATTTCGAAGCATTTGTGACTCTGAAATGCTGAAAAGAAACTTTGTGGAACCCGACAAAAAGACATTGGCATCATGGGTTGACCAAGCTGTTAAGGAGGCTCTATTACCTCAAAATATTCGGGCTGGTTTTCGCACCACCGGAATTTGGCCTTTCAATCCTCATGCAATGGAGAGTAAAGTTGGACCTTCTGAACAATTTGATGCTGAAAGAGAGGAACCTAAAACAGGGTCAGAGAGCGAGAATGATGAAGCAGAGGTCGAGGTGGAAGCAAATACTACTACTGGAGCAGCTGCACTATTATCCATGATCGAAAACAGTCCACTTGATACGAATGAATATCAAGCATCGAGGAGCAACAAGGACACAAACACAAGTGTGCGGCTTTCTCTACCTCTTGGTGAGAGCACTTCACTCATTGACATAGCAAGTGAACAATCCTAGCCAACCAATGATGCTATTTACATGGAAGAAAACCAAATGCAACATTTTTTTGTGGGATCTAACATTGCTGTCAATTTGCAAGGAGCCACAAATCAGGTTTTTGATAATGGACAGAGTTCAAAAATAGATGTGCAGTGCACACAAGATACTTACCAGTCAAGCCAGTCCTTCTTTGCATTGCCTCGATTTCCAGCCAAGCCTACAAAAGGAAAAGAGCCATTAGTTGACTATGCCAATTCCATTGTCATGACCTCTACAGAGTACACAACAATCACGCAACAAAAAGCCCTGATGAGAATGGCTACTGAAAAGGAAAGAGAGAAGAAACGGCGAGAGAGAGAAAAAAAGGTGCGACTGAAGCAAAGAGACACATGTTCTGTAGCCGAGAAAGCAAGTGAGAAAGCCATAGAGAAACACCAAAGAGCAGCGTTTGATGCTTATTGGCAAGCACATAATATCAGAGCTATGGGCAATGCTTTCCACCAAGCCATCTGAAGTGGGGTGACTGCTAATCCAAACATCTATCATGGTGTAAACCTTGGAATGTTAAGTCCTACTCAAAAAACAGCAAAAATGAGAGTGTTGGAAAGAAGGAGAGGAGACAAGGGAGTCAATGGAAATTCAGGTGAGCCAATGCGACCTGCACTTACAGCCATCACGAATTTGCCAATGCCCCAACTCTGTCATCAGAGACCAAACACAATGGCAGGTTACTGTCGTGACACTGCATATACATGTTTCAGATGTGATTCATTGTCTATTATGATAGTAGCTAGTTATATTACATGTTTGTTCAGTCTATAGCATATTAGATTAGACACAGTGTTTTGTTTTGCTTAGTGAAATATTTGAGGACTTTTCATTGCTGGTTTTTACTTCAACTAATAGCTATCAAATATTTATAGCCTGTAGTAGATCTCTATGAGAACAGTTTTGTGGTTTTCAGTTTCTCGGCTTATGGCCAGAGCCTATTAGGTCGATGTGAAAACTTATTGACATTATCACTATCTCAGGTTTCTAATGCTTAAGCTGAAGTATATGTTAGGGTGAATCTGGCTTTTGGATAAGATTCTACAGGTCACTGGTTTGATATGATAATTTTGCAGGCATTGTTCTGGAGTGGCCATGGAAGCCACGACTGTCCAGATCTGAAAACAAAGTCTCTATAAGTAAAATGAAAAAGATCGTTCCGCGATGATATGGGGCAGTAGAATGTACCTATTCATTCTCAGATTCATATCAGGGTTGTTGTATGAAGCATCCTAAGATGGAAGCTGTTTATAGCCCTCAAATAGCTTTCATTTTTTCAAGGTCTTAGTTATGTTGCATTTCCACAGACAAACAAATAACAAGCATGAAAGAGGTAAGCCAATGTAAGACAAAAAAAAAAAAAAAAAAAAAAAAAGATGAAACATGGTTCGTAGTAAAATACCTCTGGCAGAAAATCGACACTACATTGCATCGCGTTGCACGAGTTCCTAATAACTTTCAAGCTCTATAGAAGTCTTCTCAAACCTGCACATCATGCCCAAAGAAGAAAATGGGGAAGAACCAAGCGGGGATAACGAGCAAATGCAAGATAAACATGAGCAGATAAGAAACGTATCGCGGCAAGGATCTTCACCTTCTCTATCTCTAAGCGATGGCCTTCCCACACAAAGCCTCTCCTCCATGATTCGAACCCTGCGCATAAGCCAGAAACCACGAGAAGACAGCCGTAGCAAGATAGAAGAACTTCTATATCCGAGATCGTAACCACCTGTGCGCAACCACCCACAGGCATAAATCCATCAAACTCTAAGGCATTAGATCGGTCATGTTCACAAATCGATGCAGGAAGGATGATTGGTCATAGGATACCGTAACTATGGTGATTGACTCGTTTTATGAAACTAATAGGCTTTTACTATCGCATTAAACCAATGGGTTGATAATGGTCATAGATATCATTAATAATGTTTAATAGAGATCAATGGCAATGGCCATGGAAAGGCCAAGTGCCTATTATTGCACCTCATGGACCCCTTATACTTTAAGTCTTCGTACATGTATTAATTCTGGGCCAAAACTAGTTTTTTTTTTTTTTTTTTTTTTGTTCCCCCCCCCCCCCCCCCCCCCCCCATGTGGTAGCCTACCCCATAAGCTTTCCAATGGATGAAGAATGGATGAATTTCATTTAATTGTCTGATCTGTAGAGTGTAATTTCTCCTTATTTGGTTGGTCATAGGGTGTTCTACCCTATAGCAACTCATGTAAACAACGACATAACAACAACAAACACTACAGCAACTAATTTTGAAGAAATTGAAGACAATATACCAACCGACACGCTTGTTGAAAGTTTTTGTGAACGTCGAACAAATTAATGATAACAAGATAGCAAACATTATATATGTTGCTCCTAGTGAAGACTATAAACCAATTGGTTTATTCTACGATCGTTACTGTGAAGAATACAATTTTCCAAAACTATTTTTTGGAACTGCGAGACCGTCAAATATAAAACAAACATATCATAAAATAGCGAAGTGGGAATTATTACATAAAAATCATGATTTTGCTTCCCATATTCCAAACATATTTTTTAAAGCAATCAAGATACTCATAAATTATGTTTTATCTTCATCTTGGATACGCATTAGGAAGGGAAATCTGCAAGGACGTACATTAAAAGCAGCCGACGTAGCCATCAAACCGAATTTAGACAACATTCTTCGGTCTGATTTAGGCTATAGAGAATTGGAACGCATCATAACATCGCCGGATCATTTAGAACGATTATGTAAGGAAGTGTTTGCTATGATACGTCAACTGGGTCCACCAACCTTTTTTGTAACATTCACAAGTGCCAAAAGTAAATGGAAACCATTGCTAAATAGTCTCTGTGAACTCAGCCATAAACCAAACGACGATGTATTTATTGACAAGTTAAAACCAAGGGACATTACCGAACTTATAAGATCTGATCCAATTACATGTGCTAGATATTACGACCACCAAATGAACTCATTTCGAAAACTTTTCATGAAGGATAGTAGTTTGTTTGGACCCGTACACGATTATTTTTTCACGACTGAATTTCAAAGTCATGGGAGTGAACACGATCACGGACTATTATGGATTTCAAATGCACCCACCTATGGAGTGGCGCAAGACTCTGAAATAGAATCATTCATCGACAAATACGTTACTTGCGATAGCGAACTGCTTCCAAAAGACATTTGCGAAGTGCAGCTTCATCATCATAGGCGTACATGTCGCAAACACAACAAGCCTCTATGTCGATTTCATTTTCCGTTGCCCCCCAATGAAACAAACGAGAAATTTGACTTGTTATTGGAACTGAGTGATGACACAAACGAACTACAAAACGTTGCATCGCATATTTTTGATGAATTACACAAAATGGGACTTGGAAAAGATATTTCGCTCGAAAATTATTTGTCACAATTACAAATGGACGAAGATAAATACATAGCTGCACTAAGAAGCAGACTTACGAAGCCTGCTGTATTTTTGGAACGCAAACCAAAAGACATACGTACCAACGCATTTGGCAAAATTGCCGGTCCTTTGTGGCAAGCAAATACAGACGTACAATTCATCTTAGATCCCTACGCAACTGCCACATACTATACCTCATATCTCACAAAAGTCGATAAAACCATCACAAAGGAACTACAAAACATTCTCGCAACATGCAAACAAGAACAAACCGAAGCCACAAAACGTATAAAGGAAATGGGCAATGCTTTCTTGAACGCTCAACAATTAGCCGTGTATTTTATTCTTTCAATATCGCTACATCATTCATCGAGAACATGCTCTTTCATTAACACGTCGTCGCCCGAAGAACGCGCATTTGTACTGAAACCGCAGCGTTACTTACAAGATCTTCTTCTAGACTCCACAGACATTAAATGCCAATCGAACATTGATAAATATATGGGTCGTCCAGAATCACTCGAACATCTTGGCCTTGCTGAAACAATCACAAAATACAACATGTTTAGTTTTCAAAAAAATCGGAAAGAGACAATTATCCGGTATGTACATTATAACATTCATCAAGATCCCGAAAACTACTATCGAGAATAATAATAATTATTTTGCCCGTTCCGAGAATCAGAATCCAGTTTAATGGATGGTCAAACTACATGGCACGACGCTTTTACGATGAACAAATCGAAGATTGAATGCATGAGGGAAAATTTTGTGTACAAACTACCGAACAACGACACAAATAACATGGATTGGCACACCTTAGAAAAAAAAGGCCAAAGAGTTTGCAACAGATGAAACCGTTGACATGTGGATTGAAACCGAAAACCCATTAATTAATTGCACGAATATCGAAAAATTTAATATATCACTAGAATGTGACATATATCCAATTCAACCTTCCACCAAGATAAGATCGGATTTCATACCCGTAACAGATCAAAGTTTCAATTGTGATGTATATTACGAGCAAATAAGAAAACTAAATCCAGAACAACGAACGATATTCGACGATTGTATGTATAAAAACCATAAAAACCCCAAAGAGCCATTGCATCTTTTCATTACAGGCGGAGCTGGGATAGATAAAACTTTCAATTTTTAACCATCATATAGGGCTTGCTACGATATTACAACACCAACCCAAACGCAGATCCTTTAAAACAAAAAGTAATGAAAATGACATATATAGGAAAAGCAGCATTTAACATTGAAGGAAACACAATCCATTCAAGCCTATGTATACCTTTGAATCACAAGAACTTGACATCACTTACTGATGACAAATGTGACACATTAATTAAACAATACGATCAACTACAACTCGTAATTATAGATGAAATATCTCTTGTAGGTAGCCGAATGTTTTCATTCATAGACAAAAGATTGCGTTCGATGAAACACATACACAACAAACCTTTTGGAGATTTAGATGTCATTGTCACCGGTGATTTTTATCAAGTCCCACCTGTTAGAGATACTTGGATATTCAAAAAAAAAAAAAAATCAAACAAATATATGTGATGTTCATTTTTGGCATGATAAAATAAAATGCTACACACTAACACAAGTCATGAGACAAAGTGATCAAACATTTATTGAAATCTTAAATCGGTTTCGAACGACATCACATTCCGCTGATGATGTTAAAAACATGAATAGTGTATGTTACAGACCACCGCCACCGGATCTAACATTACCCCATCTATTAACGCGCGTACTCAAGCACACAATGAAGACATTTTTAATCGAACAGAAGGACAATTTTTTACATTCAAGGCAATAGACATCCGTCATCCATTATGTCGCGCACCTCACTTCGGTAAGCTCCCCCCTCAGGTCATAGTTACTCGCTTTGATGCGCGCTCCTGACTCCCAACCTGGCCACCGGGCCAACTTGGAGCTTCGGCTGCTCACCGGGGCATAACAGTCCCCCTTTGTTCTCCCAAAGAACCCTCCACCGATTTGGAACCAGCGGGAATTCCCTTTGGTAGTTGGCAGTCCGGAACAGCTCCCCACTCTTTGGTCGCTTTCCGGCTCGCTCGCTTACTCACTAGTTTTTGGTCACCAACGGGCTTGCACCGTTCTCGGGGTTACTACTCCCTATATATACTTCTGTAGCTGTCCGCGGGGGTTTCACAACCAGCCATGCCATTTTATGGCGAACCACCACGAAAACCCTCGACTCCCGGTGATGAGTCGCGGTGAGTCTTGGCCCACTCACCATGGCCCCTATGGACCGTGATGAGTCCCAAGACTCCCCACGACTCCCACCACGAGGTCTCCGCCCCCATGGTGAGTCTTATGCCACCCCCACTAAGTCCCGCTAAGCTAACACCACCCCCTTGTGGAGCCACCCCCACCGCAACCCGGTGTGCGGGGCTCCACCTAGTGAGCGCCTCCGCCTCCTTGAGTGCCTTGGGCACTCAAAGGTGCTTCAGCCACTTGCAAGTGATAGTACTTCAGCCACCATCTACAATGGCAAGAAAAACTGAAAGGAATCCCATTTATTCTGTTTGGAAACAACTACCCCCCTTAAGGTCTCCAACTGCAAAGAACCATTGTCAAACACTTCGGTGTGATTGAATTGACAATAGATCAAAGATAATCCTAATGTGGTTGAAACTTGAAACCATTTATTGTACGCACACATGGATCCAGACACCTTCCCAAAACAATGAAATTTGCTTACTACAGACAGATAGAATTTCATGGTTTTTGTTAGAAATCGAAATCCAAACGCCAAAGCTTTGACCAACAGTCAGTAGCTCATGGAGTGAGTGATCAGATGTGCATCACAAGGACGTACTGCATTGCTAATTTGCACCAAATTTGTGGTAAGTATGTCAACTACTTTGCTTGATTGCCTGTGAATATCACGTCTGACTCGAGAAATGTTCCTTGTACAGTGATACTACACTTGCATGTATCGTCGTCACAGTGACTCGTGTTTAGTTACAATCACGGTTTGCTGCAATGCAAATAGGTGAAAGATTGTGTGTGTATCGGGCTGCGATGGTGAAATACAATCATACCTAAGTTCAGTCACACTCCCTCATCCAACATGAAGAATGCTCACCATGTCAAGGCTACTGTCCCAACAGTGTGAAAGATGTTTAACAACTTCTGCCAGCGCTGTTCCATGTCCATCGTTCACGTACGCGCCAGAATACTTGTCTAGCGATCCCGTCCGTTTTCTTGCTTCTTTGCCCAGAGTACATTCCTTTGTGCTAAATTGCGCGAAAGACGATTCCGAGCCTGGATCCGACAGCGCATACATACAACATAGCGACCCCGAAAATGGAAACCGCGAAGTGTTTCGTGTTATTATCACCTAATTTGATTGGCATCCCTGAAGGAACGCGGGAAGATGCTGCCATCCCATCGGTGAGTGAGAAAGAGGCAGAAAGATATGTTTTTGGTCCGTCTCTTTGTAACCCCGATGCATGCACCGGTTGCAGCAGCAGGCTCCTCTCCACATGGGAGAGGATCATCCTGAGATCATCCTGCTTCAAGCATCAGTGAGCGAATGTGTCTGGAAAAAAAAATACAATTCATGGGCTCTTCAATATGTAGCGGTGCATTGTAGTGAAAAACACTAACTATTGGGTGTCTAACTGCAGGTGGGGCAGGGCCCTAAGGCTACTAGTCTCCAGTCTCCACCAGGGTTGCTTTTTGCGCCTTTGAAAGGCAGAAAAAGAAAAGAACAAACGCATGGAATTCATGCGAGCCCTGCCTTATTTGATTTACAATCGGTTGTAAAATGATTGACTAATCTGGAAGTTTGAATGCTAAGGAAATGGGTTTTGGGTCGTTCTAATATGCTTCTTTTGTTCCATACAAACACTGTTGCGTAGGTGAATTATCCATAATTATCTAATTGAGAATTATAGTCTGTCGTAAGGTTATTGAATGTAAGATGAAAGTTGTAGTTTTTCATGAATGAGTGAAGAGAGTCAGATTCTCTGTTGGATTTGTGAAGATTGATATTAAAGTCTCCAATAAAAATAGTGAGACAATTTTTCGGGGCTCGATCATATAAGTTTTGTAAATTTTGTAAAATGTTGTGAAAAGAAAGCAAAGGAGGTTTGTATATTGCAATGACATGAATGGCTCTAGAGAATTTGGATTGAAAGACGCAAGCAATGATTATGCATCGTTGTGTGTTTGGATTTCGGAATTTTGAAGTGAGGTTGGTTTTTCATATAGAATGGTTGTTCCGTGTCCATCATAACACGAGAGTCTTGAAAAGCTATCGTTAGGTACATATAGTGACCAGTTTTGTTGTTTTGGAATGTAACGCATTTCATTTAAACATAATATATGAGATGTTCGTAGGCTGTAGGCGCTCATAATATCACAATGATGACTGTGCATTGAACGAAAATTTAACGATTGAATGATCACATGCGTGCGATACAGTAGTTGCAAATTTGGTGTAGACAGATTCCATTTGGCAGTTTGTTTAAGTCTAATTATTTCGTCACCTATGATGTCATCCACATGGAAATTTTTGTCATGTAATGGAGCTAGGAGATATAAGTGTTGTCGTTCTTTTATGCGCGATACAGCTATGTATGTCAATCCGTGTTTTTTCACGTTTGTTGGGTCAAATGCAAGACGGTCCATGGTCAGTCCTTGCGCTCTGTGTATAATTCGTGTTGTTGCAAGGTGAATTGGGAACTGGGTACGAGTTATTACGTAGTCAGAATTATCCGTGAATTGAATTTCTTTGGTTTTGGCTGCAATTGGAGTCCAAGATTTACATATGTCGCTGTTGTTTTGGTATATGTACGAGTAAGAAGCTCATGTTTCATGTCCTATTCGTTCATTAGAAAAATATATCCAAACTAGCGAGTGTGGTGCTGAAGTTGTGCCGTGTTTGAAAAATTCCTTCTGCTCCATTTACTAAACCATCTTGGATATTATAATTTATAGTTTCATCCACACAATTCTACTAGCATGTTTGGTTTCACGCGCACAAGTGTATGCAAACCAGCTGTTTTATTGGCATCAACAGGGGGTTTGATGTGTGAAGGACATAATGTGTCGCGGCCCTTTGCCTTGAGGGCAGGGGGTCGGGACACATGAGGGGCTGCCCCTGTGGTGGGGGCAGCGTCAGTCATTCTACTCGCAATCTTCTAAAAAACACCTACCAAACTACCAAGCACTCCAATTAAAGCTCAGCGATCAACTTGTTCTTCAATAATCTTCTTCTCCTCCATTGCTGCTTTCCCCTCTTCAAGTGCCAACTTTGTTTCTTCAAGCACCATCATGGATGCCTCCCTCTCCTTGATATGCTCTGTTTGTTCTTTGAATACTGAAACATAACTATCCCGAGTCTTCCTAATTGCACATTCTACTGCTGACCCTTGGCTGGATTTTTTATTTTTCCCTGAAGATTCAGGCTCCCTATCCCCAACTAGGGACGCTATTGGAGGTGGAGTAGCACCTGGCATTTGTGCACTTACAAGTGGAGGTTCACCATCTTCTGGAGAACCACTTGTAGATGATGCAGGAGTCGGCCTAGAACTATCAACCAAACCCGGGGGATTAAATAGAGGACGAGATTCAAACACATTGTCCAATACATCATAGATCTCTTGGTCAAAATTCCTTGGCAACCCTGCTGCATGTCTCTCACTAGAAGACATGGTCGAATATGTTTCGTTTCCAGTGACTTTATCCCAATCCTTCACCGCCTTGAAGTCAGCCAAAATATTCTCCCATTTGGTTCTACATCCCTTTCCTTCTCTTTCATAGTTATGATCAACCATGTAATCTCCAATGATTTCCCATCTCTGATTTGCTGACAATGTGGCTCTCTCTCTAGTGGAAGCTTGCTCATATTTCTCCCACTCTATTTTCTTTGTTGCAATCAAACAGAGTGTCTCAAACAAGTCCAAATTACGTGCTCGTGCACGTTTCTCCTTGTTTTGTTTCTCTTTGTTTCCAACCTGATTTCCAGCCCGCTTCCCCTTTGGAGCTGACCGGGGTTTTTGAACCCTACTAGGTGCGATGGGTAGTTCATCTTCTAGTATAGGTTCATGTTCCATGGCAGGTTGTTCATCATCCATTCCCTCCATCATGAAATCCAGCATACCTCTGGTCATATGAGCTGCTGAATTGTCCTCCTCTGTCATGATTGTTTTGGTGGTCTGAACCCGTCTAAAAACAGTCCCTACCAAGTGACATATGAGACCTTGTCCTTATGATGAGACCTTGAATGCTCAGAGCTTTATTTCAACCAAAACTAATCTATGTATGGCATATTCAGCATTTTTGGGGGGATGCAGGCTTTTGGCTGCAAAGTAGGTGCCCTAAGAGTATGCAAAGGCAGAAAAAATAGGATGTGCTCTATATACCTTGGAACCCTATGCTATGTTGCAACTTTCTATCTCCGCCTTCTCTGCATTGCCTTGAGCATTCACCGGTTCGCACGCAGATTTGAGGAGAAATGTGTACGGTCTTTGATTAGGGTGCACTCTCTTCACTGCACATTGTGCTCCTTCTTGCATGTAGATGAAGCTCGATCTAGGCAGAGCCTCCACTCCACGCTCCCCCGCGACAGTCCACTTCACGCTCCTTCGCGACAGTACACTCTCGCGATACTCTACGATCCTTGAAACACTCTCTCTCACGATGAAAGAGATGGCAAGCGTCCGTGGCAAGGACGTGTGCACCTGTTAGCTTAAAGAACCTATTTCAGACCCGTTAACTTTTACACCAAACTACTCTATCTCAGTTAGTGAGGTGCACTAACTATTAGGAGTGCCGGTTAGTATAACTGTAAGGCCCCGGCTGCATGGCGCGGCTAGCGTAGCACGCCTGCTTATGTCTTAGCAGGCCCGCTTTCCTAAATGCTGCTCCAATTAACTTTATCGTTGCCGCACTGAAAAGTTAGTATAACATTTGTTACGCGCAGGTTTAGTTATAAACTATTGTTCGCTGCCCCTCCCCCATTTCCCTCAGCCCTGTTTGCTAGCCGTTTTTCCTAGAAACTGCGAAATGGCGTGGGCAGCTGCCCGAAAACGGCGCTCCGGCTTAGATTTAGCACTAGGGGGGGAGGTACTAAAAGTCGCCATAAACTACAAAGGATTAGTTAATAGTAGATAGCAGTAGTTAGAGCTAAGACATTTAAAGCAGGCCCGTGCGGCCGTACTTTTGTAGTTAGTAGTAGTTAGGCACTAGCCTGACAGACGTTAGCATGTGTGGTGCGGCTGGGGCCTAAGTGGGGCACCTAAACCCAATAGTTAGCTTAAATGACACTAACTATTGGGTGCCTAACTGCAGGTGGGGCAGGGCCCTTAGCAGCTTGGTTGGATGGATGGGGGCCTGATCTGTGATATTTAATCATCCACGTATTCTAGATCCTGATTGTGGCATTGGTGGATTGTGTGTGAGAGAGGGAGAGGAGATGGGCTGCGGCCTGTGGTCCACACAATCTCTCTCTCCCAACCCATCTCTGATCGGGCTTGTGGGTTTCTCTGATTCAGTGAGAGAGATGGCGAAGATGATGGCTTCAGCGAGCACCATATCGGCTCTCGGAAGTCGCTTGACTGCCACTGCACCTGCAGCAACTAACCAGGCGTGCGTGGCCCAGGCAGTTGGCCCCGTACAAGCCGTGGCATCGGCCTCCAACCTCGTAAGTGTCCAAATTTGATGACTGTTAAAGCTTGAAGGCATGTGATGGCAGATATTAATTATAGTGCCTCCCCTGCTTCAAGTCTACTTGACTTCTTTGATATGGTTAAGTGCCTTTGTTGCATAGCTTCAATGCAGAAGGTATGAGGAATTCATCTGTGCTGAAGCAGATGAATGCATTCTACTCTATGTTCTTCGGAATTGTGAAGTCTGCAAGTACCATGTATTGTAGAATCACCCAAATTTCTTGAAGTATTTTACACGGAGACTCCACTCAGCTGTCCGACAGGTCAAGCTGCGTCCTTCCCGGTCCATCAGTTTTGACATAAAGTTCATCCTGTACATTGCTTATTACCAAATTGTTTGGTGAGACTTCAACTTGTTGCTCTTTTCCTTTTGTACTCTCTCTCTCCAGCAGACAGTGGAACCAATTGAAAGGTGTAAATTGTCACGGGTGATAAAAACCTTAGATTCTCAACATGAGCGAAATGTTGATACCAATCCATTGCAAGGAGGGGCCTGACTTCAGGAACTAATGACTCAATTGCTGTCACCACTTGTCCAGAATTTGCTGAAAGGGGCCTTTAAATTAATGGACAGTGAATAACCACTCAGGTTACTTAGCTAGCGCTGTCCCATGGACAACAGTGGTCTCTGCCCGAAATCTTTAAGCATTCATTTGCGTGGCAATCTCAATATGGAACCACTTAAACCTTCCACAACCAGTGATGGCCCCCATGGAGCTGGGGCGATCCAACCTTGACATCAGTTTTGAACAGTAGAAAATCTGTGAAGAAGATGAAGCCCTAATTTGTTGAACCAGCAAGCCATAGAACCTTCATTGGCTAGTCTTACTGAACAGTCTTGCTGGCAGCCAACAGGGCGGTAACCATCAGAGCCTGAAGGAAGATGGGCACGCCAGGAGTAAAATTTCAAAATTTAATGGAACTGTTACACTCTGTCCAGATAATTGGTGGTCTGTGCCTTTATCATCCTCAGAAGAAATAAGCCTGCCTAACCTTCCTCCATATTGTCTGTGTGTGCCTGGAAATCTCACATTGTGTGGGAGTGGCAATTGACTGGAAAAGCCACTTCCAGAGCCAAAGTGGAGTAAGGCTGCTGAGCCTTTGTCAAATCTGGCTCTTGATGCTAGGTCACATAAGATGAACGGTGCTCAGATAGTGGTTCTCAGACATGTAAATGGTCTTTGCACATGTGGGTGTTGAGGGCCTCTTCTGTAGGTGGATCTTCAGTCCAAACTTCTTTGACAAAGAAGGGCCCTACATGTAATGAGACAATGGTTGTGGATGATGCAGTGTTGCCTTGTATGCAGCATGTTGGGTTCTTACTCATGCATTCCTAGGGCAAATGACCTGGGTGATGACAGGAGGAGTTCCGCCCAAAGGCCTCAACTGACAAGAGCCTGGCCAAGTATGCATCTTCAAAGGGTATGCATCTCCAGACTCCTCCCTCTTGCAGAAGGTCCCACAGTGGACGATTGCCCAGGATAAACGCTGTGAAGGCTCCCGAGGAATGCAATGAGGAGGATTGCGCCCCTGTCAAGGAGGTATCGTCTCCCTGCCACTCTTCTTCTCTCTCTCACAGAAGGCCTACCCTGGTTGCAAATATGAATATGATATTAAATGACCAAACTGAGAGAACTCACCGTCCCGTGTGTGCTTGTTCTATCTATTTAGTTATCTTTCAAGGGAAAGTCTGTAGTTTACTCCGCACTTCCATTGATGTTATTCTTGCTTGTGTAAGTCATTTCTGCAAGGTTCCTGTGAACCTATGTGCAAGGAAGGTCTTCATTTACTGATAACTATGTGTTATTTTTGAACTCTTTGACTCTTCATCACAGCACACAACCCGATCCTCATTTCTTGAAGAGTTCAATAGAGCTCCCTGTGTACGTTGAGATTATGTCACATATGATTTAGCTCCTCTGTTATTGCATTTCGTGAGAGTTATAGCATTGGATTCCCTGGAGGTGTATACGCAGGTGGGGAAGTTGAGTATGGACTGGTTGGCAGAAGAGAAGACCAAGGTTGCAGGCACATACCCTCCACTAGCACGGACTGAGCGAAAATGGACAGGGTATGTGGAGAAGGACACTGCTGGACAGACAAACGTCTATGCTGTGGAGGTTAGTTTAACTTTCGTTTGAGATGGGTCTGTTGGTTCTGTGATGTATGAGTGTGTGCCTGCTCCGCACCTTGTGCTACTACCTTACAGTGCATAAAATATTCGATTGCATGAAGAGAGTTTGGCTTAACCAGTGCACAGACTCATAATTTTACTGCATTACTGAATTGGTACTGTATAACAAATAAGTTCTTGTTCACCAGAAATGTTCAAATATTAGTATAAATATGTGACAAACAGGGGGCACGGTATCTTTATGCAAGGTTATTTTGGGTAACTATGGTGAATACCTGAGGGTGCTAATGGATGCATCTTTTTCCTTTTTGTACTGGTTATGTAGATATTGAAATGTTATATTATCCTTCTTGTGCAAGTTGATTAATCTTGGCTTGAGAACCAATCTCCAACAGAGGCATTTTAAAGCTCTTCAAAGCTGTCTTAATCAGGACATTGAAAGACAGTAGACATTTGTGGACCCTGAGCCTGGTTGGATGGAGCAGAGAGGGAAAGTGTAGGAGGGAAAGTGTAGGAGGGAAGAGAGAGGTGAAAGAGGGAGTTCAAAAAAATTGTTATGTCCATGGGCCCAGATAGAGAGTCAATCTCGATTGCAGGACTGGTGCTCATAGATAGAATGTGTTTGGTATGATGGAGACAGCCAACTGTATACGTGGCAGAGAGTGCTATCAGTACAGGAAGTGCTGGAGGGTCTGGCAAGGGAAGTGACGAATCACTGGCTGTTGCCTTTGGGTTGGGTTTGATTGCAATTGCGAGTGCATCCTCCATCCTTCTTTCAGTTGGGAAGAAAGTGCCAGAAACTTCACCAGCGTCTGCATATTCGGGACCTCCGTTGAGTTACTACATTGCCAAGTTCAACCCTCCTGCTGCTCTGCAAGCTGCAGTGCCTGAGGCCCCTCCACTTGCGAGTGCTACTTCCCTCTCTCAGCCGCAAGTAGCTATTGATTCCCAACCCTTGGAGGTGTCCACTGCTCCTGTTGAGACTCTCGTTGAATTGCCAGTGGAATCCTCCATGTCTGAGTAGTGCTGCCCTGCCTGGGGTCCTGGTTGTCAAACCTGTTCTTTGCTTTGCTGGAGCTTTGCATGTTATAACAACCCAACATGGATTCTTGCTGGGTATTGATGATGTTTGTTTGAGGCGAGGTGTAAGACTCAAAGTAGAGAGATGAAAGAGGACTTCCAAGGGGAGAAAGCCCTGCAGCCCCGCCATAGCCTAATTGTGAACATGCGAGTTGTGTGAGCATGCCGAGAGGAGTGATCATCGAAATGTTAAGTTACCCTCACTTTAGATTTGAGGCTGTCCTTAAAACTGTATGTGGAATATTGATAACACTTTTGGATTCAAAATTGTTGTTTTGGGCCTCCCCAGAAGTTCAGGTGTTGTCGAGTTGTAATGAGGCCTTTAGAACAAATCACTGAAAACTGAAGTAAAAAAGTCTGTTGAGAGAATGTTCTCAAGGGCTGTGTTAGCCATACATGCAATCAATACATGGAACACAGGAAATGGTTGAGAGAGGGAAAGGTCCAGATGGGCAAATTCTGATCAGGTAGTGAGAGCTGCATTTTGAAAATGTCAATGAAATGCACTTGTGAAACTTGGAAGAAAATGTTGTGATTGATGTTTTCATTGCTAGGGTATGGCCAGGGAGACCCATGGTCAAGTTTGGGACTGTCAAAATCCAGCAACCATGCCTAGTGGATGAACCAAATGTGGTCATCTCCACCATCTACCACTTTTCCAAGGATCTGGGTTCGATTTGTTTTCTAAAGGTGACAAGGTGCCGGCATCTTCGTGTTCATACGGATCTGTTAACTTAATACAGCATATTCACAGACGCGCCTTTATGACTGCCTTCATTTTCTTTTCCCCACCAAGTTGTTCTCGTGTGGCCAATACACACAGATGTTAGAGAGGCGCGATTGTCTTTTGGACAACTCCATCTCCAGCCATTGCAAGGGAGCTCTCGAAGTTCAAAGCTTCCAGTCTCCTGTGGTTTTGGCGGAACCTGGGTTGAAGCTTTCTTCTGGTATCGATAAGCTTGACCAGGTGGTCATGGGTTTTACGGAGTGTGAACACAGGTGTGTCCATTGGCAGGATCCCTACAGGATTGTAACAGTGGAACTGCCAGTACAAGGGAGGTGGTGCCGAGATTTTTAAAATATCGATAGTGTCTCTTACGCGCTATGTACACATTCAGACATCCAGGTCCGTAATGAGTGGGAAAAATCTGACATTGAAAGGGCGATGCATGATACCACATTGTGGGGGGAGCAGAGAGAGTGGGGCACACAGAGATTTGTCGGCACCTACTGGGATTTTGTGCGAATGATCAAGATGTGCATACACAGGTACTTGCGTATATGTAATGCATGATAATAGTGTACACTCTTCCCCCCTGCAATCATATGAGTGAGTCGGTGCTCGAAATTGCTGTGCTGAAATGACCGAATTCGTGGACTACTTTCCTCTCACGAGTCACAACTCTTGGTCGTCTGCCGCAGCTACCCCTGTACCCTACCCTTCAATAATCAAGTGTGCGAGGCATCCGACTCCATTTCTTACCAGGTAATTCCTGGTCTCATAGAGAACAAAATTGCATCATATCTTGAACTTTCATACTTCGTGATATAGAAATCATTCTTCTCATCCAGTCATGATCACGTGATAGTTACTTCCCCTGCTGTCGGTGGGGGCCCAGTGATGGGATTTGCGTTGGGGTGCGAGTGCAAGGCTGTGTGGTGTGGACCCTCAAAATCTAGAGAGCCTTAAACCCACACGAAAGGGACGACACCACACATGTATCTAGAGGCTACCCTAGCTTAGGCCAACCATGGAAGCTTCTGAAGTGCCCGGTAGAAGTTATGCCTAGGCATCTGCAGGCAGTTTCTGAGCGGAAAAACCATGGAGTGCGGCGTATGGTGGGGGACTGGGGGGGCGACTTGGGCGTAAAGGAGAAGGGGGACAGCATTACAGTTGGTGACAAGTAGCCCGGCCCCAGCTCTCGAGGGGAGTCCTGCCCTCCCTATCCTCAAAGTAGCATGGTTTACCGGCGGGCAAGGCGCTCAGCGGTCCTGGCATTATTGCGGACTGGCTGCTTTACTGTGAGGTGGCGTGAGCTTTACGTTGCATGCTCCTCTTTCTATCCCCACTGTCCACTTTTCGACGTACTCCCAGTCTCCCACTGCACTTGCAGTGCGCACTCTGTCGTCCTCCAAACATCACTGCCCTCCTCTTCCCCTGCAGACTACGGAATCTCTTCTAAACTTTCGAAACCTCCATCATCAACGCCTACATCACACTGTTGGCCCACTAGGTTAGTTGGATTGTAGAGCCGGGTCACGGACCGACAAGTCAAGAGCCTGAGCTGACACACCTGGACGGCCTCTCACACAAATCGAGCACAGCGAGTGTGCGCATTATTAGCAACTGCGCAAGCTGTCACCGATGCTTGTCATTACATGGCTGTAAAGCAAGCGCAGGTGTTGGTCAAAAACTAGCATCTGAGACCAGCTTACCTACCTGATCAATGAAGAGAGGAATGTTGGGGTGACAAAATCATGGAGCTCGCAACTTGCAATCCTACCACCCACCTGATCAAATGCTCCTGCTACCTGCATAGTATAACTTTTCCAAGAGCAAATTGTGTTTGATCAGATACCCCTCTTCCGATCTTTCAGCTGTCATGCTGAGTCCTCTGATTACAACCCAACCACAGACTTGAGATGTAGAAGGTGACAAAACGATCTTCTCATGATAATTTGTGTGATTAGCAATCACCAGCAGTGTTGTTTAGGTGATTACTATGTGCCAAAAGCTGCTGATTAATACTACTAGCATTTGCTCTTCAGCTACCAAATGAGAAATTATTGAATTCCTGATTCCTGTGATGGTTGTATTGAATCACCTACTTAGGATGCTGCCCTGGCTGATTGCTCCTATGTTCTTCTTCCTGCAAGGTGGGGTACATGGGAATGCGCGGCCTCGCAAGAATGCCTCATGTAACTGTACTATGGGTTTTTGTCCACATACTTTATTCGCGGAAAACCCATGTTTTAGTTCTATATGAACCCTTACAAAAAGTGTGGCTATATATGTCAGCCAAATGGATGGTTCTAGGAGATCCATGAAAGTGGATGGAAGGAATGAGGAGTCACGTGTGAGTATATAATTCCTCAGGAGAGGAATGAGAGGGTGGCAAATGTGTGGACATCATAGACAACTTTGAAAAGACCCCATTGAGATTTTCTATCATTTTTTTCCACAAGGGGTTCAATACCCTAATCAGGGGTTGAAAAAAGAAGGCAGTGATTGAAGTTCTTTCAACCATTCAATAAAAACTATTTTTTTTTCCCCAAAATAATTCCAAATAAAATTCCCAGGCCACCGTCCCTGTTCAAAAAGAAAAAGAAAAAGAACACTATTAGGGCTGTCACTTTTTGGAAAGCATATAGCAACCAAAGGCATGTCCTTTTTCCAATCATAGCATTTCATGATTACGCCCGGTCTCCGAATTCACCTAACCTTCCCATGTCCAAGCTTGCGGCCGACAGGGGATTTTTTATGTGTGGGTAATGGTCATGGGGAGCAAGCTCTACTACAACAACAAGACGCAAATTGCGGCTTTGCCAACACCATGTAACCTCCCACATAGCCTATCAAGTGGGTTTGATGAACAATCGGACATCCCAAAGAGCAAACAACACGTGGTTGTTTGAAAAAGTCTGTTGCCGGATAGGCGAATCACACCAACGAGGACGTTACATTGAGATACCTTATGTTGGCTACACTACCTTAAAAACCTTTTCGAACTAATAAGGTGGGGCCGCACCGGCAAAGGTGTTGTCGGCTTATTTCTATGGACATGCCGAACAGACGGGTCCGTATCATATGAGCACAAGTCTAGCTATTGCAGCAATATACGTAAGCACTTACATTTGGTTTGGAAGATGGACACCTTTTAACAGCCATAACCAAGGAAGGTGAAATCGACAGAAATTCCCAATATCCATACATTAGGTGTCCAATTGATATGGCTATTAGTTTTAATAGCCGCGTTGGCTATAATGGGTGACCACCACATGGAAGGTAGTCTTCTGCCCTAACCACTAAACCATCTACCATATGTTGCACTCCACGTTGTGACAACATTCAAGTTTCAAGATTAAAATGAAAGGGTAGGACATTGTAAACATCACACAATTCCTTGGTTGAGCATTCTAATCATATCCAAGGTATATGATAGATTTACGCAAATGCTAAGAGGAGAAACGTTCATGTTACACAACTTTCTGTTTTTTAAATAAATAGTTTGGGCAATTTTGTAAGAAATGATGTTGCGGCGTGACGATGACGTGGGTACTTAGGGGACCTAGGGGACCCTAACCCTGCTGTCTACAAAACTAGTCTCCAACTTTTCAGTGGTTACTACTATTCAAACACCACCGACCTAGTCAGGGGGGTCAAGTAGTAATTGAAGTATGATGTTACGGAAAAAGGTACCATTAGGAACGAAGACTAATAATTTAGGCCTGTTTCCGCATAATCGACTTTTTTTTCTCCAGTTCGGACACATAGTCAAGGCTTTGTAGAATGTAGAATACATATATTGGTACATATATGTAGGTACCCTTTTTTTCTTTTTCTTTTTGGGTGTGTGGGAATCCTGAAGTCAGTCAACTTTTCTCACAGTTGCAATCATACAACTTTGCTAGATATACAAACATTTGTTGATGAAGGTATATATGGACCAGACTCCAGTTGAAAAGGGAACAACTAGTCAGACTATGAGAGAGCCGCGTGGTAAACATCATCACGCCAATTACTCACTCTGCGCATTTACAGCAGCACCTCCGTTAGACTGCTGCAGTTTGCAGATTGCATGTGCTCCGAAAGATGGGATTCATCACCAAGGATCTTGACTCAATCTGATTACATAAAAACTAGAGAGATACGAGCCTCTCCAAGCGTGACATTCGCTCCAGGTGGCCACCATAAACAAGCGACACCGTTGCTTGAAGTGGGCAGAGGGTTACCCACACTCTCAGTGCAGTGTGGCAGACTTGCACTCGAAGGTGTCAGAGCATCCATGATCATTTGCGGGTGGATGTCACAATTATGTAGAGCATGAAGAGATGATGAGTCTTCCCTACGACTTGGGCAGGCTGGTCGTGCCAATTCATTACACACCCAAAATTTCGTGTTTAGTCTAGACTCTAATATCACCCATAAGTGAATCAGCGACTCCGCCGTCGATCCACGACATTCACCATGTTCTAGTATCTACCATATTCGCGGTTTCCAGTATAGACCTTTCCGTGGCATCTATGTTTGCAATTATGAAGGGATCAGGCGACCAGGTGTAGAGAAGCGGCAAGCCAATCCATGTGGGAATTGGGAAACTTGAGCGGGAAAAGGTCCAGCATGGAAGTTCTGGCAGCGTGTGGCCCGGTATGGATGGCCCCACATATTTCGTGTCGGTTGGGTTTGTATAATAACATATATCCTCTCTCCACAAGGAAGTTGCATACGTAGGTATGCATCGATGATTGAATTGCAGTCGCTCGGTGTTAATTGGTATCTACCCACGGGCTAGGTATACTGTTTTCTAACAGCTTTCCAGGATCTTTCGGAACCAGATGATACCTACCTCCCTTTCCATTCTGCAGATTCTCGGAATGGTTGTCTACCATGATGTTCCGTGCCCACAGTTCTTTAGGTATTTGCAATGTTAAAATAATAGACTTTGCAGATGCTTGAAACGAGTGGAGAGGTCATGCGAAGATCGTCGTCAGCAGTTAGATCTTCGCCTACAGACAGGTGTTGGGAAGGTGGCAGACAAAGCGAAAGAAGAGTGCAGGCGAGGCTGCTTCAATGCACTATCTCCAGCTTTACCTCCCATCAATACGCCTTTCCTTCCATGCCCTGCCCTTCTCACGACTGCCCATCATTAAGGAGCGGTAGGTAGTACGCAACTTTCATATTGTGCCTTGAATAGTAATCTTTGCACAAGTCACGGACTTGGTCTGTCAACGACTTTACGGAGATCAAGTTGATTTGAATATTGGAACTCTAACATCGATAGCTACAGTTCACCAACTCAACAGGAAACGTGCGATGTATGTTTTCTTCCTCTCCAGTGATTTTTCATCACGTCCCCACTGAGTCATTGGCCCAAGGGAAGTGGGAGAAGAACATAGCACACCCGTCAAGTAGCAGGATTTGACCCCAGATTCATCTGTGTGGCACTCAAGGCACTGTCCAACTGAGCTACTGACTGTTGATAATATTTTGGTTCACAAAGTCATGTGTTATAAAGCTGCAAAACAACATTTGTTTTTGGTTCAAGATTTTCTTACTTATTTTTGGCTGTCAATGGAGGACTTGTTGGTTCTGAAGCCAACACCTACCCATCAACACTTACCTGACAAAAGACTCAGTAAATCATATCAACTTTTGAACATTAAATTACAATAAATCTCTAGAAGTTAGTTGGTTTTTCTCCAGCTTCTTGGTGGACTATTATGTAATAAGAATTTCTACTAATAAAATGGCTATCTTTTCCCTTAAGGTTTCAAGTTTCAACAGACTCTATGGGTGACTGTTGTGTTTTTACTGCCTAGCGATAACATGAAGGGGGGTCATGTTCATCAGGAGATCAGGAGGGTTGGCGTTTATTACTACTTTTGGCTACAAATGAACATGTGACTGAAATGGGATGAGAAAAAGAAAAATGAGGTGGAAAAGGATAGGAGTAATAGGGATATTCTGATTGCTGGCAGTGGGTGCCTTCAAATGCTTGTGTATTCAAATATTATCTAAACTAGGGAGAAGCCTTGAGCATCTCTTGACACCCCAAAAAAAACAGAAAGCAATGTGCATAAAGAATGGAAGAAAAAGAAATAGAGCTGGGCAGTGGGACCAGTACAGAAGTGTTGAGTAGGTTGACTGGACATTGTCTTGACAAAGGATGTGTTGAAGAGAGTGCAGTAAAGGCAAAGGAGCAACGTAAGTAGAAGGAAAAGATGGAGTGAATAGTGACTGTGTAATGATCTCATTCACGTGGTGGCAGCGTGGCGGGTACAGTGAAACAGTGAAGAAAGAGTGCATCATGAGAGTGGCCTGCTGCTTGCCGCCCTGCATACCGACATCACCAGTCTCTCTCCCTCCGCGCCGTGGATGCATCGCTCTTACGACCGAATCGCAAGCAATGTGTAATAAAGAAGCATGATGCCTTCATCATGAATGCAGGGCACAGTCACAGGCTGAGTCAGTTGCAGGTTGACCACATTATTTGCTTTCAATGAGTGACTGCATTTATTACTCTGCTCAGTTCTCTGTTGACTGTGGCAGTGGCTTGAGTAGGCCTGCTCTTGCGCTGTGGGCCTGCGTTCTGGGCCCTAGCAACTCCGCCCCTGACTCTTGTTGGATCTCCAGACTGGCTGAGAGACTGGCTGATACTCATGTTCCTGTTCATGAACTTTGAAAGTTTGTCACGCTTGTGGACCCACCCAAATGTCTAGATACTTCACAGTATTTTTTGACTGCGATTGGAAACTGGAATCCTCTGATGAGATTCAATCGTGCCGAATAGTTATTTCCTTAAAGTCATGATACAATTCAGAAGAATGTTAGGTACCTAGAGGTCAGAGAATTCATAAGAATATCTGATCGGTGAGCATCTTGGGGTCTTGGGGTCCGAGTGAAAGGATCTGACGAAGATGTTGGTCCAGGCTAGTGATCTTAATCTGGAAAAAAACCCAAAAAACAATCTTTGCAAACAATACCTAGCGTATAAGGTGGTTTGGAGAGGATTTCAGCTAGCTATTCCCGACACGGACGAGGTGACGCTAGCCCGCTGTGTCATCCATCAGACTGGAACATCGTTTTCACGAAAATATACTTGAGAGTTGAAATACAAGCCTTGCTACTAAAGTCCTCAATCCAAATGGAATATTGGTGAACTTGTGTAGACACCAAATGTGGGTTTGTGACTGTGCAGAATCTACGCACGGGTTTCGCTGGAAGCCAGCGGGAAACTCCCGACTCCCCGGGGAATTTTTAGAGCAGAGTCTACTGTAGCTCCCTTTCATGGAGGAGTCAGGAGGTATGTATTTCTAGTTATACCTGACCATATGATTTGGCATTCAAGAATGGTCTAAAATTGGAGGAACAAAATGTGAAGTACTTCATTGGGCTGTGTGCAACAGGGTGCTTACAAATCCGGATAAAAAAAACCGGAGGATAGGCTGATCATGTAGAGTCAGTCGAAGGGTCTGGTCACCGCCTGACACTAACAATTGGTCCAGCCCACCTCGCGCTGCAATGAGGAAAATGACTTCAACTGTTGGGATATCATGTCGCTTCATAATGAAGAAGAGGGGTTGGGAGGGCACATAACTTCTAAAACATAAAGGGAGGTGAGTGGCATCATGTTGAGCGGCCGCAGCTTGTTTATGAGTTTCCCTCTCAATATAGTACACTCTTGATGACCACACTTGCGGCCGTGATTTTGATTTTGAGAATTCTAACTGCTACCTATACGGTATATACTGTGCTTTGGTGTGGAAACGCCGGCTTTTGCCGGCGAATTGTGCACACCTGCGTGATCCTTTGGTTCTTTTTAGTGCCATCCTTTTCGTGTAGGGCCATCTTTCACTGCAATCTTTTTAATGCAAATGCAAATGCTTTATTGCAATCCTTCAGTGCAATGCACCATTTAATGTAATCCCCTGAACCGCACTTTATTCACCGCCTCCTAGCGTGGATGCCGAAGGAACCGCCTGTTTTGACCAGCACGGCCTCGCTCATAATTGAGCCTGGTAGAATCAACCTTTCATCCTCCGCTCCCCTCCAACAGCTTGAATACTACAAGTTTACGACCCATCGCCGACATCCGATAAAAGCAGGAAGAAGGAAAGCGTGACGCACTACTCTATTGCGACATGGATGCCGTACATCATCATCTCCTCCACCTATGTCCCCATTCTGTCCTCCCTGACCGTGACTACCCTCTTAAACGCTCCCTCATCAACCTCACTCCATCGCTTCCCCAACCTCTCTCTCTACTCTCTACAGACTGCAGAGTCCCTCCGCATTCATTTAGTTCTCTACTGATCGTCAGATTCGTACCCCCGACTCAGCTTTGGATCGATCCGCCAGATGGGCCTGCTGCATGGGCATGGGTATGGGTATGTGGGAGCATAGCAGGCAACAACTGACACATGTGGCGACGGCAATCATGTGGCGAGCTGCAGCGTCATGTGCCGGGCGCCAGCTCCCCGCCCGGCAATTCGCGCAGACAGGCGGGTGCCCGGCGCCCATCACTGCGCGGTGGCCACGCCAGCCCCCGCTGCTGCACAGCCCTCGACAGGACGAATGATGGCAGGCAATGATGCGCGCGACAAGAATCGATATCCAATCTTGCGTATCCGACTACGTTTGTCGCTTCTCGTGCCACCTGTTCTTGTCGGCCTCCCAGGGGACAGTCTCTATGATTGGATCTCCCCTCCGCTGCGGGTCCCACGTGGCGCGTCGCGCCTGGTGTGGACGCGTTGGGTTGCTTGCGTGCCCGCTCGTTGGTGCCTTGAGCGCCAAGCCAGGCCGCGCGGTTGGCCGCGGCCTGCGCCGCGTCTCCTGCGGCCCACTCCATGGCATCGGATCCTTTCCGTGTTATTTAAAAAAAATTATTAGTATTTATTAAATGTAACAAATGCTTCGGAGTGGATAAGGCGGGCGGAGTCGAGGCGGGATCGGAATCGGGATTTTTCCTCTATGGTCTCGGCGCAGGTTCGAATTCATTTACTCAGAAAATATGGAATATTACATTCTACAATACTGGAGTTTCGAGTTTCATTAATATTGTTTGAATGGTGGATTAGTAGGATGTGATGCACAGTCAAAAAACATTAATGGGGGGTATGTTAGAGAAGTTGACCGAGGCGATGGTTTGATTGACTGTGATAAAGTTCAGACCCATTTAATGCTCGGTATATTTGCTTGCATGGCCTGATTTCATAATATCTGACTCCCTGTAATAATATGAACACCCGAGGGAACGGGGGGCGGGGGAAGGGTGGCTGCTCGCACGCTTGGGCATCGTGCGCCGTACCGGTCAGCCTAAAAAAGCGGGTGCGGGAAAGTGTTGGCCCACCCGCCGCCCGGCATCTTTCTCTCTCTCTCTCTCTCGCGGAGGCGTAGAAGTAGTGTACGAGTGTGCGGCAGCCTCACTTTCTCTCTCTCTCTCGTCTCGCTCTCTGTGCTCCATTGCGAGAAGAGCGCTCCGTGACTTGGTCGTCGCGCGCTGGTGAGCTTGGAAGAGTGAAGCTTGGAAGCACGGCAAGGAGGCTGCGGTGGGATTTTGTGGGGATGCGTCTTGTGGTGTGGGAGGACGGCAAGCTGGTTGTTGGAAGCTGTGTTTTGGTAGGCGAGATAGACGTATAGAGCGAGCAGGAGTGATTGGGTGGTGAAGTGGTGAGCTGGGATCTGTTGGAGGAGACGGAGGAGACTCTGGTGGGGGAGTGGATTGGGTGGAATAAGCAATGCAGCTAGCGGAAGGGAAGGATAGTTTAAGAGAGGAGGTGCACAGGCTGAGAGCTATGGCGAGTTCAGGCGCCAGTTTAGGATTGAGTGTGGACCTGTGTATGATGGTGCAACGAGGGCATGAAATGGGTACTCCCAGACAATGTCCTGTGCAGCTCGACCTGCTGCCTGTGCGCCCTGTCTCTCGTACGGCTTCCAGCTCGCAGCCACCTTCTTCTTCGAACAACCATTTCTCGTGGCAGCCTCTTCGCAATGGCTCGCGCACTAACTCTGGCAGTGGTGTGCACCACAAACCTTCTTCCGGTGCTAGCATGGTTAGGCATGTGATATTGATTATTCTGTCTTTGTAACATGTGACATTGTGACTTGGTAGATGTGTTTGGCTTCTCGCAAGATATGTAGATTAAATCGCTATGCATGCAGTTGAGCTGACACCTTTTGTATGGCTGAACTGACTACAGGCCATGACGACGTTGAGGCAGCAGAGACTTATTCTTCTGGTGGCCATGGGGCTTCACCCCGAGGCATTGATGTCAATCAAATACCGTCAACCACGGACTATGACGAAGCCGTGGTGTCGTCTCCAAATAGCACGGGTATGAAACGGGATAGGGAGAGAATGCATGACTTTGATCTCGAGCGAGACAGGCCCTGTGAGATAAGTTCAAGGGGAGGGAGTGACGAAGAGGATGGAGGAACGACGAGGAAAAAGCTCCGCCTTTCCAAAGAGCAGTCAGCGCTTTTAGAAGAAAGCTTCAAAGAGCACAGTACTCTCAACCCGGTACTACAACTGATCACCCTTTGTGTCTGGTTGAACAGTGGGGACGTATGTTACGTTTATATTTGGTGTTCTGGAGTATTCTCGATCTAAGCTTGTAGAAACTCAAGATACTTCAAATATTATCAGAGCGTAGGTAGCTTCCTTCTAGTGTCTCTCTGATCAGTTCCGATGTGCTTCTGCAGAAGCAAAAGAATGCCCTCGCAAAGCAGTTGAACCTGCGACCTCGTCAAGTGGAAGTGTGGTTTCAAAACAGAAGAGCAAGGTTTGTTAACTTCACCTACTCAATGGCGTTGTGCCTTGGAAGCATCAACGTTATTTGTGACTATCGTATTTAGGTAGTCTGAAATCTGCAAATATTTTTGCGTCTAGTTTTGCATCTGTAAGTCATAAATTTTGCATCTTCCAACGGTACAAGCCTGGAAGTTAGTCCAGTAAATAGCGAAACTGGCGCACTGTGATTGCAAGAGGTAGCTGAAGGTAGCATTATTGAGGCATGGGCCCCGATTTGTGTTGCAGAACCAAACTGAAGCAGACTGAAGTTGACTGTGAGTTTCTGAAACGGTGTTGCGAGACTCTAACTGAAGAAAACAGGAGACTGCAAAAGGAATTGCAGGAGTTAAGGGCCATCAAAGTTGCTCCCCCTTGTGTCATAGCACATGACTTCTACATGCCTCTGCCTGCGGCTACCCTCACCATGTGCCCTTCGTGCGAGAGAGTCGCCACTGTGGACAACAGAAGTCTCACGTTTGCCAAGCCAGGGTTCTCTCACTTCTCGCAGTCCTCAGCAGCCTGCTAGTGAAGGCTGAACAAAGCCATTGCAGGGGGATTTTCCATGATTGAAGAATCATTCCTCTGTCCATGTATCACTGCTAGAAGCACGTTAGTTGTTTGGAGTGGAGATATCTTCAGTTTAGGATCTGCTGCACGCATAGTGAAAGTCAAGCTGGATCCAGGAGTTTCGAAGTCATGCGTGCTTCGTAGAATTTTGTATATGTGTCAAGAGAATGTGGACTATTTCGCGGTGTGGGGTTTCTTGGCAGTAGACATTTTACATCTTACTCAGCGATTTATGTTAGTCCACCATCATGTTTTGGAGCTTGATGGCAGGTTCGTCTTACATGACCTTCCCATGTGTTGGAATTGAAACTTGGGAAGTGATAGGATAATGGTCCGAGTCTCATGTTTATAAAGAAACCTGCAAGTTCTTAGTGACCAGTTTCCACTTGACAATCTTATGCGCATGTAACTTCTATCCGTCTTGAGCATGTTATATTCCCTTGCATCTGACACGGTGATTTCATATTTATTCTGCAGAAGCAGCCACATTCTTTCATGCTAGTCGAATAGTTCACAATTGAAACTGTAATCCTACCGACGTTGCAGCAGCTATTATCGCTTTTTTCATATCTATCGCCATATAGTTTCAGATACCCCGAGCCATGGGATTCGAGGTGGGTGTTTTCTCGCAAAGTAAAAGTACGACCTGCTATTCTGTGCAAGCTTTCATTACATCTCCATTTTATTTCGAATACCATCCCCAGTCATATTTTTATCTGAAAGTAGAAGGACGATCTTCCAAGCAAGTTTCCACGAAGGCCCACTGAGTGGCTGTCACTTCTTTTCTTGGATCTGCTCCATTATAGACAGTCTAGTTGAAGAAGACGGCATGCCAATAATATAGCATACCGGAGAAACGATTCTGATCTTTAGACTCTAGAGTTTCTCTTCGTTAGGGAAATAGACAAGCGTCTACACAGGACTTTAAAAGCTCACAAAGAGCCAGTGGGGAGCCAGTCTTTGGAGTCCCCAAGAGATCGATCAATCTTCAACAGGGTAAATGAAAGCTCCGATGCTAGTGGCACCATGACGGTTACAAAAATGGGGTACCTAATATCCCTCACAGAGAAGATAGCGTTCCACTCAGAGCGCAGAATTAGCGGCGGAGCTGAACATGAGAAGCCGTAGCTAGGGCCGGTAAGCGGCAAGCGTTGAAGGCGATGCACATGATCGCTGCATGAAAGATTGGCGGGCAATCCTAAAAAAGTCCAATGTACGTTGCTGAGGATTCGAAACCTTCAACTGAATATCGCTCACTCTCTCTATGGCGGGGCAGCCCACCTAATCAATTTGGTGGGCCGCTAAGATAGAGTTTTTCAAAGTCAAGGACAGGTCCGATGCGACACTGATCAGCAATGGCATGTCATAAAGGCAGGGAGTAGCAGGTAGCCTATAATAAGTGCAGAGGGGTAGACTGGGGATGGCAGGCTTAATAAATTGAAGCCAGGTCCGTGATGATGCTGCCACTATCCTTTGTCTCATCACAGTGCTGCTGAGGTTGACCGGTGACCCATTCTAACGTTCTAGAACGATCGAGTGGGCGCAGTATCTCATCGGAAGTAATCACAACGACTCTACTCTACCCGCTAAGGGCTTGTCTCGTCTTCGTACAATGCTCCAGTATTTGCTTGGGGTGGGTCCGTCGACATGTGAGAACCATTTGTGGCTTCACCTACCTGTCCCCGGACATTTGCACCTTTCTTCTCGCATCAAACTCTAAATGAACTACTCCCCCAGGAAGTTCAGCAATCCCCAACTTCCTCCACCACACACTGATCAAGTGTAGGCGGTTCCACGAAAAGAGAAGCGCAGGCAATGTTTGTGGAGCAGCAAAGACAATATGCGACGATCATTGAGACACACCTTGGCCCCCATCCCTCTAAAGTCAAAGGCTGAGACTGATACAGAAAACAAATTTGCACGCACAGCAAAACCGGTATCAATGCATCTACCGATTTGAAAAGAAATGGACTGTCATCATCTCGAACTCAAAGACTCAAAGAGTGTGATAAGGAAGTTGGGAAGTGCTAAATTTTCTTGAACTAAGAATATAAGCAACACGTTGTTGGGAGAGATCGGATCATCATCACAATAGAAAATTAGGGTTTTGGTTGTTTCATTAAGTTAGCGGCTTTAAAGAAGTAAAGCTCATGTCACAGTATCGAACGGGCCATTCTAGGGTTTCAAGTTTCAACCATTCGTGTGATGCGCACGTTGAATTTGAAACTTGGGGGGTTTGTCCTTTGGTATGAGTGGTGCTGAAGAATCTGTGCCCCCTGGTCGATACAAGGTGGATGATGAAAAGGCTGTGGAGGGTGCAGTGATGGGCGACTATTGGCTTTGTCTGTGACTCTGCTGTTGGGGTTGCTGAAGTTAAGACAAATTTATCTTGGAAGAAGCGGTGATTTCATTTCTGGCGAGAGGGAAAAAGGCGGAGATGCAGCGGAAAAAAGAAGGCAAGCATGCCATATTTGACGCCGACATTCTGAGGGCAGAGCTGGAAAACGTGGGAGTCAAACCTTTGCACGTCTTCACCATTTGGAGGTGCATTCTTCCCGGATTTACAGTTCGTCATTCTTCGTTGTTCCTGTACTGTTGCGACACTTGCTTCACTTAAGAACTGTGCTTTATAGTGCACAATTTCTACGTTGTTTGAGCCAGTCGGTTATTCTAAGCATACTGGGTGTGGGACGCCTTGCTGTAGTACCGATGTCCCGGGTGATTTGAGGAGACTCTGATTTTTTGAGGTGCAGTTGTGATAGAGGTTTGAGCACAAGTTGGAAATGCCGAGCCAAGGACAATTAATAAATCAGCAATTTGAAATGAGGAAGAGTTAGCACACACCCTAAATCCCCACAGCTGGACGCCTATGTGAAAATTCACGCAGAAAGCCTTTCAGTACCACAGATATGGTCATGACTGAACTGAAACAAACATCAATGCATGTCTTCTCCTGGAGCTCCACTTCACAACTCATGGGCATATAGGCTGAGATTTCTCTCGATTGACCTAACACCTAGCATCGTGGTAGCAAAGGATGCTTTAAGGAGGGTTAAGGACTGCCCATGGTGGCCCCAGGAGTGGTAAGAGGAGAACCCTAGCAACGGTGGTTTCCAGTGGACTCTGTTTTGCCAGCGAGTTTGGACACAAAAGCCATTTATCACAATGCCTTAATGAGCTAATTACTGGATTTTACAGTGAGATTGAAGCAACAATAGAGAGTAGAGGTTGTCTTTTTTGACCACAAATTAGAGGGAGTGGACTATGCTATGGAAATCAGGTTGGCAAAACATTTTGGGAGAGGCAATGTAACTGGGACTCAAAAACAACATATAGGGTACCTGATTTGAATCTACCACTGTAGGGTCCTTGACCTGTCACTAATTGCGCAATATGATGTGGTGGCCAGGTATGTGTTGGTACATCTTGACACAGAGGCACACGAAGTGCCAGGGGTGCCCCATGCTGCTACAGAGATGTTGAGGTCCAAGTTCAGGACGCTGACGTCGCATGTGCAATCCCAGCAAACATCAGCTGATGGCTCCACCACCAAGCTACTGATCTGTTTGCAGGTCAGTTCCCTCCCCTATATTACTCCAGGATGTATAGAGCTCTATCTGGCCACAAAGGAATCTCACCCTCAAACTGGGTGTGACTCTTCAAGCTTGAATTTTTCTGAGGTGAACAGCATTGTGCTTGTGTTCTGTGGGCCCCAAATAATGACAATATCTGCGGCTTTGCTGCACACTGCAAAATCTACAACCTGAAATTGAACTTGTTTCCTGTCTCTTTGAAGACATTTGTAGTCTATTCCATAGCCTGCTATTAGGTACCCTGGGCAATTTTTGTGGATGAGAATGATGGAGTGCTTTCTCTCCACAATATAGAAGTTCTGATCTTTTGCTATGAAAGATGGTAACCATGGACACTGTAGCGAGTCTGCGTAGAAGTGTCTGTGGGTTATTTGAAATGCAGAAACTAAGATGTTGTTTGCCCCTATGATTATTTGCATCATCTAAAAGTAGTGGTCTGACATAGTCCATGCTGACCCTAGTTCGCAAATGAGGGGTTCTTTGGCATGATCTTTCCTGCTTGATTTCAAGGCCGTGGGCAACAATTTGTCCCTATCTATGCTCCAAATGTGTATGACGATGTTTGAACGGTCACTGCAATTTTCCCTACTGGTTTGATGAACATGGATTGATAAATGCAGTTATCCGAGGTGGATTTGTCCCATGCATAAACTAGGCCCTTGGGGTTCCTTAGAGCCTTGTGAAAGTCCACTCCAGTTTGGTACACAAGATGGATGCTTGGCAATGTCAGGATTTGTTGGTGTGCAGAGTGGGCAGTCAGTAGAGGCAGTGATAATGAGGCATGATGCTGCAGCTGGGAAGTATGCGGGTGGCCCCCGCCCAGGAGGTCCCCGAGCAACCCTTTGTGTGTCATCACAGGCAAGCTACTTACATCTGAGTTTTGCATGTTATCACCTGTGTTGTCCCTCTTACACTCTGCAACCCGTTGGAATCCTCATGGATTTTAAGCTAGTGTAGTTTCAGATAACTATCAATGGAGCTTTATTCAGGACAGTTTGGGGTGTTCTCACTAAGCAGATCACTGTTGAGCCCAGAGAATGTTTGCTGCTCAAAGACTGTGGAGTGCAGTGAATATATACAGTCTCGTGAGGTCATGGCTTACTACTGTCTTTTGTCTCAGGTGGGCTGCCAAATGGGGTGCACCTTCTGTGCAACTGGCACCATGGGGCTGAAGGGCAACCTGTCAGCTGGTGAGATTGTGGAGCAGCTGGTCCATGCATCTCAAATCACACCTATTCGTAACATCGTATTTATGGTACTTTTCCAATGTGTGGTGTTCTCGGTCCTTTCAAGTGCTAGTAGGGTGAAGCACATAAATTCAGATAAAGCCGTAATATCTGGGAAGATTTTTAAGTGTAATCTACGTTTGTTGTGCAAATGGAAGCATGTCATTGATGCCAGCGGTGGTTCCAGTGTAGTGTTGTTCTTCCTGCAGGGTTAGGGGACCAAATCTTCGAAGAAACAGAGCATTGTTTTGCCTTGTACAGAACTCCTGGTTTTCCAGCTGTGTGTCCAGATCTGACAGAGTCTTGTCTGTTTCGAGGTCAGGGAATGGGAGAACCTTTGAGCAACTATGGGGCGGTAGTGCAAGCAGCATGCGTAATGACTGGGTGCTGCTTCGGTCTGTCACCAAATCACATTACTATTTCTACTGTACGCATCGTATTGCATGTCGCCATTTTCACCATTTCTTGCGATTTTCATTTAAGCAAATTAGCCTGCATATGGTGGAAATGATTGGAGTTTTTTTGTGGTGCATTGGAGATTTTTTTTGAAAGGGTTTGAGTTATTTTCTTCCACAAGGCTTTGATTTGAAGGACCCAGTCTTAAGCTGAACTATATAGTGGACTAATTGAATGCTTGGGTGGACTATTGCATTAGGAGAAGTGACAAAATGTGAACCCTCCTCTGCTTTGTCATGCGTACTTTGATTGTATGCCAATTGAAGGCTGAAGAACTTGGTGCTCCACACCTGAAGTTCTCTGATGTGGGCTGCCTTTATGTGTTCCTCATGATACAAACATTTGTTGTTGGGCCTGAAAGTGAGGGCAGCATACCAGTGCTGCAACACTCTCAAATGAAGCTTAGCATACTTGTTTTGGTGGACAGTTAAATATATGATGAAGGTGAAATGCATTAACTGCTAGTTGAAATTGCAGGTCGGAGTTGTCCCTCGCATGCTGTCATTGGCACGTGATCTGCCTGGGGTGAATTTAGCATTTTCTCTTCATGCTCCCACACAGGAGCTGCGGCGCCAAATTGTGCCTGCAGCTCGGGCATATCCACTTGACAAGCTAATGGCAGCCCTGAACTCCTATCAGACAGTCAGGTCTGTTGCCACTGTCTCACGTGGGTGTTGTATATTTTGGTTATGTTCTACGATATAGGTGGGGCTGATCTCTGATCTCAGCCATGGATGATGGTCTTCCTTGTTGTTGGCTATATCAAAACCTTTTTGCCAACGTATGTGGTAGCCATGTATTCTCCCATAGGTAATTGGTCAGAGTTGTAGGTAGGTCCCTGCTGGAGAAGCTTCCCTGCAGGCTCCCAAGTGCTCCTATAGCATGAAGAGAAACTGGAGGTTGAAGGCAGCATAGTGAATATGCAACATCTCCATCGTATCTGTGAGGGATGCAAGTTAGGCACTGCTTACGACAGTAGAGCATCCGGAATTTAGGGGTTTCCATGACAGGCAATGTGTTGAGTCTGATCTTGAGTGTGTGCTAAAACCTTTTCAAACTCCAATTATTCTGACAAACCATAGTTTTTCTGCAGCGGACGGAGTGTGTTGATAGAGTATGTGATGCTTTCTGGTATTAACGACTCTGAAGAAGTGGCTCACCAACTGGGCACCCTCCTGAAGGATCACAAAGTGGTACATTCACAGTTCCTGCAAATCAAAATGCATTTGTGTTTGGCCAAGTGACTAAATTGCAGAGACCAGATGTATGGTTGTGGTAGATTGACCTGTGTTACTGGCTTCAGTTGTGATAAAAGGGTTAGATCTAAGGTGGAATGATGCGAATCAATGCTTCAGTTTGCAAGTGTCTTCTCTATTTAAACTTTTCAATATTTATAGCAGTCATGTAATGTATGTGGCTGGTGCCTTCCTAGGGGTGACGGTTGCATAGTAGACCTCAAACCTGGGCTGCTGTATTAATGCAAACAATGCAGAAAGGTGTGGGCTAGCACTGACCATACCTTCGTAATGGGGTGCGTTACTTTGCTGAAGGTGCTCAGAGGTTTTTTTTTGTTGGTGGCAGGTGGTTAACTTGATTCCATACAATCCGGCCACTGTGTCATCAAATTATAAAGCCAGCTCTCAAGAGACGGTATTCACCTTTCAGAAAACCCTAAGAGAAGTATATGGCCTAAGAGCAACTGTTCGGCAGGAAATGGGCCAAGATATTGGTGGTGCCTGTGGCCAGTTGGTGGTTTCACAACTGGTGAAGCAGCAGCCTCTGCCTGTTGATGAGATACCTCCTAAGGTCCTCGACATCGAAGAGTTTTGCAAAGTGTAGTCAGTGGCAACTTCTCATGGTGGGGCCTGAATGTTATTGTCAGTTCGTGAGGAGTCAGTAAATTTGCAGTCTCAAAATCTTCCGTCCTCAATTTATGCAAAGCAGGAAGGCAGAGACATGCATGTGGCCAAAAGATATGTTTACAGATGAGAAGGAGAAGAGGGATAGTCAATTGTGTGACGACGGTGAAAACTCAAGCTTATTGAAGATCAGCCTCTGCCTCCCGGAAGATGACGTCTTCAAGAGGTCAATGAAATATTTAGTCCAAACTTCCTATATAACCAACGCAAGAGTATTTCTCTTCTTGATCATTAGGCACAATATACATGAAGTCTCGGGAGTAAGGAAGGACACTCTTGCGAAGCAAATGTAACTTATTGTGTCACTTTACCCCCAAAGGTCTACTGCCTTCCGTTTGGAAAGTGGACACCTTCTAATGGTCGCAACCTGGGCAACCATCCCCCAGAATCCACACTGTGGACCCAAGGAAATTCTCGCATCAAGCCTTTAGGTGTCCTCCGGACTTCAAGGACACTAACCACCCTATATGTGATAGCGGACCTGCTCCTCGCCTTGTGGATGAGATGTGACAAATCTAGATGTGAAGTCACCAATTCTGGATGTAAAATGCCCTCCTCTTGACTGGTCTGATTGTGTCCAAGAGGAGGAATACTGCTCCCACTGACCTTGCTACCTCCTGGGACTTGACTTGTCCGTTTGCAAACATATTTCCACCTGGGTCTTTTTACTTGCTCATGCCAGCTGGTGCTCAAATGATACCAATCCCGTAGCTTATCACCACTTAGATGAACGAAACACTTGGATGACAGCGGCATGTAATCCAACGTTGAGGGCTTTCAAAATTGCTCTGTTAACTATAGGAAGGGCGGCTGATGACACCCTTCCGCTGTTTAAGAATGCTGCCCGAGTTCATGCTTTCAAAAGTGGCAGAAGCGGCTCATCAGCTACCCTTCACCGGCGAAACGAACCTACCTGCCCCCTTCATAGCCCCCAAAATCGTTACCCTACGAATTCGGTAAGGCCTTAGGTATCTTATGCCTAATGTACCTTCTCCTGACAAGTTGAAAACTTATCTTCTGAGAACATAATATTTTTAATAAAGGAAAATTTTAAGCGGTTTTTAACGTTTTGCAAATGCTATTTGAGTTAGTTGTCCATCGCGATAGATCATATGTGGACAGAAAATAAGATTTTAGGGCTCATTGGAGTCTTATAATGACGTATCTCAGATAATCAAGAAAGGGACCTTCCGACATTGGATTGGATATTTGTATTAGATGAGGTCAATTTGCGAAAGAGACTGTGCAACTTAAGAGTTAACTAATAGAAGAAAACTTATCATTAAAACAAAGTGGGAGGATGCAGGTGAGAAGACTTTAGAGTTCCAAATACTTGACAATGCTACAAGGAAGTGGATGATATCTTGGTACCAAATCCCAATACAACTAATAAGAACTGAACACCAATTGGGGGAAATTTTGAAGGTAAAAATAGGAGAGATGATTGGAGCGACCAATAGGGATGTAGGAAAGGGTGTAGTAGTGAAGACGTGTGTCCAGCCACATTGAGGGGGCAATTGTGGGACTCGGGAGTGTGCACACCTAGCACGAACCAGCTTCTAGAAGGCAAGTGAAGGCTAGTGCCGCTTGACGGTTGGGCCCAAGGGTATGTAAGGGAGAGAAGGCCGTGCTCTTTGTGGCCTCTCCTGCCTCCTTATTATATGCTAGCTCAAGAAGTATCAAGAATACTAGATTAAAATTAGTATCTAGAATATTCCCAAAGCAATATGTGAGGTAGGTTTTACATCTCTTGAGGAGTACAATGCTACCCAAACTTCCTATTGATTATGAAGAATATGTCATGAATGCAACATAGAGCCCATCCCCAGGAGGAGGCACTACCCCCGCAAGGGAAGAGTCTTACTTACAGTAACTCTGGGTGACGTCATCTCTCTCTCCGCAACTCAAAGAATGGAGAAAAGCCCCAAATGACAACTATTTTGATTTGAACAATGAGGTGGATATGGTGCTTGAAATAGAGAGGATTCGAATGATACTCCTATGTATCATGCATTATGTGTACCTCTAGACATATTGCAGTAAACATCTAGAATTTTTTTTTTTTTGTATGGTCACAAACGTCTCGCTAAATGATAGAATGAAATCCATGGTGGTGATAGTAATAGTCCACATTAACCATCCAACATTTAGCCTAAGTGGTAAGGGCATAAACCGCTTCACTACCACTTGGTTGTGGCGACGACATGTTGGCAGTAGCCCTTTGGGGTCAAGTGACACCAAATTATGCTTGCTTCGGCAGTGCGTCCACATTTTTATTCACATTAACTATACGTTGAATTTTTTCTCAACCATAGTGGAATGTGTGATCCACCCCCACCATGTATGACATTGCCATAATATTGTTGATCCATGATGGGGAGTAAGTTAATTGTCATTGTGGAATGTAGATTAACTTGGAATATATGGTGGTTGCTATGTTTGATAAACTAGGTCAGTGTATATTAGGCCTACTTCCAATAAATCTATCATTTTTCTAATTGAGAATCCAAACGTAAGATGATCGTATTGCAATATCATACCTTGGCTCAGTCATCCCTAATAATTAGGTCATTGTATCCCTCCGTTTCTTTCTTTAGTCATAGGTTTAGGCTTCACGGTGATGCGGTGGAGATAAGCCTCATTAGGGTGGATAGTTAGTGAGGTTGACTGTCGCACACCTCACTTTGGTAAACTCCCCTTCAAGTCACAGTTACTCACTTTGATGCGCGCACCTAACTCCTAAACTGGCAGCCGGGCCAAATCGGAGCTCCAGCTGCTCAGCGGGGCAAAACGGTCCCCCCTAGCTCCCCCACTTAACCCTCGACAATGTGGGCCTAGTGGATATTCCCTTTATTTATAGGCAGTCCGGAATAGCTCCCCACACTTTGGTCGCTTTCGGCATGCTTGCTTAGTCACTAGTTTTTGATCGCTTAACGGGCTTGCACCGTTCTCGGGGTTACTATTCCCTATATATACTTCTGTGACTGACTGTCCGTGGAGGTCTCACAAAAAGCCCATGAATTTTTTGGTGAACCACCACCGTGACCATTGATTCCCCGTGGTGAGTCTTGGCCCACTAACCACGGGCCCAATCGACCACTGTGAGCCCCAAGACTCCCCACGACTCCCACCACAAGGTCTCAGCCCCAGGTGAGTCCTATGACACCCTCACTACGACTCCCTATGCTGCGACCACCCCACGTGGGGCCCCCACCGCAACCCAACTTGCGAGGCTCCCCTAGAGTGCCTTCGACACTCAACGGTGCTTCAGCCCTCATTCCTACTACTGCCACCACCATAGGGACAGCCCCTCTTTTGTCCGGACCCCTTGCCCTCAAGGCAAGAGGCTGTGACAACCACTACCCCTACCACGGGGATAGCCCCTCTTGAGTCCCGACCCCCTGCTCTCAATGCAAAAGGTGGAGGTAAGCCCCATTAGTGGAGGTAGTTGGTTTGGTAGAATTACTCTCGGTATATATAGTACCTGCTCTGCTCATTTGCACTGTAGTTCATATCTTCTTAACATACAAGGTATTCTCATGGTATCAGAGCAGGAATAGTATTTGTTGCAGAGTGCCTAAGAATCATGGAGCTCGATATGTAGGAAGGGTTGAACTTGTCTAGGATGAAGTTGCGTTTGCAGTAAGACTGTGAGACACTATGTCGATAGTGCAATAGATCGTAGTCTAGGACGAGGCTGCGCTGAATGGCTAGACTTATTATGTGCTCTGTAATCTTCTATTTTCTATTTTCTATTTTCTGTTTATCACTTGTAAATACTAAATACTTCATCTCTCCTTATCTCTTAGGTGGTCTAAGTTTGTCATCATGACAGGTCTTGAAAATTATTTCTCTGAGCAGTACAAATTATAAGGTGCTTCCAACTACGTCACATGGAAGTTTCGGATAGAGAGCATTTTAGAACGAGAAGATCTATGGGAGCTGAATCTTCGACGATCTCAGTGGTCTTACCAGAGCGAAGGGACAACGATCTACTACAACGACAGAAGAGAAAAAAACTCTCTATTATAAAGTTATCACTGAAAGATCAGATCACCCCTTTCATTTTCAACGCCAAAATTCCAAAAGAATATTGGACAATGCTTCAAAGGCAGCTCGAGGTGAAAACAATGTAAATCGATTAGCAGTCAGAAATCATTTTTTGAACTTGCGTACATGGATGAAGGGACGACTGTTGCAGAGTTATGAGTTTGGACATCTTGAGCCAACTAGCGGAGTTTGATGAGAGACTTTCTGACAATATTGTCGTGGAGCTAATAATAAATGCTCTACTGCCTAGATACGATAGCTTTGTCAGAGTGATTTCAAGTGAGAAAGAACCTACCTTCGGTAGATCAAATTGCTGGACATTTGCAGCTTGAAATAGAAAGCTGCAATTCGAATCGTCACCGAAACCAAGATAAAGAGGCTTTGGTCATGAAGTTTCGCAAGGTCATCAAGTTTTGAAGAGAGAATGAGCACTCACGAGGATGACAACATTTTTTGATGGACAACGCTTTAACTCTGGCCAACCGAATTCAACATTTAAGCCTGGCTATTGTGGCAAGTGTAGAAAAAAGGGCCATTGGGTTCGTGATTGCCCACTCAACAAAGAGAAAAACAAGCAAATCAATGTCTTGTATGATGATCACGAGGAGGGCATCCCTGAGAAGACCCAGACAGTGTTACTCAGGAGTTCGAGGCTACACTTGCAGCCATGGCACTTGAAACTCATTATGAAGCCTAGCTTATAGATTCAGGGGCTAGTTATAAGCATATCACAGGAAATCGACAGCTACTAGATCAAATAAAGAATGTTGTAGGATCTGATAGTGTCAACACTGCCAGTGGACATGCCCATGGGTAAATACACAGATGTGTGGACCAAAAAATGCGTAATATGCAGTTTCTGCAGTGACCTCCCTCCATGGTTTTACCCATATTTGTCCAACAACTCAATATTTAATCTAAATTTATATGTGATAGGGTTTCTAACTACAATAGGTATGTGTACCAACTGTTAGATTGCAAAAACAATCATGTACCATAGAGCTATGGACTTTTAAAGTTGATTATTATGGACTGCAGATGTTACACATAAAATCTTATGGACTAAAAAAACATCATCTACACTCATATAATGGCACAAAAGAAAATATATTAAGGGTGTCATTTCTAAAACCAACCCAAATCCACTTTTATATGGACTAGTTACATTAGAAATCGAGAGCTATGGATTCTTTTACACCTTAAAAACAAAATCTCCATAGCATATTATGTTTTGGCAAAATGCATACAAACCTATGATCTATAATGGCCAGGTGGTATATGGACAAGTGGTTGTAAACTCTAAATTTTGACGTCAGATAAAAATATCTACTAAATAATGTCTTCAATATTGGGGGGGGGGGGAACTCTTTACTAAAATGTTTGGTATACTATTATTTATTTTTCTGACAAAAAATTAACAAAATTGGCTAAAAATAAATAAAAATCCATGGACTTCCATGGACTCAACATCTGTCGTTTTTGGTCCACCCATTTGTGCAAATGCCCCCATACCATTGAGGGCAAGGGAGATGTAAAGGTCTCATTTCCAAACGGTGAAATAAAGACCATAACCAACGTTCTCTCTGTGCCTGACATCAAGAAAAAAATTATCTCTATGGGCCGTGCAAACAATGACGAAGGTTTAATAGCAATCTGTGACTCTGAATGGTGCTTGTTGGCGACAAAAGAGAAAAAACCACGGATATTTGCTAGAGGAGTACGAGATCATGCAACGAGCTTGTCCGCCAACCCCCCAAAAAAAATGGCAGAGGCCTTCAACTCATTCGTTGCGGGAACGTCACTTCACAACCGGGGAGCAGGTGATCTATTGACTCGGACAACAAAAAGGAAAATATTTGTGGCGGGAGGGGAAAAGGCCGGACGAGTCAGAACATTCATGGAGGTCTCACATGAATTTGAGGATAGGAACCAGGAGAGGTCAGGGAGCAGCCCCCAAATGTTGGGAAGCAATCCATGCACATTAGCCTTGGTATTTTCGAGGCGTCAAACACCATTAGGGTTGCTTTGGTTGGTGAATTACTGCAATAGCATTTCATCCCGATCAGGTCCCTTGCTTTTGTGGCCACCCTTCAAGAAAGTCATATGTGCAGATGTCTGTTGTAGAGCTCGAGTGATATCAAGTCGAGTGGGAGTGTATAAATCGGATTTCGTTGTCCCGCTATGTACCACCAGAGCAAACATATAGTGTGCTCCTTTTGACATCTAGTGATCAAAGGTTGTCGTTGCACTAACTCACGAGCCCACTGATGGCAGAACATACAAATTTGTCCAAATATTTTTACCATATTTGACAAGATCTCATTTGATGATGTCTTTTATGAAGGGAATAGGATGTGGGGATCCAGCAACATACTGTATTGCGAAACCAATTCAGGCAACCATATTTCTCAACCAAATTTAAGGCCATGTTTATCACCATTAGCAATGAGCAAAGTTAACTCTTACTTAAACCGTTGTTGGGCCTCTTCAACCTTGCTGTATGTTGTACCACTCCCAAAGAACAATGTAATCATGTTTGGGGGAGGGCAACATTGTTTCTTGGCAAAAGCATTAACGAGAGTTTGATAGTGAGTTTGAGATAACAAAGGAGCCCATATATTGATTCTATTTGTAGCGACTTGGAAGTTGGCTGATTTGTGTTGTTCTTTGATTTTGTGAAGTGGACATTCTTGGGCACATTTACACAAGTTCAAACTGATTCAGCAAGCTTGAGCTGATACTAGAACTAACTCAAACATAATTTTTTTCTTTTCAAAAAGTTGTACATTTCCAAATTTGTTTGTTTTTTTTTGTTTTTTTTTTTGGAGAAAGGGGAGGAAGCCCTTGAGAGCTTTATTGATATTTGAGGACCAACCATATATATATATGTTTAATGCTCTTAGATGTGGCCAAAGAACCCGAGCCTGTCTAATCTCAAATATCAATAATATGATGAATGAATTAAATAAACTATCAAATTTAGTTTTATCATTAGTTCAGGCTAATTAATTAATTAAATTAACTTATTTTTATCTCTATTGTTTAATTGATAACCCAATGCAGTTGGGCTAGATATCAATAATATGTGTGATAAGCAATCGATGGATTATCAAATAAACATGTCCGATAAACCATATCATAATATACTTGGTGAAAATAAAAAATAAAAAGATATGTGCATGACCATAGGACATGTAATTTTCTTAAAAAAACCACTATGTAGAATCAGAGGGTACATAAACTCCAAAATCTAGCTGTATCAACGTATTAACCGAACCGGCGCGTACAATGAAACTCATATATCTGCAATATATATGGAAGGAAGCGCAAATTATGGTGTCTCTTGACCCCAAAGGGCTACTGCCTTCCGGCAAAAAGGTGGACACCTTTGTGATTGAACCCACAACCATTTTCGAGGTGGTATGTGCCTATTACCACTGGGCTACGACTTGGTTGTCTACTTGCCCAACTTTGCTTTCATTCACAACAGTCTTATGTAGTTCTTGCATTGCATTTGTGAAGGAACCTTTGGCTTAGGTTCCACAATTATTTCAACAAACAGTTCCGATTCCGATTCCGATTCCGGTTGTATTTTATTGAGCCAGTTTCAGTCTAGTTCTGGTCCCAACTTTTAAACATTGGTGCAGTTCCAAGGTACCGGTTAGTTGCTGAATAAAGCCACCAATCCTGGTGAGGTTCTGTTTTTAAAACATATTTAATTAATTTCAAAATATTTTGTGAGTCTGGGAAATTAGTTGACACATTAAATACTTGGACAATTAGATATTTCAACTAAAATTAAATCTACTTAGTTATCATTAAGATAAAAATTACACTCAAACAAATTGGAAAAGAGCATAAATGAAATTATGTGATTTGAAACAACAAATGTAATGGAGTTGTCTTATGGTATTGGACAATTTGATTACTGATTGAACATAGGATCTCATGGAGCTTGAGAGAATTAAAAGAAGATTTTGCAATAGACATGTGAGGGTTACGCCATGTTATGCCAAAGGCCCACCAAGGGTTTTAGGAAAGGTCCAAGAACCATAACTCAAACCGCTTTGAACGGAGAGGCCAGTTCTCACAAGTGTGATCCTCGAGTAGAAACTAGCGGTTCTGATTCTGCGCTGATCCCTATTGGTCAGTTCTAGTTCTGCCCCAGTTTCTTGTTGTCGCTTTTGGTGGCTTGTCCAAATCAGCAAGATCATATAGGTCTCATGGCCATTTGTGATCGTGGTTATTTTTACTATCATTATCCTTTTATTATAATATATGTACATTAATCTTGTATCATGAATAAATTAAATTAGTTTCTTCTCAATATGATTTGTGACGTAACAAAGTTTGAGCATCAGAGAAATGAACAATTATATGCCACACATGTCTTGTATGGGGAGCTCAAAGGCTCTCCCTGGTCTTGAGCAAATTTGGTGAATTGCATATAGTAATCTTACACTGTTATATCTATTCTACAGTGATGATTTAAAATATTAATCATCACGTTTATTTATGCCAAGTATCCTTGCTTTTTGGTCATGGAACCAACTCAAATAGTTGACGATGAACGGGTGATGAACCCAAAAATCTATAGAGTTATCCGTAACTTCAGACATGAGTTTCATCGTTAGTTGTTAAAAAAAAAACCATTTCGACCTAAGTTTGCGCACATCCCTAGTTGGACACGAGTTTGACCTTGAAGTGGGTCGAGTCGACCGGAGTTGATGGAATTTACGGTTAATTCTTATGTATAAAATATGTTTGTACATGTCTTTGTTAACCTTAAAAATTTATATTACATAATCCGATATATATTTTTTCTGCATTGCTGTCAGTTCAATGGGATGCCATTTGCATATCAAAAACTACCACTCAAAACTCAACTGATCGGTCATTCATAGACATCTTTGACGTAACATGCATGATTGTGCAAAGTATTATGTACACGTTGCAGTCGTACATAGCTAGAGATGGTCATCCATCGTTGACCAGCCTTCCACCCATTACATAAATCATGTAGTCATAAAAACATACCTCCAAGAAGTTGCACATATCACTATGGAGGCATGTAGTCATATGAATGACCACAAACGGTCTCATTTCGCCTATCACCAATATGAAATCATGGTTGGAGTCAAGGAAAACTATGATTAGCGTGACATGCCAGTCATAACTACCGTGATCTAGTATTGTAGTGAAGGTTTTCATGGTCTTTCTAAGGCAATCTTTCCATTTGCAATGGTATAGAGTGGTGCAGAAGGCCTGTAGTTGGTTTGTATGTATTAATGCCTTAAATTTCTTCCAGTACGTATGATTTTGGTATATTAGTTTCTGTTGAGGAGGTCCTGATAGAGTTTATGGGTGTTGTGATAGTTGTCATATGTCTACTGTTGTTCATTTGGGTTGGGTGGGGTAGAGACGGTGTGTAGACTAAGGGTTGGGAGGCCAAATAGTCTAGTTGTGTCTCTGTAGGTTCCAAGTGGAACTATATTTGCAAGAGTTCTTGCGGATGATGGGGAGACGGGTTGCAGCTTGGGGGGACATGTGGTGAGCAGTCAGAAGAGACCCGGTGGCACGGCCCACCACTATGAATGAAAATGTATGAGTTACGTTGAGGAGGTAAAGTTTGTGGGTGTTGTGGCAGTATCGTCAGATGTCTGTGGTTGTTCATTCAGGGCGGGTGAGAAATGATGGTATGTAGGGGAGTTGGGGGTTGGAATAGTGTACCAAGCTCTGTCAATGTAGGTTTGCAGTGGAACTGCGGGAGACGTGCTGCAGTTTGGGGGGTACTGGGGAGCAGTAAAAAACGTGGGAGAGGAAGGTTTGGAGGTATCATTAAACCACGAGATACCATGCAAACGTCATCTCCTCTCACATGTGTGGAGGGCAAACCACTAGGGATGGATGCGAGGGACGCAAATGAGTCGTGTGAAGTGTGACCTCATTTGAGCGCCTTAGAGCATGACCAACAACACGGTTTTTTGGCGCTTAATCTTCAAAATAGCGCGGCTACCAATTTCAGACGGGATTGCGCTTTCCCAGCAGCACATTCTTGCACTTCACAATGGTGACCCTCATCAAATTTCGTCCCACTCCCACACTATCTAGAGTGCGCTTGGAGTGCGGCATTCTCCCCCACTACCACAAGATCCGTTGTCACTGACAACAACTGTAAGTCTCACATGTACTAGGAATGGAGGGGTGGGGCGGGGCCCACGGTCACCTCACCTTGACGCCATTATTCTACTATGGATATGGTGGGTTGTTCGGCCCTTGCCGGACTCACTGTCTAACTTGCGTGCCTCACCATATGTCTCACTTAAATAGTAATAGAGCGGTAGTTTAGTGAGCGATTGCTGGTCATGCTCTTACCCAGTGCCGGGAAATAACAATTTCTCTTAGGGGTGGATGCCTAGATTGAATCTAAGGGATGGTTCAGATTGGGTCAGATTTGAGGAGAAACCTTACAAAGCGTAAGGTGCCTGAAAGGAGGAACCTTATGTGTATGTTGTAAGACGCCCTCCATAATAACCTCATGTAAGGTGCCATTCACATACACAAAATATTTTTGGCCGGGTTTTGGTAGGGGCTTGGTGGTTCTCACAAGATTTTTTCTTGGTTTTTAATAGAGTATAAGCGAAGCATAGCTGATGAGGCTTTTCCGCCATTTAAGAATGGGTGAACAAGCGCAACCCCAAAATCATCATCTTAAGAATTTCGTAAGGCCCTATATTTCTTGCGCCTGATGTGAAGTGTATCTTATAATGAAAACTTCCCAACTCAGAAGATAACAAATTTAACAAAGGAAATTTATAGGTGGTTTTTCATATATGAGTTACAGGGCTTGAGTCCTCCTTTGCCAGTCTTTAGAGCTCAAATAAAAGATTTCAACCCATTCTTAGGCCCTTACCACACAAGCGCATTGAGAGGCAATGACTTGGAAGTCCCTGGCTAGGGATATAACAGGTGATGGTAATAGAATGTAGGTACATGGCAGCAAGAACTTTTTTATGGCTACCACAAGACCGGCAATCAGAGTGTGCATAAGGAGAGAAGAAAAGAAGGGGAGAGAAGAAGCGACGATCTGTTAAAGGGTAAACGAGAGAGACGAGCTCCGTGGCGGGAAGGAGCAAAACATGACAAAGACATTCCCTAACATTGCGGATTTCCAGGCAGTAGTCCTTGGAAGTCCAACTAGGAGGCTCCAAGTACACATCATGTCGGCCATACTTTTTTCGTTCCTCCCGTGTGGTAGGTGAAGGTGCCGCTCTGCGATGAAGTGACCAATCATATTCTCGCGTTTGCTTCCAGTGCCGCTCCCCTGCCGCTTGTGTGGTAACGCCTTAGGTTCATCAACTACAAACTATCCACTACAAACTTCCAATCAAATGCTCTGAAACCTCTTTTATTTTGTTTTTAATGAAAGACAGCCAACCTGGCCGAATTGAATTAAATGATGTATTTGATTTTCTCTTGATTTGTCAATGCCAGTAAGCCTCTAAAAGGCCAGATATCTAACTTATGTCCACAACTGATTTAGCCATGGCCAGATATGATGCAAAGATCAGTTGCAAACAGGTTAAGAGAAAATACTGAAGGGCCATACCTAACACGATGGGCCAAGAGAGGTCCGTTTAACCATTGCGACACGTGTGGGAAACGTGCGGTCGGCTTCCGCATTCAGGCGGCTACACTCGGGTTTGCGGTGGAGACTGGAGTGGGCCACCCGTGTGTCCGTCCTGCACTCCGCTTCGTCGGCGCCATTGCTGAGATATTCTCTACTCAAACACAATGTTATCCCACTGTAGCGTTGTGACTTGTGACCCCCCCTCCACATATGCACTGTTTTGTAGAGAGGGATACCTAGTCGAGAGTCGAGACATAGATTGAGCAGACATGCCTATTGTGAGAAATTCAAGCCCGGAAAACGGCATAAGCTGATCACAGAAATTACCTAGAGCAGAACAACACGGCCCTGCTCCTCTGGGAGAATAGGCGAATATTACTCAATCTGCATCAGACCGCTTTCTCAGTTTCCGGGGAACAATTTGCATCACAAAGACCAGTGCAGACCTAGGTACATCTCAGTTCGCTGAGCAATGATTTCAACTTTCACAGACCAGCGTGCGCATGCGCAGCAGTGCGGCACGGACGCTGTGCGAGATCTGGAGGGCGCGAGAGAGACAGCTCTCGACACGAGAGAGACAAAGGCACAGATTCCCAGGAAAGCGCAGCCCTAGCACCGTCGGCCTGTCGAAAGTGCGCCGCAAACTCCCCGCCCTGCCACGTCACAAAAGTGCACGGCGGCACAGCCTAAAACCGTCGGCCTGTCGAAAGCGCGCCCGTAGACTCCCCGTCCTGCCACGTCACAAAAACTGCACACCGGCACAGAATTTCTGTGCAGGCGCGTGGGCAACTTCGCGGCATAAACTCCGCCGGAATTGGATGAATGCCGGGTCTCTTTCACTTACGTGCCGCGCCTCCCTTGCACTCCCGTTGCCGCGATTGTCGCAGATACTTCCATCCGTCCAGATGGACAGCCGCCGTTCATCCATCTTGCAGTCCCTGGGGCCTGATGCATTGAATGCCCGGCGATGCCTCACCAAGAAGCCAATTGTGTGGGGGCCCACGCAAACTGTGGATTGGAGTCCTGCTTCTTCTCATCATCATCTCTCTTCTCGCCTCTCTGTTTAGTATCATGCCAAGAAGACTCCGTCTCTGCCAGTTTCTTGTGAGTCGTCTTGAGTCAGTGTGACACAACCCAACAGCACATAACCCATAAAGAAACTTAGGGCTTAAGTAGTAAAAATAATGAAATGTAGCATTCAACCAAGTTGGACGTAGCCCTCCAGGAAATTTCTTTCACATAGAGAAGTGGTGTTGTTTGATATATTGCTAAATCGTATCTATAGTAAATCCTAATCCTTCTTTTTACTGCCCGGTGCAACAACAGCAGGCTAGGCCAAGGTGTTGCCTCCTCTCCTTTGCTGAAAACTACTTCCATGATGTGCCTTTTCCAAGTAACACCTCGCTCAAATATCATATCTGTTATTGAAAAACTTATGAAAAATAAATGGATGAATTCTCAAGTTTATTATGGATGGAAGTAGATTGCAATTTCACAAAGAGGAGCCATACTTTAAATGTTAAAAAAAAAAAAGGCCATACCGTCCTAGCCGCTTGTTTAAGAGGCAACATGAAAAGAAGATGTTGAAAATCATACTACCTAGATGATGTTACCTATCTATGAGTCATTTAGAATGGATGAAACAACATGGAAGGATAGATGTTAAAGGGAGACCATAGCTGCTAAGCCTATAACTTGCATCAAGGCTGTCAAGGGTTTTTAACCGGAAGTACTTAGAGAAAAAACCGCAACCGCTTTCTTGGTGGTACAATTCAAAAACGTACAGCAAAGTAACAGTGACTGGTTATAGAATGTTTGTCTCTATATTCCAGGGTACTCTCGCCCACTGAGATTTGAAGGCTTTTTTTAACTTAAGTTATTATAAGTAACCGGGGTGGGGGGGGTGACCCCTTTCTCAGCCTCCATGGCCTGTCATTTTTTCAGCATTTTCAATAAAATTCTGCCTCTCTCGGGCCTTTCAAAAACATAAAACCAAGCCAAGTATAGACTAGGCTGGATGGACACTATAAGTATTAATTATTTAAATTGACCCCATATCCGAACTCTTTGGCAGCTTAGTTAGTATATATACACAGCGCATGCATTCATGCAAGAGAGAGAGACAGAGAGACAGAGAGGGGGAGGGAGGGGAAGCGCAGCTCTGAGGTGCGTGCCGGCAGGAGGAGTGTTGAGGTGAGCATTCTGCGTGCATGAGTCGCTGTGTGGATGACTCTTGTGCGGTAGGGGCGTAGTGTTTGCTCGCTGCTGGTCGGTAGGTAGTGTGCTTAATTACGACAGTCTCTCACATGTGCAAAGCTTGCCACTGAAATCTCGGAAGGGGATGGAGGAAAGGTCACAAAGACGGCACGAAACAAGGAAGGAGGTGGAAAGGAGATGCTGATGGGTCGAAAGAGGCTGCAGTCATGCAAGCCAGCCATATATGGCTTGGAGGTGTGCAGGAAAGGAGCATGCCACCGGCGGCTGGGCCCGTGGGAAGATCGATGGACAATTGCAGTAGTTGAGTAGTAGAGTGCGGCGCATTCCGTGAGGTTGGTTGACGGTCGTGCTCGCTGCAACACTAGAGGTTCTGTTACGAAATTTTGTGAGGTCACACGTAAAACACACACTATGACGTCACCCAGCCGTTGTAGATGATCGCTATGCATGAGCAGCGGACGCCTGGGCTGCTACTCTGCACACGAGCGCCGTTTCCTTCACCTTTTCGTTTGCAGCCTCACTGCACCTGGTGTAATTCGTTGTAGGTTTGGGTGGGCTTCGAGTTGCATGGATACGCTTTAAGTAGCTGCAAGTGGGGCATGCCTCGCATGCCTCGCATGCGGTGTCATGCATCATCCCGCCTCCTTTATTGTGAATCCTCTCTCGATTGCTTGACAGTTGTAGCCATTCATGTTAACAACGTTGGGGAATCGCTGTTGCTGTGCATGCAGAGTGAGGAGTGATCCCGAGATTATTTGTTCGACTTTGCACTGCACAATTTCGCAGCATCGATGGAATACTTGATGAGTTCTGCAAAACTATGTCCAGAATGGTATTAGTACGGAAGAATAGGCAGTTTTTGGAGTAGTCCTGCACCCAATTGAATTGTATACAGAATCCTGCAGGACAGTGGAAAATGGCAGAGGCAGCAGTTCCAGAGGGAGATATTTGGTTTGAGCGCAAACATGGAGGGGCAAGAGTATGGCGGGACACCGGGGAGGGCCGTGAAGCATTTGCTCGGCGCTCCAGCACCGAGTATGAGGAAGACGATCTCGAGGCTCTCAAGTGGGCTGCTCTTGAGAAGCTCCCCACTTATGACCGTCTTCATACCGCAATTCTTGAGCACGTAGCTGGAGTTGACGGAGACAAACACCCAAAGCATGTTGATGTTAGACATTTAGAACGGGGTCAGCGGCAACGGGTTGTCGAGAAGGCTTTGGCTACGAGCGAGCAGGATAACGAGCGTCTCCTCAGTAAAGTGAAAGAACGCATTGACAGGTTAGTCTTTCCCCTTTTCTTTCGTTCGCTATGCTTTGTGCAGGTGTCATGGTTACATTTTAATCTCTCACTGAGCAAAAATATATCCCTGTACAGTAGACTTTCCTGTACCGAGTCCTACTTCATGCCGGTGTCGAAAGGCTATCGGTCTCGGTCGGCTCCTTATCCCAGGCATAGGCATAGGCATGTTGTTGCGTCCTCTGCCGAACTACCTTATAATTTAATTATCGGACCGTCGATTTTGAACCATATGAGATTTGTACATGCAGGGTTGGCATAGAATTGCCTAAAGTTGAGGTGCGATTTGAGAATTTGTCCATTGACGCAGACATTTATGTTGGAACTCGGTCTCTGCCAACTCTGTTCAACTCTGGTCGCAACTTGATTGAGGTAAGGTTTGCCGAGGTTTTGCTAAGTTACATGGCCGCAAAGCTTCACTTGATTCGTGGCCCCTGTTAAGTACCTTCAGCCAACCGAGAATCAATCACCGCTAAATTGCTCTTACGTACCATATAACAGGATGCTTGTTTGCTGCAGTCTTTGTTAGGGGCTTGCAAGATGCTCCCCTCGAATAAGCACGACTTTCCAATCCTGCATGATGTCAGTGGATGCATCAGACCTGGAAGGTAAGTTGAAAATTTGAAGACCTGTACCGACACCTATACTTTAAGTGGCGGCATCCAGTTTTTGGGAAATGAGACTTATGTCAGTGTACGTTGCAGATGCTCTCATTTTCTAGGCTGCAGATAAGTTTGACATTGCATGATGGGCTTACATTAGGAGTGTCTGACGCTGTTGTAAGGAAGATCCACTTGCAGTGGTTTGTCTTTAGCAAACAAAATCTGAAGGTTATATTTTCTTCCTCTTGGCTTGTTGGATACATGACAGGATGACATTGCTACTTGGACCACCAGGTTCTGGAAAATCGACTCTCTTGTTGGCTTTGGCCGGCAAACTTGCCAAAGATTTGAGGGTATGCTCTTCACACGTCGTGAATGAGGAGTTGTTGAACATGTGACCTCGGGGTGTCCTAGACCTATACAGGAATTATGGGGTATAGGTAGGGTTGAGAGCTCCCTGGGGGTTTTTGGAGAGAGTAATGTGCTTCAGAGGTGAGCTTATGTGGTTCGCTTATGTCATTTATTGATGACAACTGGTCATATTCACTGGCCAAAGGGCCACTGCTGAGTGTAGTGTTTAGGGTAGTTTTACTTCTTATGTGGCTTGTACGTGCTTTTACTGTTTACTGAAAGTTGTGTGGGATCTCGCTGGACTTGATGCTGTGATGGATTGTCGCAGACCACTGGCTCGGTTACATATAATGGATGTGCATTCACAGAATTTGTGCCTCAAAGGACAGCTGCATATATCAGTCAAAATGATGCTCACATTGGAGAACTGACAGTACGGGAGACTTTGGACTTTGCGGCACGTTGCCAAGGAGTTGGCTATAAATATGGTACTCCTCTCCTGGGACATCCAACGTTGCTTTCTGAATCTGAGTCATGACACAAAGTCAGCAATCAAGTATAAATCCAAGGGAATTGTATCTCTTACAGTTTACTTTATCTGAATGATGTTGCAGATATGCTTACAGAACTAGCTCGTAGAGAAACGCAACTAAATATTCGCCCGGATCCGGACATCGATGCTTACATGAAGGTCAGAGCCTTTGAACATTGTATCTGTCTGGGCGGTTGATGTTGCTGGCATACCTGGGGTTTTGCATATTCATGTGGCCACAGCTACTAATGTGCAAAACCTGGAACTTGCCATGGAACTCAGGCAACCGCTGTACAAGGGAGCAAGCACAGTTTGTCAACTGACTACATCATGAAGGTGCTCGGCCTTGAATTATGTGCTGATATTGTTGTTGGCAATGAGATGCTTCGGGGTATTTCTGGAGGTCAGAAAAAACGTGTGACCACTGGTGGGTTCCTGAGCATCATGACCTCCTTCACCCCTCTATCTTCCGCATGGAAAGTTCATGAAATCAAGCATCATTGCTTGTAACTATTTTTAAATTATGTGGTAGGATATGCCAAGGAGCTGCAATACTTCTTCCTTGATTTTGGGGTGCGTTGTTTTCTGGATTTTTGTATGCTCTCTTCTTTACAGACTCATCTGGTAGCCTTTACCACACAAATCTTTATATTGTCATTCTGGAGAAAAGGTCTTTTTTGTTTTCCGTTTGGAATGTAGATGATTTCAAATGATAATATATTACTTCACATTAAAATGTTTTATTCTAGGCTAGATAAATTTCTCTGCCTTTTCCACCATCCTTATTAGGTTTTGATGCAATTAATACCTCTTGAGTGTAGAAAGATATTGATCTTAGCATGACATTTTTGTTGCTTGTGTGCTGGTATTGTATGCAGGTGAGATGGTAGTTGGCCCAAAGAAGACGTTGTTCATGGATGAGATATCAACTGGTCTGGACAGTTCTACAACGTTCCAGATTGTCAAGTGCACACAGAATTTTGTACATTTGTTGGAGGGGACAGTGTTGATGGCTCTCCTTCAGCCTGCACCGGAGACATTTGAGCTGTTCGATGACATTTTACTTATGTCTGAGGGTCACATTGTTTACTTAGGCCCACGTGAGAGGATCTTGGAGTTTTTTGAGACTCTAGGTTTTAAGCTCCCACCTCGGAAAGGTGTTGCAGACTTCCTTCAGGAGGTAATGTATGCAGTTTGCCAAGTTATTAGTCCTTTCTGCCACAAAAATACAGCAAAAAAGTGGGCACCATGCAGTCATGGCCAATACATGGAATTTCCATTGAGATGCTAGTGGTACTTGAGATGCAGCATGAAAGACAAACTGGCACCATGTGGTTATGGATCTAATTACCGAGTATGAATGGGACAGGTTACATCAAAAAAGGACCAAGAGCAGTATTGGGCTGACAACAGTAGGCCGTACGAGTTTGTCCCTGTGGACAAGATAGCAAGTGCTTTTAAGCAGTTTGAAGTTGGGAAAGAATTGACTGAGTACCTTTCTACACCTTACGACAAGGCCAAAAGTCACGCTGCTGCTCTTGTGGACACAAAATTTGCACTTTCGAAGTGGGAGCTCCTGAAAGCATGCACAGAAAGGGAGTGGTTACTGATGAAAAGAAATAGATTCTTATACATCTTTCGAACTTGTCAGGTAATATTTCATTCTGAGTATTTGACATTTTGGTTGCAATGATCAGGCAAGGTGCTTTTGGAGTGCTAGAAGTCTTTTCCGATTATCATATTGTGCCGTCAAGTTGTGAGGATTCTGATTGACAGGCACAAACAATTGATATCAACGCATCGTCTGCTTGGCAGGTAGCATTTACTGCATTTGTCACAGGGACTCTATTCTTTCGGACACGGCTGCATCCGACTGATGAACTGAATGGGACTCTATATTTGAGTGTTCTTTTCTTTTCATTAGTGCACATGATGTTCAACGGATTCTCAGAGATGTCTATGACAGTGGGACGGCTTCCGATCTTCTACAAACAACGGGATAATCTCTTTTATCCTGGTTGGGCGTTTTCAGTTCCCAGCTGGCTATTGAGACTTCCATATTCCGTTGTGGAAGCTATCATTTGGTCATGTGTTGTGTACTATGTGACTGGACTTGCTCCAGAGGCTGGCAGGTGAGGCTCTCTGCTGTTAAACCAACAACACATCTCTCTCTCTCTCTCTCTCTCTCTTCCTCCGTGGCTGACAAGATCATTGGGAGGAAACTAATTGTCTGTGGTAGAGCAGTTAATTGGTGGACTAATGAGATTAAACTCAAGATAGCTGAGAGACGAGCCCTCTATAAAGAGTGCTGCAATTTGGAAACCAACAGAGAATTGTGGGCGAGGTACTACCAGCTCCGTAAAGATATCAATCAGCTTGTTAGGTCTCAGAAGAAATTATACTGGGACAAGTTATACAGTGAAATAAACTCAAACCACCATGGTGGTAATGACAAGAAATTCTGGTTGGCCCTTCAACGTTTGTACAAGCCGAAAAACGGTCAGCAAGTACAAGCGCTGAAGACTACTAAAGGTGCAGTGGTGACTTCATCGGTTGACATTGTCAAAACCTTTGAAACTCACTACAGTATCCTTGGCAGAACTTCTAGGTCTAACAGTGAGGGGTCTTCTGCTGAATGGAGGGACACAGTTGGAAAAACTGTTCCTATGATTCAAAACAGCCCTGATGAACTGGAGTATATTTCAATGGCTTATAATGCTCCCATTAGTTCTTCTGAGATTGTGGAAGCAATTGAACATTTAAATGGATATAAAGCTGGTGGACCTGATGGTATTGTCAACGAGCTTATCAAGCACGGTGGCGATCCCGTGATAGAGGCCCTAGTTCTCCTCTTTAACCTTATCTGGAAGACTGAAATGATCCCCTTTCGCTGGCGACAGGGGTCATTGTCAATCTATACAAGAAGGGTGACAGAGAAGAACCGGGGAACTACCGTGGCATCACGCTCCTCAATGCTGTTGGCAAGACATTCTGCAGAGTTATAAGTACTCGTCTCGAGGTTGATCTGGAGTCTAGAGGTTGTTTCCACGAAGGCCAAGCTGGCTTTCGGCGAAACAGGGGCTGTGTGGATCATATCTTCACTCTAAGCCAGATTATCCAGGGAAGGAAAAAAGAAGGGAAACCCACTTATGTCTTTTTCCTGGATGTCAAAAAGGCTTATGACACATTGTGGAGAGATGGCCTATGGTTCCGCCTCTGGTCTTGTGGGATCAAGGGAAAGATGTGGAGAGTTGTCCACAACTTGTATGCTCACACCAAAAGCTGTGTCACTGTTAACGGACAGAAGTCCAACTTCTTTGACATAGACCAAGGTGTAGCTCAAGGATGTACTCTCTCCCCTCTGCTCTTCAATGTTTTCATCAATCAACTCCTCGAGGATGTGGAAAGTGAGGGATTTGGGTTAAGGGTGGGTGATACCACCATACCAGCCCTTATGTTTGCGGATGACTTCGCAGGCATAGGGGAGACTCCAACCAATCTCCAGGAGTTGATTGATTGCGCAAAGAGATACTTTGATCTCTGGGGGCTAGAGGCTAATGTCAGCAAATGTGCAGTGGTAGCATTCAACGACAGAGGAGAGGGAGGAAGTGATCTGAAGTGGCAGTGGGGTAGTCAAGAGATCCCGGTCCTCCCTTCCTACACTTACCTGGGCGTTGAGTTCTCCTCCAATTGTAATTGGGATGCACATATCCGGAAAGTTGTTCAAACTGGCAAGGGCAAAGCTCTGGGGCTCACTAAATTTTTCCACTGCAGAGGGGTCAACTCTGAGGTTAAGAAAACCATGCTTTGTCGCGTTATTAGACCTGCCTTGGAGTACGGATCTGCTATATGGGTTGATAACTCCAACCAGGCTAAGTCTCTAGAATCCATTCAAGTGGGGGTGCTTAAGGAGTGTATGTCAGCATGCTCCAAAACAGCCAATGTGGCTGTTCGGGGTGAGTTTGGCATTCCGTCCTTAAGCTCCCGACGAGATGAATTCAAGGTCAGATATGTCAGCTGCAACATATGCCCAACACCAGATATCCTAAGTTAATCGACTCTATATCTTGGAAACAGGACCGCCCTGTCAAACAGGCTAAGTCCTGGCAGAAGAGAGTAGAAGAGATCCTCAAGGACCTGGACCTGGATCCGCGAGTCTTGACCCTGCTGGATAAATCTGACTTAGAGGCTGTAGTGTCCTCAGCCATGTCTGTTGCCATGAGATTGTCTGATGAAAATGAAGTTAGTTAGAAAACTTGGTTCCAGTCTGTGACATGGGGGAGGACATCTTGGATGACCTCAAGGGTCTACTCGGTACTAGACTGAAATTTAAACTCAGGGCAGGAAGCCTACCTTTGAACAGCAAACAGAAGCAGAGAGGAAAGGGAGAGTGCAATTGCCCGTTGTGTGGGCAATCTGAAGACAGTATTCATTTTCTGATACACTGTCCAGGGTTCTCTCACCAAAGAGATGCTCTCTTCAAATCTATTAAGGGAATTGTGCCTGTACCCCTGTTTACCAACTTTGAAAGTCTCGAGGCTGAGCCAAAAGCCCAGGCCCTCCTGAGGCCTAGTTTTTGGTGCAAATCACACACAGCAGATTGATGCTTGTGTGAAGGGATTTCTAGAGGATATCTGGAAAACCCGGATTAGTTCTATATATGGAGGTAAGTCTTACTACCAACGTCAGCCCCTGACAGAGGTAGGTTCTGTCCCTTTTGTTCCCGCTCAAACTGGGCGCGGGGTCAATGGCCACAAGGCTACGGCAAACGACGTCTTATGAGTACAATCTCTCTCTCTTCTGCCCAATGTCAGTAAATGCGCAACGACCGGGGGGAAGGAGGAGGCGATCTCAAGTGGCAGTGGGGAAGCCAAGAGATTCCTGTTCTCCCCTCCTACACCTATCTTGGCGTTGAGTTTTCCTCCAACTGTAATTGGGAAGCACATATTCAAAGAGTGGTTCAATCTGGCAAACGCAAAGCGCTGGGTCTCACTAAATTTTTCCACTGCAGAGGGATCAACTCTGAAGTAAAAAAAACCATGCTTTGCTGCGTTATCAGGCCGGCCTTGGAGTATGCATCTGCTGTATGGGTTGATAACTCCAACCAGGCTAAGTCTCTTGAATCCATCCAAGTCGGGGTGCTCAAGGAGTGCATGTCAGCATGCTCCAAAACAGCTAATGTGGCTGTTCGGGGTGGGTTTGGCATTCCTCCCTTAAGCTCCCGACGCGATGAATTCAAAATCAGATGGTGGGGTCAGCTGCAAGGTATGGCTAATACCAGATATCCTAAGTTAATCGACTCTATATCTTGGAAGCAGGACCGCCCTGTCAAACAGGCTAAATCCTGGCGGAAATGGGTAGATGGATCTGAATCTTAGTCCACTAGCCATGACCCTGCTGGATAAATCTGGCTTAGAAGCTGAAGTTTCCGAAGCCATGTCTATTGCCAGGAAATTGTCTGAAGAAAATGAAGTTAGGCAGAAAACTTCCCTGAACCTGTTTCCAGTCTGTGACATGGGTGAGGCCATCATGGATGACATCAAGTGTCTACCCACCCTCGGCACTAGACTGAAATTCAAACTCAGGGCGGGTAGCCTACCTTTGAACAACAAACAATCGCAGAGAGGAAAGGGGGATTGTAAGTGCCCGTTGTGTGGGCAACCTGAAGACAATATTCACTTCCTGATTCATTGTCCTGGGTACTCTCACCAACGGGACACCCTCTTCAATTCCATCAAGGAAATTGTGCCTGTACCTCTATTTAACAACTTTGAAAATCTTGAGGCTGAGCCAAAAGCCCAGGCCCTTTTGGGGTCTAGCTATTAGGCAAATCACACACATTGATGCTTGTGTGAAGAGATTTCTGGAGGATATCTGGAAATCTCCGATCAACTGTTTATTCCAAGGTAAATCATACTACCGGCGTCAGCCCCTGACAAAGGTAGTTTCTGTCCCTTTATGTTCCGTTCAAACTGGGCGCGGAGTCAATGGCCACAAGGCTACGGCATTGTTATGTTCCGTTCAAACTGGGCGCGGAGTCAATGGCCACAAGGCTACGGCAAACAATGTCTTATGAGTACAATCTCTCTTCCGCCCAAAATGGGCGCGGGGTCAATGGCCACAAGGCTACGGCAAACAACGTCTTAAGAGTACATTCTCTCTCTCGCTCTAGTTTTTTTGGCTCTGGTTTTTTTCCTCTCTCACAGGACGGGCTTGCACAGGGCACAACCAGGAAATTGAAACTGAAGAACACTTCTTCTATTGCCCTCTATACTATGAGATCCGTGGGAGATTCCATTGTCTATTCCGTGGAACCCAATCTCTCACTGAAGTTTTTCACTATGAAGATCAAAATGCTTGGCAGCTTACCTGCACGAGGCATTCACCCTTAGATAATCACTCGAATAATAGTTCTTATATCTCTGGTTTCCTGTTTTCTCTCTCATGTTTGTCTTTCCATTTTGTCCCATAAGCTCTATGAGCTTTCCACGGACGTTATAAAGCACCATTTCATTTCTCAATATTTCTTCCATTTTGTCCCATAAGCTCTATGAGCGTCCGCGGACGTTATAAAGTACCATTTCATTTCATTTCATTTCTCTCGTAATGCAAGAAAGCAGACCTTACAAAGTCTCATTTCATTGTTTCATTGTAGTTGCTTTTGTGCTGTTTTCTGCCTCTGGTTTTGTTTCCTCTCTGTTGTTTTTTCCATTTTGTCCCATAAGCTCTTTGAGCTTTCTGCGGATGTTATAAAGTACCATTTCATTTCATTTCATTTCATTTCATTTCTCCTCTCTTTCTCAATGGGGTCAATGGCCGTAAGGCTGTGGCAAGCCAACGGGGAATGGCACGAGTACATTCTCTCTCTCTGCCTTCACCCTTAGACAATCCCTCGAACAGTAGTTTTTTTTTTTTTTTGGCTCTGGTTTTGTTTCCTCATGTTTTTTTCCCATTTTGTCCCATAAGCTCTTTGAGCTTTCCGCGGACATTATTTAGTACCACTTCATTTCATTTCATTTCTCTTCTTGAAATGAAGAAGACTTCTTCTTTTATTGCCCTCTATATTATGAGATCCGTGGGAGATTCCACTGTCTATTCTGCGGAACTAAATCTCATTTTGTCCCATAAGCTCTATGAGCTTTCCACGGATGTTATAAAGCACCATTTCATTTCATTTCTCTCACTGAAGTCTTCTATATGAGGATCAGAAATGCTTGGCAGCTTACCTGCACGAGGCCTTGACCCTTAGACAATCCCTCGAGCAGTAGTTGCTTTTGGGCTGTTTTTTTCGGCTCCGGTTTTGTTTCCTCTCTCATGTTTCTTTTCCATTTTGTCCCATAAGCTCTTTGAGCTTTCCGCAGACATTATAAAGTGCAATTTCATTTCATTTCATTTCCTCTGCATGAAGTGCTGACTCCTAGGCAATCCCTTGAGCTTTAGTTGCTTTTGGGTTGTTTATGGCCCCTCTCTCTTTCTTGTTTCTTTCTTCCTCTTGTTGTTGTAAAGTACCATTTCATTTCATTGCATTTCCTCTTGTCCCGTAAGCTCTTTGAGCTTCCCGCAGACATTATGAAGTACCATTTCATTTCCTTTCGGCCCAAACTGGGCATGGGGTCTATGGCCACAGCAAACAACGTCTTATGGGTAGATTCTCTCCCTGAACTTGTTTCCAGTTTGTGACACAGGTGGACGTGAAGGATGATCTGAAGGGCCTATCTACATGTTGCACTAGACCAATGTACGGGCAAGGCCTGAAGACAACATCCATTTTCTGGTATAATGTCGGTATTCTCATGAGAGAGAGCAACCGTCTCCAGGACTATCAAGAATATAGTCCTCGCACCTCTGTCCACCAACTTCCGAAAACTAGAGGCTGAGCCTTAAGCCCCGGGCCTTTTGGGGATTAGACCTGGGCATCTCACACACAGCAGATTGATGCTTGTGTGAAGGGCTTTCAAGAGGAAATCTAGCAAGCCCGAATTTGTCCATATCAAGGTTAAGTCCCACTGGAGTCAGCCCCTTACAAAGCTAGTGTGTTCCCCCTTGTTCCGCCCAAAGTGGGAGGGTCTATGGCCACAGTGTCTTATGATTACATTTTTTCCCTCCCCTTAGGCCCTACCATGTCATTGTACGTGTCCATAGACCCTCTGGGCCTTTTAACCGTAAGTTCCTTAATTTTTCTTTCTGGGTCTCCTGTGGATGTCATAGATTTCTTTCATTATAAAGCACCATTTCATTTCATTTCATTTCTTTTCCTCCTCTCTCTCCTCTTTTTGTTCCACCCGAACATAACCAGGCTAAAGACAACTGATTTATTGGATGTACTTGGCTGTTCTGGGCTGCAATGTAGGCAAGTCAGCTCGGCATCAAACTTCGTCTCCTTTCTCTTTTTCTTCTCACTTTTCCACCCTTCATCCCTTATTGGACCCCAGGCCAAATTTTTGGCTTTCTAAGCAGTGACTGTTTTTGGCAGATTTTTTCGTTACATGTTATTGCTGTTTCTGATCCATCAAATGGCCATTGGACTATTTCGCCTCATTGGAGCTATTGGACGGACTATGGTTGTAGCCAGCACATTTGGTTCCTTTGCGCTGCTGGTTGTGTTTTTACTGGGTGGTTTCATCATTACAAAAAGTAAGGTTCTTTCATAATCTGGGCACATGGATTTACGTCCATGACAGGCTTGATGCTTTTATGGCACTATTCATGAGAGGGTCTCCTTTTTTTGCATGTGCTGATTCTTCATCTTTTGAGATATTTTTGCATTGTTGCACAACATAGCCAGAATTGGAATGTGAGTGGAGAAAACATGAAGATTGTACCCATATGGATGTGTTGATGTTGGCCACGAGAGAACCCTGCACTGGAATTTCTATGAAACCAGGATAATCTCATATAATAGTTTTCAACTAGAAACTTGTTGGAGTCTAGTAGTACTTGGCAATGTGAATGATGCCTCAAGGTTGGTTGGGCTTGGCTATTGCAGATGATATACATCCTTGGTGGGTATGGGGATATTGGATTTCTCCTCTTTCTTATGCACAGAATGCCATTGCTGCGAATGAGTTTCTTGCCCCTCGCTGGCATAAGGTCTGAGGCCATCACTAGCAGCTTGTCTGAGAAGTGTTCACATGATAGAGTTCTGATGGATCAACTGCTCTATATTAGCAATATTTTTCTGCAGTGTATTGCAACATGATGTTGAAGTTTGTGATTGCAGTCTCAACTGACTGCAGGTGATATGTTCAATCCATGATAAAGGGCACTGTGTTTCCAGCTCACAGGCTGGTGGTTTGTGTTTGCAGCTTAGTCCATATACTGGACAGCCGTTATATTTAAGCATCCTCAAAAGTAGAGGACTCTTTACCAGAGGCTACTGGTACTGGATTGGTGCTGCTGCCCTTGTTGGCTACATGATTCTCTTCAACATTTTAGTCACAATGGCGCTGGGATATTTCAATCGTGAGTATATGTTTGCTGTTTGGTGCTATATCTCAATATGAGTTTTTGTTACTCGTCATTATTAAATGAATAAGGTGGAAGGCTTTTTCACTCTTGATATTTTGTTGCTTGGTGTGGTTACCCACATGTCAATAAGTGGAGTAGCCGGTTTTCCATCCCTTGTCCAAAATGACCTTCTGTGCCTTGTATGAGCCAGCTCTGGGAAAACCTCAAGCAATGGTTCCCGAAGAAACTTTGAAAGAGAAGTCCAAGGATCAAGCTGATGCTAAGGAATCTCAAAGAAAAATCAGCCTGCCATCTGCGCTGTCTCCACCTTATACTTCAAATGGTGATGATAACAAACGAGGTATGCAGTACTATCAATCTGGCAGAGGTTGGGCTGGAAAGCAGTAGGTTGTGTATTCAAGAACACTGCTAGTTTGTAGTAGATTGGAAACTCTGATGGGGAGGTAAAACTAAGAAAAGAAGAAAGAGCTTCATGATTTTGTTCTTCAACGCTTAATTTGTTTTGCAATCTCCTTCCGGATCAAATTGAGTAGAGTGGAAGGAAGCCCAAAAGGCCAATGGAACCTAGAAATACAAGGTTGCTGCTGCTGCTCATGAAGAGTGGTCTTCACCTATGGCAGGCATGGGAGTTTTACATCCAAACTTCTCCAAGTGGTTGCTATTTCAGGATACATAATCTTCTACAAACGGGCATTCAGAGCCCAGCAATGCCAAAACATTTTATGATTTTTCTTTTAGATTAGTGCAAGGAATTCTCTGCATCACAAGTTGAGCACAACGTAAGCTAAAGCATGATGGTAGGTACAGTTACAACAGCTGTTGTGAAGCTACTGATGGTGGAAGCATGCTACTGAACTGAACAATTGCAGAGGAAGTACAAATGGGAACCATAGAGTCGAAGTGGCAGTCAAATGGCGTAACAGAGACTCATGTCACAATTGATGACAAGGGAAAGGCACAGAAGGGCATGATATTACCATTTCAGCCCTTGGCTTTAACTTTCCACAATGTCTACTATTATGTTGATATGCCTCCGGTAGGGATTTTTTTATATTCTTGCTCCTTACTCTGTTTCACTGTTGTACCATGGGCCCTTAGGGTCCCAAGTGGATTCTATAACATGTTTTAATTTCTCATAATGAATTCCGAGCCTGGACAAAGAATAATGCAAGTTGATCTTGAAAGTAAGGCCATTACATAAGGGTTTTAGATGTTTCCAGCTCATATGTCAAGACAATTGATTACAGCGGAGGAGGTGTTTTTCATAAAAGGCATGGTGGGTAGCTAACTGGCCCTGTCTACAGCAGCACTGATACCAGCTTCATCGAACTAAGGTCTAGCAATCATAGATAGAAATAAAGATGTTTGGCAAAGTGTTCATGACCTATTGGCCCATCTTGTCCACAGGAAATGAAAGGCGAAGGGGTGACGTCTGACAGACTGCAGCTGCTGCAGAATGTGAGTGGTGCATTTAGGCCAGGTGTGCTGACTGCACTGGTGGGAGTCAGTGGGGCAGGCAAAACCACTCTCATGGATGTACTTGCTGGACGGAAAACAGGTGGGTACATTGAGGGTGAGATCAAGGTGTCTGGTTTCCCTAAGGTGCAAGAGACTTTTGCGCGCATCTCCGGGTATGTAGAGCAGACAGATATCCATTCTCCACAACTTACCGTCTACGAATCTTTGTTGTATTCTTCATGGCTGCGTCTTCCTCCGGAGGTCGATACTGCAACACGCTCTGTAAGTAATCTACTCACACAAGTACATTGAACGAGGCTCTGTGCTCCTTAGATGCAGGGTCTTCAGTTCCAGTAACTGCGTAGCGATGGACAGCGGCAGTGCACTTTTAGCAAAGCATCACCCTCATTTGTATGCATATGAGAGCACTGTCACTTTAATCTCAACTTGCTGGTGCATGCTTCGTTTCGCTGCTGGAATTCTACTCTGTTCTACTGGAAGGAATGACTTTTCAGGTTCCTCATCACATGATCCTTTGCTTCTGTAGGCGTTTGTTGAAGAGGTCATGGAGTTGGTGGAGCTGAGCACTTTGAGGCAGGCTCTGGTGGGGCTTCCTGGCAGCACAGGTCTTTCTACAGAGCAGAGAAAACGCCTGACTATTGCTGTTGAACTGGTGGCCAATCCTTCCATCATTTTCATGGATGAGCCTACATCAGGTCTTGATGCTCGGGCAGCAGCCATTGTCATGCGGACGGTCCGGAATACAGTGGACACAGGGAGAACTGTTGTCTGCACTATACATCAACCAAGTATTGACATTTTTGAGGCCTTTGATGAGGTACTGGCTGCCCCCCTCCGTACTTCTGATAAATACACGAGAGCGAACTATGGACCAGTGTGTATGCAGCTCAGGGCTTCTTTTCTTCTTCTGAAGGTACCTTGAGGGTTAAGTGCGGGTTAATTGCTTTGTGTCCCTGGTGGGGTGTGCCCTTGGCCATCTTAGAAGTGTGTGACTGGGGTGTCCTAGCCAGGGTGACATGCTTGTGGGTCACAACATTGTTACAAAATTTGGAAATACTCTCTTCAGTGTACATTCCAACTGTGTCTACAGTGTCCTCGCATATCTGGCAACAAGTTTTCTGTGAAGTGTGGGACTGCGGTGTCCTATATCTGTAAGCCAGGGTGACATGCTTGTGGGTAACAAAATTGTGGAAATACTCTCTTCAGTCTACTTTCCAACTGTGTCTACTGTGTCCTTGCATGTCTGGCAGAAGTTTTCTTTGACTGTTTTGGAATGCTCATGCTCCATGCAGCTTTTGCTGATGAAACGTGGTGGGCAAGTGATATATGGTGGTCCTCTTGGGCAGCATTCAAGGCTCTTGGTTGAATATTTCCAGGTGAGGTTGTTGCATCTTCAGTTTCACTCAAAAGTCTCAGAAGGCAGGTCGAATCAGTTTGATAATGCATTGCATGCACTCTTTTTGTTGAGATATTTGCAGTTTGCGCCTCTTCACTTGTTGACTTCGGGTAGGGTTCATGCTGGTAGGTGGAAACTAACAGGTAGGTTATCGTGTGACCAGGAAATTGATGGAATCCCTCCAATTAAAGAGGGCTACAATCCATCAACATGGATGCTGGAGGTTAGTACCACTGCAATAGAGATGCGGATTGGCAAAGATTTTGCCAACATCTTTCAAAATTCTGACTTATACCAGTAAGTGCTGCAAAACTTCGTAAAATCTTAATCATCTCTTAGTGTGATCAAGCATCTTGGGCATTTTCATTGTGATTCACATCTCGATAATCTGGATGTGTTTCAAATGCTACCGAGCCGCTACGTTTGTGCTGCTGTGACATGTGAAGGTTGATCTGAATGGTTATATCCGTGGATTTATTGCACTAATTCTGGTTGCGCTGCAGGAGAAACGAAGCCTTGATCAAAGAGCTGAGCATCCCAGTGCCTGAAACATATGATCTGAAGTTTCCAACTCTGTATTCTCGCAATGTGATGACACAGTTTGCCGCAACCTTATGGAAGCAGAACCTAACCTACTGGCGGAGCCCCGCCTACAACTCTGTGCGCTTTTTCTTTACCTTGATTTGTGCACTCATTTTTGGGTCAATATTTTGGGACCTTGGCTCAAAGAGGTCAGATCCTCTACTTTTCTACCTTAAACATTTTCGTAGATTCTTATTATTTTTGTTTAAATAGGATTTGTTTTTTTGAAACAGTAGTTAAAAAAAACCAAAAAAACATGTTCATTTAACTGTGTCTTGTTTTGACATTTAACTTTTGCAACAACAAACGTGCCTAGAGGAGTTGTTAGCAGTTTGAGGCTGAAGGTTGTAAGAATTCAAGTGGACATGCTGAAGCTCTGACCAAGCTCCAAGCTCCATCTCAGCTTCTGACACTGAAGTGAGACTAGTCTAGCTTATAGGCAGTATCATGTCTGATCATGTAGGCTGCTTACCTCTGAGAACTCAACCAGGGAGAGAGAATCCATGTGCCTGATCATAATGGGGAAAGGCATTCATCTACTCTGCAAGTCTACATGGTTTTCACAAGTCGCCCTCTTAATGTGTTGACATCAAAATGACAGTTGATGAACTTCTTTTTGCTTTCAAGCCTGATGGTCTGGAGACTCGTCAAATTCCGTAGCTCTCCCGCTTAATGTGTTGACATCAAAATGAGTTGATGAACTTCTTTTTGCTTTCAAGCCTGATGGTCTGGAGACTCGTCAAATTCCGTAGCTCTCCTTCGATCTGAACCTTGTGTGGAATATGTGCGGCAATCTGGTGTTACAGTGAAATACTTTAAGAGTGGGAACACTATCAGGCTTGGAAACTAATCTGCTCTGCTCCTGTAACCCAGGCCATACTAAAAACGTCTTACCCTATGTGTGCTGCACTTGCTGGATGTATGGCCACAAGGTTGCGGTGAGCACATTTACCCAGCTGTCTCTTTTTAATTACATGTGATGGACTGCAGGTCAACACAGCAAGATCTGTTCAATGTGATGGGAGCATTGTATGCCGCTGTGTTGTTTTTGGGAGTAAATAACGCATCTAGTGTGCAACCTATAGTGGCTGTTGAGAGGACTGTCTATTACAGAGAACGGGCAGCGGGCATGTATGCACCCCTTCCTTATGCATCAGCTCAGGTGCGTGCTTTGTAACCAAGACACTTATCTATGAGCTGCACTCATGTTGTTAAGCATGCTGTATGGTAACAAAGTTTTCTCTGTCAATACCCCACCATGCCAACATTGTAGTAGAAATGAAATGAAATGGTACTTTATAACGTCCATGGAAAGCTCAAAGAGCTTATGGGACAATAGAGTGAGTGGTTCCTCACGTCATCCAGGGTTCATGGGACAATATATGGTTGCGCAGGCTCTTGTGGAGGTCCCTTATGTCCTTGTGCAAACAATTGTTTATGCGCTCATAACATATTCTATGATCCAGTTCCAATGGACTGCAGGTATGCAACTCACTCACAGCTTTGTTTTCAGTTAGTAGTGATGTGTTATCCTCAGTTCCAAGGCACACGAAGTCTCAATAACAACGATGGTTTTCAAATTTTGTTCTTGATATCTTCCTATGTGAACGCAAGCTAAAAGGTTTACCAAACCTGCAAGCTCTGACTTTATCTGAATGAAGATAGGGCGCTCCATAATCTAGAACCTGAATCAAAATTTTGTAAAACTGTAGGTGCACATGCAATATACTAATCATATGATGGGAAGATGGTTTTTATAAATTTGTTTGTATGGTTGTGAATGCAGCAAAATTCTTTTGGTACACTTTCTTTATGTTTTTGACCTTCACATACTTCACCTTCTATGGGATGATGGCTGTCGGTCTCACATCTTCACAGCAGTTGGCGGCAGTGTTGTCAACTGGGTTCTACTCTCTTTGGAACCTCTTCTCCGGTTTTTTGATACCTCAACCTGTAAGTAACTTGCATTGTGCTGGGATGTGTATTTTGTTTTCTAATGATGCAGATTGGATGGTAATCTTGTACAAATAGATGGTGTTCACAAGGTTGCGTTTGTAAGAGAATACTCGTGTGGTAATCTTGCAGAGAATACCTGCCTGGTGGGTGTGGTTCTATTGGATTGATCCAATTGCATGGACTCTTTATGGCCTGATCACATCCCAATTGGGTGACGATACCAATGAACTCAAGAATGTGCCAGGCTTTGGGAATATTACCGTCAAAGATTATATTCATGGCTATTTTGGTTATAAGCATTCTATGGTGGGCGTTTCTGCTGTAGTTTTGGTGGGCTTTATATGCCTCTTCTGGACGGTGTTTGCATTCTCAATCAAATTCCTGAACTTCCAAAAGCGATAGTTCATTTAGAGTAGTGAATTTTTATGAACAAACCTTTTCATACGACTAAAGCGAGTAGAGAATTTGTATATGAGCAATTTGGATTTATCCAATGATCCTGTCAGGGCAAAGAGTGTGTGAGAATTTTGCAATGAGGGTGTTATGCACGTGTGTCGCACTGAGGAAAAATATTCATATTATTTAAATAAATCATTGTATTGGAAACTGAAGGCTGGATCTGAGCATGCCTCGAATGCTCCTCTTTCACGAGGTTAGCTCTTGCAATGGGAGAAATGTAGCTAGAACGAGCATGGCTTGTTATGCAGGATAGAAGTGGGTCACCTTCCAATGGAAGGCAGTAGTTCCTGGTAGTCCTTGGGATGAAGAGACACCATAATTTGGGCTTTACTGGGAGAGGCGTCATTCTCTTCTTGCAGGAGAGACACCATATGTACAGGAAGGAATCACGAACAAATTCGATATCATCTGGCCAGATCAGAGGTTTTCTCAACATGTACACCAGGCTCTTTAGTCCAAACTCAATAGCTAGGTCCCATTGTCATTCCCAATTGCCCCTTATGGACTAAATCAAGCTGCATAACAGCGGCTGCTCTGTAACGGCTCTGCCATCACTAATCAATACAATCAATGAACACACATGTGACATGAAAAAGGAGGCAGTGGCGAGGGAGCATGATCTAGGGTAGACTCCTGTGGACGTTTTTTTGCCAAGATCTATTCTCTGGTTTCGTTATCCGCGGCTTTGTTTCACAGGCAACCGGATTCCGGAAGGTGCCCATGCAAAGAGCAAAGCTCTACTGGCATAGCAAGTCAGAATAGACTTGCATGCTTCGGGGCCACAATAAATGAGCATACAACTTAGATACCTTTTTAGAGTCCAGTTCCTAGAAGGAGCTTTTAATCATGCTGGCTTTGGTCGAATTTCCAGTTATTTGTATCTTTGGCACTATGTACCAAATCATTAGAAAGCCCTCCAAATAGGCTAAATTTGTCTCGTCGGCAGTGCTCAATTTTATGCCCTTGAAATAGAGGTGTAGCAAGGGGCCAATGCTGATAGCCAGGCCACACATAGCATTTGCCTCCATTGGCAGGGGCCGCCCGGCATCTTCCCAACGCTGCAAGGCCAGAGGCCACACATCGCCATGTCATCATAGAGTTCTTTCTTCCTCTGGGGGAGCCTTCCCACACACTTGTGGCGCCCTAATACAGGCATTCACGGAACCCACTTCCATCTCCGGAATCCACGTAATTTCTCTATATGCCCCCACGGCAATGGAGGAACAGCCAGACATTGTGCGCGCCAAGGGCCCACGTTATTGGAAATGCGTTGAGGCAACCCATATGTCATGTGTGGCATGGGTATGTTCCTTTCATGAACAGTACTAATAAGTTCAGTCCATCTCTTGGTACTTGGATTGTAACAATTTTACAAGGTGAAAGACACCATTGGAAAACTCATTCAAATGTGCCCCATGGTTTTGTGGTTGGAACAATTTTCAGTGGAGTTCATGTACCTACTGAGGATAAATTGAGTGTAAAGCAAGGCAAAGACTATGGTTCTTTGTACCTTTCAGCATCCTTCTCTCCTTCCCTCCTGAGGGCATTGGGGCGGTTCAGGGTGGGTTCCCACAACCTACGGATAGAGACTGGCAGATGGGAAAACCTGCAACGGGAGGACCGCCTATGTCCAGCTTGCATAGGGCGCAGCAAGGAAATTGAAACTGAAGAACACTTCTTCTTCTACTTCCCTCTGTACTACCAGATCCGTGGGAGATTCCACTGTTTATTCAGTGGCACCCAAACTCTCACTGATGCCTTCCACTATGAGGATCAAAAATGCTTGGCAGCCTACCTGCACGAGGCCTTCACCCTTAGACAATCGCTAGAACACTAATTGTGGTTTCTGGATTTGTTCCTCTCTCATGTTTTCTTCCATTTTGTCCCATAAGCTCTATGAGCTTTCCGCCGACGTTATAAAGCACCATTTCATTTCATTTCATTTCATTTGTTCAATCCTCTTTGGGTAAGTTTATTGGCTTCTACCCTACAGCTTCACCAGACTCTAGACTTTGTGTGGAATGACGCCATCGCCCTCTTCTTCATGTCGCGCACAAAAGTCAGAATGTCTTTGTGTGAGGAGCCTCCCTCCATCACGGCTTTGCTTGCTGCGTCCTTCAACAATCCCACTCTCTGCCTCAACATTGCAATCTCCTCGTCCTCCCCTCCCATGATAGCCACCACCTTTGCTTTCACCTCCTCCCTCCCTACTAGCCCGTCCTTCCCTTTCTCGAAGTCTAGACCAATCTTCCAAACATCCGCGACATACCGGCAGTTCATTGGCTGGTCTGCAAAGTATGGCCATCCCAGCATAGGCACACCGCTCGAGATGCTCTCCAGTGTCGAGTTCCAACCACAGTGGGTCAGAAATGCCGACACCGAAGGGTGGGAGAGCACCGCCGCCTGAGGTACCCAAGGCAAAATAAGAGCCCGGTCTTTAGTGCTCTCTACGAAGTCCGAGAAAAAAGCGAGAAATTCGGTGTCCTGGCCACCTACAATAAGATCGGGGCGGAATGCCCACAAAAATGGGTGCTGACTCATTTGTAGCCCAGATACAAGCTCCTTAATCTGCTCTACGGACATCACAGCGATGCTGCCGAAAGAGATATACAAAATAGATGATGGCTCCTGCCCGTCAAGCCATTGTAAGCACTCCCGATCTTCAGGCCAAAGTGCACTGCTAGCATCACCATTGCTACTCGTGGGTAAGAGGCCAAGCGGCCCAACTGTACAGATGTTCAAATTCTCCTTTCGCATAGTTTCTATGGCGGGAGCCTCCAATTCGTGGAACGTGTTGACTAGAACCCACTCAGAGTCATGCATAAGAGGCGTTCTCTGTGTGAGCGCGAACCGAATAACATAGCTTGAAGAAAAATCGTGTGTGAGAAGGAACGAGGGCAGGTCATCAACACGCGTCAGCGGTGACATCCCAGGCAAGCAGGTGACCATTCGCGCACGGGCTGCCGACTCCTCGATACTTAGAGGAGGGCGTACAGATTGATCCAAGGGAGAGATGGAAAGAGAAGAAACTGATGGAGATGGTAGGGGCAACAGGCCCTCCGCAACAAGCGTGGGAATGTGTTCAAAAGAATACAGGGCGACAGCGGATTGTGGGACAAATGTTGCAACAGGGATGCCCAAGGTTTTGGCTGGCTCATGTACCCATGTCATTAGCACATCGCGTATGAGGCACGTGACATGAGACAGCACGATCAGTTTCTCCAGGAATTCATGAAACACAGGCGGAAACGCTTCCAATCCCGACATAAGCCCAGGGATGTCAGCTGTCCGGGGGTGATCTTCTGGTAACCCATCTGGTAGCCCCACAAAGCGAATTCGTGAATCTGACCTGCCAAGGCTCAAGATTGAGCAGAAATGAACTGAAAGATTCGAGATCAATATATACCAAGTTCAGTCACAGCTCCCAGGTATTAACAACCGACATGTAATATGAAAATTGAAAGCTTGCATCAATGATATATCCCATACGAGACATTAAGAATATCGAGCGCTGTTTTCTATATGAATGCGCCTTGATTATCACCGTCAGAAATTGTACCGTGCTTGTGATTACACTGTCCAGAACAAGCTTGGTTTACAAGAGTAGTGGCCGGGTATGTCCTCAACATCTATCCACACGTTAGAGAGAGTGAGGAAATCACTTACCGCTCTGTTTGTAGCTCGGTTCAAATCACCCCTGGACCATAACCCTGGACCATTTGACAGGTAATTCATATACAGATCTGGCGAGGCTTGGGTTGAACAATTATCAATCGAGACATAGGAAGTTTAATACGACATATAATAATTGATCATGCATGATCAAGCGAGCTCAATACTGTGTGCACACAAGAAATAGAAAGGAAGCAACGATTTTGTACAGTTCATCGTTTGGACTTACTTGGCTTCTGATCCAGCTTGGGCCGCTTGGGCTTGCATCATGCGATTGTGGCTGTGCAGCGTGTTGACAAAGGTGATATGGAAGCCATGCGAGCTACTTAGGTACTTTGCGAGTTGCAAGTGTGGAGTGATATGACCCTGAGCTGGGAATGGCACCACGACGGCGTGCAACTGTAGGTCCTCCTTCTGCGTGGACCTTAAAGTCTCCATCCCGAACTGAGAGTGTAGTGTAAGTCGCAAGCAGGTGACGAGACAAAACCGCGGGAGGAGTGAGCAAACAGGGAAATGGTCAAGCGAAGAAACTAGGGTTTTTGGGGTGAGTGGAAGGAGTGTTTTTCATTGGATCGAGGATGAATGTGATCGGGATGGAAATCATCCATATGTTGGATGGAGAATGAATAACAATGGATGAAATCTAACGGGGGACAAACTGTGCAGTGGCCCTTTATTATGGCATGGGGCCATTAGTTGGCAGTTTAGTGATGTAGTGACGAAGGAATGTCCACGTAGTTAGTAGCAGAATTCAGAACCTAAGGGGCCCACGGCGCAGAGGGGGATAAGACCCAGCGGCCGTACGGTAGTATTTCATGGCCACTGTTTGCTAGTTATCAAATCAGCACGTGAACAGTCGGCGGAGAAGGAAAATCAGGTTAGGCCAGAAAATGTATAAAGGAAGGCCTCTCTCTCTCACACTTGTGTTTTCCTGCTGTTGACGGAGGATCAGTAAAGCATGATGTTCCGTGTTATGAGATGAAACCAACGTGACTTGAGTGTTTGTATTTTGAGAGGAGATGGAGGATTGAACTAGCATGGATATGATCTGAAATTCCAGAGTAGTTCCAGGTTTGAGCACTAAGAACCAGGGACTGATGGTACTTGTAAGCTAGACTAAGGGCGTTACCACACGAGCGGTAGTGAGCACTAGCATGGATATGATCTGAAATTCCAGAGTAGTTCCAGGTTTGAGCACTACGAACCAGGGACTGATGGTACTTTGTAAGCTAGACTAAGGGCGTTACCACACGAGCGGTAGTGAGCACTAACATGAGGAGATGGAGGATTAAACTAGCATGGATATGTTCTGAAATTCCAGAGTAGTTCCAGGTTTGAGCACTAAGAACCAGGGACTGATGGTACTTGTAAGCTAGACTAAGGGCGTTACCACACGAGCGGTAGTGAGCTCGGGTGACATGGAAGTCGCTGGCTAGGATTGTAGCACCTGTATGTTAAGGAGAGTAGGCCCATGTCAGCAAAACAAACCAACGCTACCACATGAGCGGCAGTGGGCACAGGAACAGATCGTTAAGAAGCAAAAATGAATGAACCAGATGAGGGCAACGGCGAGAAAGAGCATATCGCGACAAAGCAGTTTCCTAACTTTTCGGATTTCCAGGCAATAGTCCCTGGAAATCCTACTTTCACGGAGAGGCAAGCATCACGTTGTATGCGGCCCCTCCCGTGTGGTAGCTGAGGGTGTCAGTTTACGAGCCATCAACCAATCAGCAGGTTGCGGACTTCCACTGCCGCTAGTGTGGTAAGGCCCTAACATAATTTCGATCTGGACGCTCAGTGCTTCTGAGTGGTCAAGAGGCCGGGAGCTATATCCGGTAGCCTCCTGTCCTCGTTTCTAGACTAGGTCCCGGGCCAGGTCCATGGCCTGGCTGGTCATGGATGCTTATCATCCAATTTTCAGGCGGATTTTAAATTTTAAATTCAAAATACACATTTCGTACCAATTTTTTTCAAAGCCGAAGCTAACATTTTATTCAAAATCACACAAAATTTCTTGTGCTAATGTAGTACAGTGGTTCATTTGAGCCCAAAATCTGGATGTAGTATCACCAATGAATACAAAATCTGTATCGATGACTGTTGGAATCCTTTCAATACAGGAAATCCAATGAATGTTCTACGATACAACAAAATTGCTTCAATGCAAAGCAATTCTACAGTTCACTATATATACATTATTTACCAAATGAATCCATGAACTGCTTGAGATGTCCACCATCCAGCAGAGTGAAATTGAACACTACACGTTGCATCGAAACACCAAAAAAAACTGAACCAGAAACTGAAGTCGAAATAGAAACAGTATCAGTCATGCAGGAAACCACTGGTGTCACAGAAACTGATACAACCGGCATTATTTGGCCATTTGGAGAAGCTGGTTCATCCTGAACTTCAGACACCTCACTAGAACTTGTAGCAATTGCTACATGTATAAATGGTGTAACCTCTATAGATACAGCAGGTTCCTTAACCATCTTTTCATGTCCCTTAGAACATATCAAGACAAGGTCTTCAGGTTGTGATGACCCATAACCTTGGTGATAACGTCCTTTGAAATGTCAGCTGCAGCCATTTTGGAGATGGACGTCACCCTTCTAGACTTGTTGGTAATGTCGTCCGCAACTCCAGCATCAGCCGCCATTTGCTTGCTCAAGCCAGCCACGCACGACGCTCTCTCCCACACGAATGTCTTTCTTGAACCACACTTTGGTTCAAGGATCGTTGATTGCGCACAAGAATAAGGGGCCAGACTCGTATCTAGGAGACATATGGTAGGTAAGAACTCGAAAAGAGTTCGTAACATCCTCATCGTGAGAGAATAGTGTCGTTTTTTTTGGTAGAAATCGCAGTGTGACCAGGTTTATGCAAGTCACCAAGAGCTACGAAGTGGTTATACTGATTTATTCCATGATGGAATATTTAAGTCAGAGGCCAACTAGGTTACACTAGGATTTAACAAAGACATGTCGTTGGCCAAGTTGTTTTTAGTGCGTACTATTTAGGGATGGATAATTATAATATCATTTTGAATTACCAAGTGCACGTTTCATCGCCGTGTGTGGTGGAGTGCGCAGGCACAATTGGCATCGGAGTAGTATGCGGGCAGTTGCAGGGTTGAGTGGACCAAAAACGGCTGATCCTGCTTCATGAAAGTCCATGACCAAAAAACAAAGTTGAGGATACTATCCCAAAATATTTGTTTAGTGATAGATAATGGTATACTGAACATATTTGGTAAAGAGTCCTACCCCAAATATTAAAGATATAATTCATTACATATTTTAATATATTATTTAGAGAAATTATGAAAAACTAAAAATTAGAGTTTACAAAAAAAATTCAATATGACACCTAGCCATTGAAGATTATAGGTTTTTATACTTCTAGAAAAAAAGTGACACCCAAAATCCAAAAATAAAGATGAGCTATGGATTTTTTTTTTAAACACTTTTCTTTTTTACATATATTAGTCCATATGAGTCAAATGACAAATGATTTTGCCACTTCCAATCCATACCTATGATGTGGACCAAAATGGTCACCTTATGTCCAAATTTCAATGGAATTCATCAATGGGACATAGGAGAACTTGAGTCCATTGTAATATCATTCATTGCGGTAACAGTCCACAATGACGGTGTTCAAAAGTCCATAGCGGAGTCATTTCTTATCGGATTCATGATTGGAGAGTTGCTATGGGTGTGTATAGAAGCTAGGAATCCAATGATATATATATTGCTGGTTTTAATGAGCTAATTCAATTTCAATTGATGACACCATCAATTGCAGTCATCTAAAACTGTGCTGGTAACGTCCATTTTGGTCCAGTCAACCTTGCATTCACCCATGCATATGAGTCGAATTGTGAACTGTTGCCTTCATAAAATCAGATATTGTGCTTTGCATTTCTGGCGCCAAAGTAAGTTGGATAGGCTGAGAATTGGACGCCAATGGATCCGCAAATGGAGAAGGAATGATGTCATCAGCGCCATATTCGCCACCAGAATTTAGGAACACAAACACATCAAAATTATTGTCATCGTCGAGACTTGGAAGAGTAGGTCTCGAACTCGATGCACAGGCCAAAGAATTCTCAACATCACAAGACATGATAACCTGCAGGGGTTGACTCTTCATGCGTTTGTTTAGAACCCGAGGTGGACTCTCATTGAGTCCAGGAAACTCAAATGAAGGCTGCGAACTCTCAGGATAGTGAGATTCAACGAGACTAGGAGCAACACAAGCAAAGTGTGGATTCGCACAGGGATTCATAGCGACATAGCCAACACTAGCCCGAGTAACACAACCAGGACTATTCTGTTTGATTTTTCGCTTCCCTTTCTAACCAGTCATGGACACGAATTCCAAATAACACAGACTGACGTCCACAAATTTTACTCAAAAGCACTAAAATAGGAGCTACAAATGCAAGCAGAGTGACAATGTAGAAGCAACACAAAAGCACAAAGCCAAAACACAACGGAGAAAAAAACGCATAACGATGGAGCAGAGCAACGGAGCAGAGAAATCGTAACAATGACCAAAAGCAAAAATGGCTATAAACATACTCCTGGCAAAATGGCTCCATTCCATATGGATGATAATCGAGGACCGTCATATCAGAGGCTGATCGTGCAGTCAGCGGCGTCCAGATCGAAATTATATTAGGTAGTTGTTAAGGAGAGACCCAGGGGTACAGGGGGTGCCTGTATATATGCGGTATCACCCCTCTCACTAACAACTACCTAGCACATAGTATTGGGCCTAGATCCAGCACTCGTAGGCTGGAAATGGACTAAAGTAGCATAATATTTAGATAGTAGTATGATGAAGTAGCACCATAGTGGATACCTGCCGCAAACAAAAATGTCTTTGTATCATTATCAAGCACGGTGATAATCTGGAATTTCATAGAGACCTCACGATGTGACGCATTCTGGCTTCAGATTAAAAGAATCTGTTTCTAATGATATGTAGGAATATTCTAGGGTTTTGAAACATTGATACGAATATACTATGATTTTGAAATGTTGAAATTCTAGACCGAAGGTTGGAAGCTAGTTTAGCATAGAGAGCAGGTATAGAGTGTCATAGTGCCACGTCATCGTCGCCACGTTTCGTCCCACGTCATCGTCGTCAAAATTTTTGGATACTGCCCGAAATGCCCATGACAACCGCGAAAGGTATCTTGCAGCATAGAGAAGGGATGGTGTGGCTTTTCCTTAATGTACGATGTGAAGAAGTTTGTCCATCCTGCAAATGTGGGCTTTTGGCTATCTAGGCTCCTGTTAGTACCATGTTCTTCTTGGGAGAGTCAGCTTAGTCTTAGCAGGTCGTGTTTCAATCTTTGCCTGCGAGTAGCTGCATCGTGGTGGTTCTCACAGATCAATCTGGCATTACCTGACTACAAACACAAGCAGCACACACAAGCTGTCCTTCTGGGTTGATGGTCAGTCAAATCCTCCATGGGTCATGACACAAGGTTAAGGACAATGTGGTGATGATCCACCTTCTTGTTCAACCTATTTCAGTCTGTTTCGCCCTCTCATCAGACTCGGCGGCCCTGAGATACGTATTGAATTCTGTAAGTTAGCTTGTTGGGTGGATATGTGGTGGTTTGGAGTGACTTTGACAAGTTATTGCCAATGTGGCAGCAAGAAAGTATCCAAAAATAGATAACAGAGATGAGGAGAAGCTTTGGAATGAACACTTTTCCGACCCTAGTCAATGGCGGGACAATTTGGAGACAAAAAGGTGAATGCTTGTTGGACTACAAAAAGAAATAGATGCAATTTAGATTGGAACTGCTGTAATAAGTAGGGTTGGGTTGTTTGCTGGAAGAACTTTACGCCGTGAGTATCAGCTGTTAGCAGCAAGGTTGAGGATGTTTTCATGATTTGTACACATGCAGGGATAGCTGAAGGACCAAGGATAGAGGTCCAGATTCATCCAAGAGGGCCGGATTTCAAACACAAGATTAATTCTGATTCCCTGTGGATCAATAGCTACAAGAAATCTGCGTGGGTAGACGGTCAACTGGAAATAGCAACTTTGCAGCAGCATAATTGATAGAACAAGACATTGCTAATAAAGGCACATTCTTCAACATTTTTCAGCTTGTTTTTCCTTGTTATCAGAGTCATCCCTAAATTTCCATGTTGAATGCTGCAAATAAGCTCGTTGGGATCTATGGTGGTTTTGGAATGATTTTGACATGTCATTGTGGCAACATGAAAGTATCGAAAAACGGATAACAGAGACGAGGAGAAGCTCTGGAATGAATACGTTTCCGATCCCAGTCAATGGTGGAACAATCGAGGCAAAAAGGTGAATGCCTGTTGGAAACAGACGCAAGTCAGCATAGGAACTAATGTGATAAGTAGGGTTGGGGCAAACACTGCCCTGGTGGACATGTATGCCAAATGTGGGTGCAGTAAGGATGTGAAGGAAGTTTTCAATACTATGGCTGAATGAGATGTGGTGTAATGGAACGCTATATTTGCGGGGTATGCACAGCAGGACGTGGTATGGAGACTTTGGAGACCTATGATCAAATGATGGGAGAAGGGGTGGAGCCCGACCACATCACGTTTGTGTGCATTTGAAATGCGTATGCAAGCCTGGCAGCTCTGGAAAAGGGCAGTTAACAGAGACAAGGAGAAGCTTTGGAATGAACATGTTTCTGACCACAGTCAAGGGTGGAACAATCGAGGCAAAAAAATGAAAGCCTGTTGGAAGCGCAAGTCATCATAGGAACTAGTGTGATAATTAGGGTGGCGATGTTTGTTAGAACAAATCTAGGCTGTCATTGTGGGCTGGTAGCAGCGAGACAAGGATGTGTGCATGTTTGTGCAGAGCATGGATAGGTGGCAACAAGAAAGTATCCAAAAACAGGTAATAGAGATGAGGAGAAGATGTAGAATGAATACTTTTCTGTCCCAATCAATGGTGGGACAACCGAGGCAAAAAATTGAATGCCTGTTAAATTAAAGAGAGTAGCAGACACAATTCAGCATAGGAACTAGTGTGATTGGGTTTTTCCTAAAACAAATCTAGGCTGTCATTATCAGCTGCTAGCAGCAAGGCAATGACGATTGAATGATTTGTGCATAGGCATGGATAGCTGAAGGAGCAGGGATAGAAGTGGGTCCAGATTCATCCAAGAGGGCCAGATTTCAAGCACAATACCTATGATTTTCCTGTGGATCAATAGCTATAAGAAACCTGCATGGGTAGATGGTCGGGAAGCTTAAAAAATGACGACGATGAGTAACATGACAACTATATTCTCAAAAATCATTTTTCCCCATGGGAGCTTAAAAATTGGTGACGATGAGGTGGCACTATGACACCCTATTCCTGCTCTACGCTAAGACTATCTCCAACATTCAGTCGTCACTAGAATTTTTTGAGCCATGACGGCTGTGTGATCGTATATCCCTATGAGCTTACAAAGCCATCAGAATCTGTATATATATAGAGGCGATGTACACCAGGGTGCGATTCCAGTGCTTCTTTTTTGAACGTCTTTGAACTTCAGGCTCAAAGGGAGCTCACCTTAAATTGTACATGCGAATCCCCAAAACTGGGGTGGGAGTTCTGGATTTCTCCCTAGTGGGTATTGGTCACCATTTGGAATCCTCATACAGATCTAAATTCTAAGATCTTTATTGCAGCTTGATCTCTGTTAAGTTCGTCACATGGACTGTAAAGATAGGGCTCGATTTTTCAGTTCCACAACTATCGGCCGAATGCTATTATCATACTTCGACAACCTCAACACTTCAGGTGTGTCTGGGCCAAAGTCTGTCACTCGTGCACCCCAGTAATGGTTCATGCGCATAACATGAGCAGGGATAACCAGTGTCCTGCCTGTGAGCATTGGAAACAGGTGAGGATTGTTGACAGGAACCCCCTTCCTGCAATTCTTTACCTGGAAGATGGGCTTATGGCGCCCTTGAGATCCTGGGGTGTCCCACCTTTCAACTGTATGTCTCCGACGTTGATATTTCTCTATAACCCACCCCTTGTGGACCACATCACCTTGTGGGTTTCCTTGGTATATCATGCATTGCAACAATAGTTGTGAGACGTCCATCTGCTCTTCCTCGAATTTTCTCACAAGTCTGCTCAGAAATCCTGGCATCAAATCTGAGGGAGAGAAAGGATACTCATCGACGTCCATAACGACTAGCCATTTTGTCCAGCCACGATAGTTTTCCAGAAAGTGCAGGTAGGAATTGTCCTGCTCGAAGGGATAACCAGCTCCTTCGTTCCCCGGTAACACATGGTGAAAACGGTGGTATGTGAGGGTGCCGGAATTGATATAACTCTTGAGGTTCTCCTCCTGGGATTCGTCATCACTGCGGGCAGTATCATACCAAAATATATGTTGCACACCAGCATAGAGCATATATTCAATCCATTGTTTGCATTCGTACGCAGTTATTTTGAATTTGTCCTCTCGAAATACCCGGTTGACGATACACGCTGAGATGTGGTAGTCCTCACTTGATTCTTGGGGCACAGCTTGGTTTGAGTCGTCTGACTCTTTTTGAGCGTGTGATCGGATTCTGAGCTCAGATTGATCAAGTGAGGTATTGAAGGATGCAACGGAGTCAGGTGATACATCCTGTATCAGTGACCAGCTGATTCTTCCTCCTGCATAGAAAACGAGAGTCATGTCTAGTTAGCTCATTCTGTCACTTCAACCATGTGCGGCTTTTTTCAATGCGAGTTCATTAGTCTCTTTGAAATTCACTGCAAATGTGAATTCTTCTAAGTTGTTGCCAAGTTTATGGGACGTCCGGTCTAGTCTAGACTTACTACAGAGACATTACGGAATGTGTATTTGCAAATTTATATTCATATCTCTTCGAGATTTCTAGATATCAGCCTGATCGCATGATATTTTTTTTGTATCCGTGAAATTATCTTTTCTATCAATTAGACATGAATCGTGTCCATAGGATTTCTAGCCTGCAGAGTTTGGGACCATCCTATGGAGGCCTGCGGCCTGGTGGTGCTTGTGACGTTCTAGATCGACTGCATGCGCCATTGAACTTAAGAGTGGGCGCACCTAATTCTGCCATACTAAATTTCGTAAGAGGGGAGAGATCAATGTACATATATTAGAGGTTTGGACATCTGTAACGACTTGGCTCCTGGTGGAGATCTTTCTGCCACCCGCTCAGAGTGCTAGTCGATTGGTCGGTTGAAGAATGTAACAAAATTTTGTAAGATCAAGAACTCCACCTGTACTGTTCGCATTAGATTCCGGGCAAGAAGAGCAAACTGTGCGCACTTCGATACGAAATGCCTCGAACTTGTTTCTCAGTGAGATCCAGTCCGATTCTCCTGACTGGGCTGGCGCAGACGCTGTCGAATCGCCTGCAGGGTTCAGAAGAATTCGTAGCTCGAGTAAGCCACAGAAAGTGAGGAAGAAAAGCAGCCAGAGGTTAGCGTGATGACATCTCTTCTGGACAAGCTGTGACATTTCTGTAGCTCGGAGGAGAGAAGTTGCGATCAACACCAGTTAAATTGTTATTCAGAAAGTTTCTCGAAGCCAGAAGTCCGGATCGTGACGGTTGCACACATATATATAATGTTCACAAAGACACATCCGTATTTATATGTGCTATCGCGACAAAATACATCTTGAATACAGTCCCCATGCCTCAATCAGCGATGCCGCGCGCTGAAAACCTTCGAGCCATCTAAGGATCTTCTACCAGCAGCGCCTTGCGCGTGCACACACATTCTTCGTGATCACCAGCTTACATGACCCTAGATCTTGGATCATTTTTACCTGCATACGCTCATTGAATCACACTGTCACTGTCACTCGCTCTTCTACTTCCGTGACTACGAGATGGGTGCTGACCTAGTTTAAGAAAGGCCCCTGAGCTGCTCTACTACAGACGGGGCTAGCCTCGCTGCTCATTCTTTCCATAAGCTGGGGGTTCCTCATCAGTTGAACTAACTAGAAACTTGAGGTACACGTTGAATATGAATCTGGCGTCGTGCTTCGACATTAGTAAGGAAGCAACTGAGTATGTGCAGCTCGTTGCTTTGGGTGTGTCTGCATGTCTAGTACATCTGACTTGTTTGCACCTACATCATGGCTCCGGGCCCCTCCACCCCTCTCCTCTCTCCAAGTCTCTTCCCAGGACCCTTCTCAAGTTCTGCGGGTCCGATTCGCAAATCCCTCGAAGAAAAACCCAAGCTTGCAATTTCTATGCAAAAGCAACCCGCACAGTACCTGCCACCTAGCCTAACGTACCTCCACCAAAACATGAATCATGATAACTTATCGAGAACCTTGATCACGTGACTACAGTATTATACAGCTTGACCCTCGTTTGGAACACACATGTGCATCGTGAAAGTCTCCCCCGAGCAGGAAGTCTTCACAGACGCGCTTATTAGTCGGGAAATGGCGTGGTCTGGCCAGACACGGTTCTCCCACCAGCAACGGAGAGACATCTCACACACATCCCAGTGGGAGGCTGCGTCACCCCATCTGTGCAAGATTACTCCACGCATGACTTACCTCACCTCACTCGAATCCAGGTGGGTACTGCTTCTGGTCGCCCTATATACCCGCTGCGTTCAGACTTAGTAACACAACGTGCCACCAACATATCCTGTACATCCACTGCGAATCATATATGAGACGCTCCATATGCGATCCACCGAGCAGTCTGTGTGCTTTTGGCATGATCAGCCACGAGGCAGCAAGTCACACACGCAACGCGCGATCTGCGCTCACTACAAACTACAAACAACGAGGGGCGGCCCACCCCCCCCCCCCACGTTTTCTTGCTCCAAGGCGTGGTATTGATAATATAGTTATCATTATTATTATTATTATTATTATTGTTTGTCTTTGTCCGACGTTATGGATAGCACATAGTGGTGGTGGCTACAAATACTAATAATACAGAATACCGCAACAAAAAGCAGCGTGAGTTAATAGGGGGCTAAGTTCTCAAGGGCTTTGATTGTACGCCGTGTAACTATGAACCATGGTTCTAAAACCCGGAGGAAGAAAGTTATTAGCGAGTTAAAATAGATTTTATGAGATCAAAATATATATACAGTCAACCCTCCTTTATTGTTACGCCTTGGGAGTAAGAAGAAAATAACAATAACAGAGTGAAACATATTACCAATTAAAGAGGGCGACCAAGACTCTTCTTAACATTTATCCATGCAATAGTAAACCAGGGATGATTTCAAAAAATATAACATTTACAGAGTTACATGTCAAATCGACTTAAAATTCTGTCAATAGTGTCGTGTAGACAATTTGCAACCTGCAACGTAGATAACTTAGACTATTTTCTACAGATCTAACCCTATTAGAAAGTCTCTCAACCAACCACCAAGGGCTGTTGTTCTAGAAAAATATGTCACTTGTGCCACTGGATCTAAAATAGGTTCATCTTCTTCGTCATCTTAAGTTTCAATGTTTGCACATGGATCAACGAGTTCCTAGGCTTTCCGTAGGTGCACATGGAGTGTTCAAATCGTGTTCTTCCTCGTAATGAACAAATTCGTGAACCCCCGTAGTCAGAAACATAACTACAGTCAGCCAATTTGCTAGACATCCATCACTATATTAATTCAGAAATTTAATCGTCACATGTCGGTGGTTCCACATTATTTATTTCTCAATGAAATGTCAATGGAAATATTTATGTTTCAACCTACTTTAGGCGGCCTTCACTGTACTTTCCTAACAAAGAGGTGGACATAACATATATCAAGGGTCACTTTACAAAGGAGGGAGTACCATTTTTGTAACGTTTAACATATAACATCCCTACTGTAGCATAGTGTAAAATTTTAGGGAGAAAAAAAAAGATAACAATTACACCCCTTATAACACATAAAGAGGACACATTTAGCCAGGGGTCGTATATCATCGCTTTTTGTTCTTCGTTAGGCTTAGAAAGACTAGAGTCCTGTTTAAAGAGGGGAAGTAGCCCTCAGTAAAACATTATTGATAAGGGGATATTATTATTATTATTATTATTTAAGAAAGGGAAATACCTGGGACCGCTATCAGGCCCCTTGATTATAGTGAGAGGAGAAAATAACCTCTTTCATAGTAGCCTCGCCATGAGGCGCCAAGCACAAGGCTAGGGACACCCCAAGTGAAGGAGGAGAAGATTATACCACACCCAACAAGGTGGTAGGATTTGAACCCAGAATCACCTGGGTGGCACTCCGTGCTCTATCCAACTGAGCTACCAACTAGTGGTATTATTATTACTAGGGCTTGGTGTTACTAGGGACGAAATCTAAAAACAATGTCTAGATAGATGGGTATATTCTAATGTTGGCCGGTTATAAGAATTTTACATATCCACTGGTTAAGGTTACTTCAATATTTTTGGGATGGACACACTCCATGGTTATGTATAAGGATATTTTTTTATTTTAGTATATCCACCGGTTATCTATTCTACAAAATTCTTCAAATTTAGACGGTTATGAATAGGACGGTTAGAGGTGTCCTAAAATTGGCGGATATATATGCAATTGGCGGTTACATATAATATATTGAATAGGCACTTGTATTTCTCAATGATTTTCTTTTAAAATAATCAATTCACACATGACATCAGCAAGGAACACAAGCACTGAAGATGAGGCTCACGGAGATGATTACGCGCTAGAAATGCAGTTGCGTTGTGTGAGCACGAACATGTCTTATACATAATTGTAACCGCTCTAGGGGGTCAAAATGCCTTACTAATCCAGGTATAGAGTGTAGTGCTAACCTTAATATAGGGTACATATACATACTCACCTCCCAACCGTCGCTTATCTATTTGCTCTATTTTGCAAAAATACCCTCTATGCGATTATGTATACCTACTAACCGGGGTGGTAACCGACTCACTAACCAGGGTAGAGTGCTATGGCCCAGTAACCATCAGAGAGTTCTCAATGAGTTTACTAGGCTCTCACAGTGGTATATATTATATATATTGACTAGGACTGTCTCAAGCAGTGAGGCACTCTGGTTGCACAATATAAGCTTTGGGTTTATGATTAATGACAAAGCACTTTGTACTTTTTTAAAAAAATTATATGTGACATTCTGGTCATATCTTGGGTGCACAAAAACTGTTTTTGTCTGATCTCAACTTGAAAAGCACAAAATTTCCTAAACTTCATTGCATCAGATCAAAGCTCAGTAAAGCAACCATCATGGGAAGGGAGAGTTGCACATATCAATCCCAATCTTTAACATGCCGAGTGGAAATGGGTTTGGACAGTTATAGCTGTAAATTGCGAGTCCCAGTTCCACAAGTGACATTGTAGAAATGGTCTGAAAGGTCACTTTACAAAACCTTTACATTGGCATGTGGCATGTGTACTGCACATTCACTACCAATGCCCATGAGTTTAAAACACCAATTTAGCTGCTGCTAACAAGACCCAAATGGATGAGTCGAAATCCATTGGCGGTAAACTACATCTATGCAAAGTTCGAACCAGTAAAATGCAATGACAATTATCGACCTCGCAAATGCACTACCAACCCTTCTTGTTTGGGATCTGTCTTCCCCTGCACTTCTTGCCAGTGTCATCCTCAGGTGTAACTATTCACAACATACAGTTCAGGAAGCAATCACAATGATGTAAAGCTGTCCAAAGCACACAGAATTAGAGGGTAAACACGGGCAGGGGTGATGCACACGACCTCAACATCAAATCCCAAATCAACCCAGGGATGCCTCGGCGTGAGCCTGGTCACGTGAGCGCAACTGCGCTCACGCCATGTCACCTTGCGCAAATGCCACGTCACGGGGCTCAGTCCACGTCATCACACGTGAAGGCCGAGTCACCACGCGCCCAGAAAGAAGTGGAGTGTATTCCCGCGGATTGGCACCCTTTACCGCGGAAACAAGCTGGACGACATAATAAAAGGCATTGAATAAAGGATGGATGAATGTATAGTTGGATGATAAACAGATGGATGAGTGTGAAAAATGTATGTAGATGGATGAATGACGGATGGATAAGAGTAAAATGGATGAATGTATAATGGATGTTGAGCAATGACAAAAATTCATGACAGGAAGATGCATGACCAAATCTTTTGACGAATGCACAAAGTATATGAAATGAGTGTGGAAGGTTTGTGGGGTGGACTAAAGAGTACAGAGGATGAATGTACAATGGATGTTGTACAAAGGAAGCTTTCATGAATGGAGCACGCATGAATACAGTGTAGATGAATGCACAATGGATATGAGAAGAGTCAGGAAGGTTTGTGAGATGGATTCATACATATAGCAATTTAAACGAAAGTTGATTCTGTGATTATTATTTGTTCTAAAGGAACAACTACGGTGGAGGAAGGGGATTCAACGTTTTCCAGATAATATGAAAATGAATATTAAAAGAATACAGTTCAGTCTGACTCAGAGTCAGTACAATGTATCCCCTCTTCCTCTGCATCTAAGTCTAAGTATTTTAGAACACCGGATCCACGCTGGATACACCTACGGCTGGCCACTAAAAAGTCAGGGGATAGGGACTCGGCCGCGTGAAGTGCCATTGCTTCGGCATAAACAGGAAGCAGAAAATTGGAAAGGGGGCTGTCGAAAACAGACTCGCCATAAATGACTGTATCTCCTGAAGATCCACCGCTGCCTTTCCTGAAAGACAGCCTGAAAAAGTTATTACTGTAACTTTGATGTTATCGAGAAATTGAGTATGACTCCCAAAGAGGGTTTAGCACTTACTCACATGAAAAGTCGTTGTCGACCTGCTTATCTTCGGGATCGTCATCATTTCGAATTTGAATCCGATCAGTCTGTGTGCCTGAAGTGGAGCCAGACAAAAGGGGGAGGAGCACGGTGTTGTAGAGGTCAGAATCACCCTCCATGCCAAAAAGGCTTCTTCCGCCTGCCTTGCATGCGTGGTAAGTTGCTCCTGCACCAGACAGGAGAACATGAACAGTTTGGAGGAGGGGATTTAAGCAGATGAAACTGTTGAAAGGAAACCAATTCGGAAGGGAAAAAACGAACCTGTGGACACAGAAAGATCGACCACCCGTGCAGAGCGGTGGCTGCATGACTCCAGCAGTATTTGCATGAATGCTGGTGACTTTTCCTTTGCACCTCTCCAGGGAGTGCCATCTGGTCTCTTCAGAGTCTGACTGGACTGCATGAAGTTGTACAAAATGTCATCGACATGGGGCTCATAGGGGGGGTTGACGAAACAACCCTGGTCAGAAATCTCAAAGCTGCGGATGGAGGATGGTGTCTTTGATGTGCAAATCCTCCGCAGGCAGATCGCCTCGAACATCCTCGTCTGGCAAAGATAGCAGGTTAGTGTGGTAAACACAATCTATAGTGGAAGTGTGTACATCGGCTATTCAGAACTCTGACACAAAAAAATCATGAATCGTTGATGATCGGTGTCGATCATAAAACATTCTACTAGAGTGGAGCTGCAGAGAAAATTGAAACTCATGATCAAAGCACAAGCAGAAGGGAGACGGCATACCAGCTGACCAGGGAAACCCCCTTTCACAAGGTAGAGGCTGTTCACACAATTCCATGTGCGCAAAACTTCAAACCCTGAAGACTTGAGGTATGATGCCAATGCCCGACGACTATCATTGTCACATGACTGAAAAAGCAGAAGTGTCCCTGCATCAGAGAGGAAATTGTTACAGAACCCGAACACCCAACTCCAGTAGTTGTCCTCGAATTTGTTCCAGCCTGGCGTCTTGCCCTTTGGAAGAACTTCTGGCACAGCCTGGCCATCCGGGATGTCGAGAATGACAATGTCGGCCGCATAAGTTTTCTGCACACCGCACACGAAGGTGGGACCTGTGCTCACCTGCAACAGACATGTTTTTTATAAGAACGATGGCAAGAATGTTTTCAAAGAACGAGACTGAAATACTGCCAACGAAACTTTCAGAGAAAAAGGAAAGAAACTGGAATTCTCACCAGATTGAGGAATGAGATTATATTGTCCCAGGTAGGGGATGGCACCCCAGTGTATCCTCTCTTTCGACTCTGCATCATCGAAAGCCAACCCTCATTAACAATTTTCATCTCTCCTGCTGAATCAGAACGGGAAGGGTGTGGCTTGGCATCGAACACGCACTGAAGAGTGCGGGTATATCTTCCAGCAGTAAAGTCCTGCCCACTCTCCATCTCCTTTTCATTCTCCTTCCCCTTGTCCTTTTCCTTCTCTTTGGACTTGTCTTTGTCCTTTGGCTTTGCTGGTGAGATGGCTATGACATCAACAGCCTTGTCTTTTGGTTTGCGGCCCGCCTTCTTTCCCTTCTGCGGCGTTCCCTGAGCATCAGGCTCCTTGGCAGCCAAGGTTGCTATGTTTCGTTGATACTCTTCGTCAGTCAAAGGCGCCAGCATCTCAGCGTTATTGTTCAAGTATTTCATATGCTGTTCTTGAAAGGTCGTGTGCTCAGGTGGGCAGTCAAGGTACCACCCACAGTCTCTGAAGTGAGAAGGACTCCAGTCCTTCAATATCCCTGCAGTATACATGGTTGGATCGTTTGCAGGGTCCGACCACATGTCAAGATAGTCGGGAATTCCGCTCAGGTGATTTCCTTCCATAAGCACATATTTTGTGTACCTGAAAAAAGGAGATAAATCCCAACCCACAAAAGCGCTCAGTGAGTAAGATGCAAGTAGAACAGAAAGAATAAAACATAGATTGAAATGGCTCTGACAACTGCTCCAAGGACCTTTCAGGACCACACTACTGCTCCAGATATGAATGTCGTCAACGCCATTCAGAACATTCCATTCAATGACACTGTAAATACATCCTAATCCAGGTGAATGCAAATAATCGTTTAGAAATGACACAGACATAGAAGTGAATGTCGTCAACGACATTCAAGAATGAAGCCAAATTATTACTTAAATGAAGCAAAATCACAGGATGGAAATAAAAAAATTGAGTAAGGAACCCTCCAGGAAAACTCAATGCACATTCATAACGAACCTATCACTGAGGACCTCACAACATCACTGTATGTGAATGGCGTCAACGCCATTCACAAAAATACAAAAAGAAACCAATTACTTAGCTCCCCAATCCATGTAAATTGAATTTGTCGCTGTTGAATAATACAGACACAGCTGTGAATGTCGTCAACGACATTCACTTTGGATTTCTTAAAACAGAGCTTATCAAGCCTCCACATTCATCGCAAGAGGCAAAAACAATGCAGAACAACTGAATGTCTGCATTGACATTCAGCAAAATGAAGTGAGGAACCCTCACTGTAACCTCTATGGACATTACAAAAATTTAAATAACTCTGAGGACCTCTCAACAACTCCGTATGTGAATGTCGTCAACGCCATTCAAGGACATTATCAATTCTAATCAGGGACAATATAATTGCACCCTTAGATCCTAACCAGGTGAATTCACATACTCGCTTAAGAATGACTTAGACAAAGAAGTGAATGTCGTCAACGACATTCAATCTGGATCTAAGATTGCAATCCATATGAAGCCACATTTTTTCCCAAAAAACAGTAGAGTTTCAAGTATGACATTGCACCTGTACACAACTCGCATCATGGCCCACTCTCCTCCAACCTGACTGTCAAAGTCGTTGGACCGTAAAATGTTACTATCTTTGGAGAACTCCCGGAAAAAACAGTATCTCCACGTGAGACCTCTCCACTTCCTTATGTATGCCTCCAATGACATTTGGGGAGGGGAAACAATCGCAATGTTCAGGTCCTTCAAAGTCTGATCCAGCACAATGACGGCGCGCTTTTCGAGCTGCAAATAGTATATTTGTCAGATTTCCAAAAAGATACACATCACATACTTGAAGATAAGAAACAGCATGTTCGAATACACACCTGACTCCAAAATGTAGCCTTGTGGAGCCAGTTATCAAAGACCAAATCACTGATTCCTTCCACCTTTGTGCCAGGCTGTATGGTGCTCTTTGGGAACTGATTCAAGTCCTTTACTGTTTGATCTGAGTTCCATATCTCCAGCCACCTTATTTTTGTTTGTGGGTCGACCATCGATATGGCCAACCGTGCAATTTCTCCTGCTGCATCTCCGGATGCACATGCTTGTCATAGTGTGTTTTGATCTGCTGAAGGAACTCAGGACCAAGTCCAGGATCTACTATTCTAAGCTGCTTTCCGAAGGCTGACATCAATTTGGTTCTTCGCATTTCAAACTCCTTCTTTATTGCAGCTTCCACACCCTTTGATGTCCTTAGTTCTTCTGGTGTAGTGCGGTAATATTCGGATTTGCCCTTCTCAGCTGCCTCTGCCAGTTCTTGCTGCATTCATTCAAGTAGTGATTAGCTCCGAAGGGACTACAAACATGTATTCGAAAAGTAAACAGATTACAGACTCGGGCTTACCGCATACATGTACTCCAGAAACGCCTCTCGTGTCAAAGAATACCAAGTGCCTGCAGCTCTTCCTGTTTCGCACTTCTTGATGATATTGGGTGGTAGTACTGTCCGAAAATCATCCAGCTTCATCAGACCAATCCTCTGAATTCGGAATAGTGTGTGAACCAAGCTTGTTGTCACATACGATTTCTCTGTCGATCTGCAAAAACATTGGAAACATTGCATTCCTTAACACTGTTTTTTGAGGATTAACAAGACACTACAGAGGGAATGAAATCTCCTGGATGACTTACTTGTTCACGTCGTGCATAGCTGTAAGAAGCCTAGCGATGTCGTTTCCAGGATCCAAAACCATTGCCTCCACAACAACATGCTTGTCTTTGTCTTTCGAATGGTGTTTCTGAATGTATCCCATCCATGCCAGCAATCGGTGGTTGCCGTCCCAGACGTAGAACATGTGGTTGCAGAATTGCTGGGTGTTCTTTCCCATCATGAGGCCCAGCTTGAACTCCTCATTGGCATCTTTCCAGCACTCATCCCAGTTATCACTGATCTCTGGAGACACTAATGTGCTTTTCCCATTTATATCCATCAGTGACACATAAAAAACTTGTGCACCAAGTCTATATCCATGCACAAAATCACTCTCCAATTTTGTTATGTCATGGGAAAGAGGTGGACGCACAACAGGCATTGATATCATCCGGCACAGAGGTATGTCCAGACGCCCTCCAGATACGAGCATGTCCCTTATAACCTCCTGAGAGTTTACCTTCTGGAATGACATGAGTTCTTTCACATTGTCAAGGTAGTGCACTTTGGATTCATCTGCTTCATCTGTATTCTCTGAGCTTTTTGCGGACTCGTCCCCATCTCCAGATCCTTTCCCCTCTGATCCTGTAGGCTTCGACCTCACAGTTTTCTGCACGATGCCATTCAGTTCTGACTGAGTGATTTGCAAATAGTGAATGGCGGTAACGACCATCACTCTGTATCAAGGAAACTCACCATGAATGGTGTGAAAGAATTCAGCACAATCTACACATGCAAAGCCGAGACTGCCGTATTCAAAACAAAAGCGATAGCGATAGCGAACGGCGTTAACGACAATCACAAAAGATAACGACCTGCCGGATCGGTGTTGTGTAATGACATACATGTGCAACTGATTGGCGGCAACGACATTCAGTGTAGTTTAGGGAGAATAGTAAGTGCAGACTCTCTCTTCAAACACATAGGTACATAAATCTCATGAGGAGAATCGAATGGCGTTAACGACGCTCGCGATTCAGTAGTTCCTGCTAAAGAATGGAAGAGGAAGGACTCCTTGAAAGGCAATCAGACAGACTATATGATAAAACTTACTGGCACCTTCTTAGGTTTTGAAATTTGATCCCCTTCTGCAGCTTTCCTCTTCCCTCTCACATCTGCTGGAGTTTCTGTCTGCGCAAGGGTTTCTTGACCTTCTCCAGGTTCGGCGTTCCGCGTGCTTCCACCTTCTTCAGTGTCCCTGCGAATCATCTTTGCCTCCACAGGCTGGCGCACTCTTATCGCCGACTGTGTCGCAGCCGCTGCCTCAGTCTCCGTCTGCTCTTGTGAATCAGTCTCCGCGTTCACCTGCTGCCTTGGCCCTGTGTTCTCCAACAAACGACGCCTCGTCATTTTCTCTCTTGCTCTGCGTCTCTCTCTAAGGGAAGTAAAATAAAGAGACTTTCTTCTCTTTCGTATTCTAGAAGGAACCCTCTCCAGCTTGACTACCACTCTCCCTCTAAGCGCGAAAAGTAGAAAAACGCAGTGACTCCCGATTTCTTGCGGGATTGCCTGCGTTCTTGCGTGTCTCTAGAAGCATCGGATTCCCTCCCGCGTGACCGTTCCACATAGTCGTTTCCTTATTAGTGCACATGCCATCAATTGGTGTACAGCTGTTCGTATTCAGTTATGGATGTCTGACGTGTGCCGCCCAAAAAAAACGGCGTGTTCTTTATTATAACGGGTTCAATATTTAAAAAGAACAGCGAATCCCAGAAATTGATGCGCAGTCTTAAACAAATAAATATAAATGAACGAGAGTTTGATGACAAATTTTGGAATATCATACACGGTCATCCTTGTTAGCCAAACCCCACATTCGTTTCACATTTGGAACTTTCCAGGTGCGCATGATCATTGGTAGTAGTATATAGATACATTTACTTAATCTGCAATCCCATTCTCAATCCTGTGGCATGCTTCCAGGAAGTCGGCTTTGTTATTGGGTTTATTGATGAGGTTCTGATTAACGGTTTAACAGTTGCCGACACTGCCCCTAGGGATACTCTGACCACTGGGCCCACAAGAAAAGTAATTAAAATGGACGGCTGCATATTTGGAATGAATAACAGAATATGCACAGTCGTTATCTGAGCTTCCTCCGCCATATTCTCTGCTCATTCTTCAACTGTGTTCTGGAGACAGCAGTAAACCGATTTACACTAGATCTGCGATAGCAAGGTACAAACATACTCGAGGAAGGAAGATGGCTTCCTCTGAAGCGGAGTTCTTCTCAGACGACAAACTAGTGCCGTTCTCCCAGGAAGTCCTTGACAATGGATTTGCAATTGTTCTGGAACATGTCTTGGCTACCCGTTTTCAGCTGCAGAATGGCTCCATCTTTTTGGAGAAAGAGGTTTACGATCTGAAAGGGAATTTGGTGAAATATTCTTTCCAAAACCGTGATGAGACGGCTCATATCAGCCAGTGGAGAGTGCGTCCTGGTCGATACAGAGTACTTGGAGAGCCTCGGCGAAAGTCCCTTGGGTCATATGTGACGCCCGGGACTGCTGCTTCGGTCGTTGAAGACAAGAGGGAGGTGGTGGTGAAAAAAGAACAGACTTCCTCCACTCCAATCGTTGAGCTTTCGGATTCTTCCGATGATGACATAAGTGAAATTCCAAATCCAGTCCTTCCTACTGTGGTTGCAGAAGCTGATGAAGAAGAGATTTGTAGTGTCATTCCAAAATTGCGGGCGATGGGAGGAATGGCTGGATTCAAAAGTGAGTTGCGGGGAATTGATTGGGAATCTTTGAAGCAGGTGCCTGTGAAGTTCTTGCCGGAGACTTTTGATGGCGATATCCTATTCGAGCTGCCTCCTCCTCCGCGAGTTGGAGGTATAACAATCATGATGCATGGAATGGACAAGAAACACGACGGGCACCCGTGGTGCAGAACAAAAACATCCAATATTCAGAATGATGACAAGCTTGTTTTCAGGAGGACAGTTTGCAATGGACACCTTAGGTGTGATAATTTGAATTGCAGACACTTTCTTCAGTCTGGTGTTCATAATCAAAGCGAATGGGAGGGTCTGGCGGAAAATCCATTTCAGCCTGGGACTGCCCCTCCACCGGCAAACACTTTCGTCTGCAAATTCTGCAAACTTGTGCCATCCTGCTTGGCGCTCTGCGGAGCAAGAATGTACTATGTTGTCCACCGTTTGAATACAATGACGAGAGCTTGTGTGCATTTTGGATTCCATAACCATCCTGTCTCGAAGGGGGATTACAGGGAGAGTGTTGAGACAGTATTGAGGTTGATCAAACAGGAGTTCGGGAGAAACCCATCCGCAACAACATCTGCAATTGCTCTTGGCGCAAGCAAGTCCTTCTTGGAAAGCCATATTTTGAGTGAAGGAGATTCTGTGGGGACTAAACTTGACGGTGCAGCATTGGACCTAGTCATGGATCATTTCTCCACTTTAAGTTCACCTAACATTCGGCATCAGATCAATGTGTCGTGCGCATACATATCGCTACACAACTACATCGCTGTCCAAACCACACCATACATATATGCACAATAAAGTAGTCTGCCACAATGATAAGAAAAGCTAAGAGACACACTGTTCACACCAGAAACAACATGAAATCCATCGCTATCACTCGTTAAAACAGAAGTCGAGCCAGGGGCACCCCAAGCTATGGGGACTCCACCCCACAACAACCTATACTCCCATCATAAGCACACTCAGTCCTAAACGATGCAGGAGCTCGGTCGCGCAGGCTCAACTCGAGAAAGATGAGCCGCGCGACTGCCGCTCTCGTGAAGATAAGACGGACCAGGTGTCAAACTAAACTTGACACCTGATTTAACACTTGACCTAAATCCAAGTGTTAAATACAAATAACTAGTTTTATTCTAGCTGTTTTCACACTGTGCTTATTTAACTTGACAGCTGTCGTGCGCATACATATCGCTACACAACTACATCGCTGTCCAAACCACACCATACATATATGCACAATAAAGTAGTCTGCCACAATCGCCCCCCTAGCTGGTGGATAGGTCCCTCTACCTCCAGATAGCTACAAGATGTAATAGCCACAGCCGTACTAAGTCCTCTATCACTGTCCCTATTGTACTCAAACTCTATAGACCAAGAGGCCGGGTACAAGAGTAGCCCCATCGTTAGTCGCCATCTTGCAATCTGTGAACTTGAGCCAGGACCTCGTGTGTTCAAGGTCTCCTAGTAGCTGGGCCTTGCGTTGCTTGTTAGTCTCCCATGGTTGTATCCACTCCCACTATCCAATGCATTGTGGACATAACCAATCCCATCTGGAACCATCTCAAGAGTGGAGTCAAGCACCCCATATGCCAACCTCTAGAGCATCGATCACACACCAGCATGGTGGCTGCCCCTTTAGCAGACCCACACAACATGCACCTCAAACCTGCAGATACCACTGCCAGGTTTGGGTCAATCCTGCCATCGACATTCGGAAGGTGACATGGCGCACAATTACGCACATGGTCCTTCCAAGTTATGCCATCCCGACCCTCCAAGACCAAGACGCCTGAGGGCAAGACCTCTCGAACCCTCAAAATAACACGTCCTGCAGTCACATCCAGGGTCGTAGGAGCAGTCTGCTGCAGATAGACATAGTCACCAGGGTTGAATCTCCGAACCCCAGGACGATAGCCCCCACCACGTATGGTAGCATACCTCAACGTATCACGGTGTTGTGCAATGGCAAGGTTCTCGAAAGCCATGGGCATGACTCTCTTGAACAACTCTGCACGCTGCTCACATGCACGTGCCCACACGTCCGGATCGTCAAGGTTAAGAACTGTAGCAGCTTCTCTGCGAATGGATGTAGGCAAATCCGGCTCTCGGCCAAAGAGAAGAAAGTATGGTGAGAAGGAGGCAAGTGATGCTTGCTTGCTGAACCTGTAGCCCATGGCTAACCAGGGTAACTGAAGGTCCCAATCTCCTAGGTGTCCCTTCTGCAAGCCATACTTGCGCAAACCCCTCTTTACTGTCTGAACAACTCTCTCTGCCAAGCCATCGGCTTCAGGAGATCCCGAGAAGTGGTGCGGTGGTCTATCAAGGCCTTGTCACACAAAGCCTGAAACTCCCCCAAGAACTCTCTCCCTTGGTCCGTGAGTACCTCTCTGGAGCAGACGAGATCGGCTAAGCACACAATCCAGGAATGCATACGCAGCTCCCTCACTAGCCTTATCAGGCAATGGAACCAATTCAATCCACTTGGAGAAGTGCTCCACCATCACCAACACGTACTTGTTGTGGCGCATGGTCAGTGGCAACGGCCCTACGAAGTCAAGACTCCACCTGTAGCCCAATCCCATGATCGGAAGAGGGTGCAATTGTGGAGTAGGGGCGTTGAATGAAGCACGCACCCTGTCACACACCATGCACCTAGCCACAAATTGTTGCACCTCTGTGTGCATACCACGCCACCAATACTGCCCCTGCAGTAGACTATGAGTGCGTCGCACCCCAAAATGCCCCAACTCCTCATGGGCATGCCGCACTAACCGTGCCCGCTGTGTTGGGTGAGGCACAATCCTCACTCGACCATCCTCCCACACTCGGAGCAGGTGTGTCCCCTCCCCACCTGAACCTCTTGGCTCGTTGTAGGATCCGATCCCTCTCCTTGGCAGTCATAATGGCTGCCGTGTCTCCACTGCGGAGGTAGTCCAACACAACTGAATCCTCATGTATATCTTTGGCGCCACCCTGCTCATTGCTGGCCTCAGGGTCCGCAGACACTTGATCTACAGTCATCCCTGTTGTAGGTCCAACCTGGCTTTCCGCTGCCAAGATACACAGAAATGCAGATGCATGCCATCCGGGCACCATCTCCTCGTCCGTCTCACCATGCCACCGAGCTCCAGTGTCATCCTGCTGGCTCGTGCATGGATTGCGACTCAACCCATCTGCATTTCGATTGACCAAACCCGGTCGATGCACCACCTGAAAGTCATACTCTTGAAGGTTGAGTGCCCACCGTGCAAGCTTCCCCGTAAGCTTGTCTGACTCCATCAACCACTTGAGTGGTTGGTGATCCGTGACAAGGGTGAAGAGATTGCCGTATAGATAGCACCTGAAGTGTGCCACGGCCCACACTGCAGCTAAGCATTCTCCCTCATATGAGCTATACTTAGACTCTGCAGCATTGTTCGAGCGGCTAGCATAAGCCACTACGAACTCTCTTCCCTCATCATCCACCTGTGTGAGCACCGCTCCAAGCCCCAGCATGCTCCAATCTGTATGCAGCTGAAAAGGACGCCCCCTGATAGGTCGTCTCAAGATGGGCGCCGAGGTCAACCTCGCCTTGAGCTCTTGAAAAGCTTGTTCTTGCTCATCTTCCCACTGCCACTCCTGGTCCACCTTGGTCAGCTTGGTTAGAGCCTTTGCAATGGCACTAAATCCCTTAACAAACCGTCTGTAATAGTTTGCTAACCCCATGAAAGCTCGAACTCGGCTCACATCCGTGGGGCGTGGAACCTGTGCAATGGACTCTACCTTAGTCTGCTGTACCCCCAATCCTCCAGGATATATCATGTGACCCAGATACTCAATCTGGTTGTGGAAAAACTTGCACTTGCCCGGATGTAACTTCAATCCGTGCGTCCTCAAGCGCTCAAATACCCCCTGAAGGTGTCTCTCATGCTCCTCCACCGTAGCACTAAAGATGATGATGTCATCTATGTAGCACCGAGCAAACTCCACCCCTGCTAGAATCCTGTCCATGACTCTTTGAAACTCAGCGGGAGCGTTTTTAAGCCCAAATGGTAAGAACCGCCACTGGTATAGGCAATCCTTCCCGTGCTCGTTGATCCCCCAGAATGCCGTTTTTTGCTTATCCGCCTCCTTGATCGGCAACTGGTGATATCCGGATCGTAAATCCAACATGCTAAAGACCTTGGAATGCCCAATGGCATCAAAGATCTCCTCTGGTGTTGGCATGGCATACCTATCGGACTTGGTCTGACGATTTACAGGCCGGTAATCACCGCACATACGTCTCTCCGTCCAATTGCCATAGACATCCTTCTTAGCTGGCATCACTGTGGCTGAAGCATACTCTCCACCAGAGAGCTCCACCAAACCTGCCTCCCAGAGATCTTGAGTCCTCATCTGAATCAAAGACCTCTCCATGTCACTGTATCTATAGGGTCTCCGAAAGATTGGCGTGTCAGTGGCCAACTCAATACGGATCTCTTGACCCTTCAGTGCTCCCAAGTCCTTTCAAACTGAAGCACAGCAATTCCTATAAGCCCTCAGGAACCGCCGTATACGTCGTCTCTCTCCTCCGGTGACAATGGGTCCAATGTCAGGCTCCCAATTGTCCTCCGTAACTGCAACCTTAAGTCCAGTGGGCTTAGAGGTAGAGGACGCGTCCCGTGGTTGCTATGCTGCAACCTCTTGAGCAGTACCCCCTTCCTGCTCAGTCAATGACAGGCCTCATCCTGCCCCATCGTCTCATCATTGAGAACCTCCTCATCCCGAGAAGAATCCCCAACCTCATCCATCACAGCTGCCTTCGCTGCCAACTCCCTCTGACCCTCGAGCACCTCCCACATGTGCCATGGATGTCTACACCTCGTGGTCCTCACCAGCTCGCCCCCACGGCTGCTGTACCGTCTCGGTAGGCAGAGAGACCGTCAAGGGAAGTGCACTCCGCACTCTACGTTGCTCAGCCATAGCCAAGCTGACAATCCAGGTCAAGCAATTGAGATCCATTGCTTGCCCCAACACCTGACGACGTGATGCCTCAGAAAGAGAAGGCACCGCCGTGGTCCCAGTGGAAAACCCCATAGCCCGCTCTCGCTCGTCGGCATTAGGCTCCACTAACTGCTGCAACTGAGCATCCCACAGGAGGCCAGGTCCACCATCCCGAAAAAGCATGGGATCCTGGGAAGCTGAGCAGTGTAGGTAATGCTGCTCGTGGTTGACCCACCCTGTTGACCACTGCCAAAGGCGAACGGTCATCGTGTCTCACACGTTGAGACTGCCTTCCTGTGTCCAAAATGCCATCCACGGTGAGGTGTGCTGGCCGCTGCACCCCATCAAATGCACGCTTGAGCAGTGCGGGTGGCATCAAGTTAGTCCACCATAGTCGTGGACGATGAGCCCGTGACCCCACTGCAGCTGCATCCAGCAACACTGCTGACCCAAGCCACGACGGACTTGATGCACACTGGCCATCACCCTGGCCCGAGAATCACCCATCAGTGTACATTCTCCAAGATGTATGCTGGAGATACAGCTTGATGAAGCTGCAAGCAGCGCAAAATCCGCACCATCTCCCAAAACAGACCCGTCCTCGAGTCTCGCAATCCATTGCCATGCCCGGCTGATGAATGCCCTTGGCAGGGCCAACCTGCCACTATCAGATCAATGGAGCCAACCTGCTCCAAATCTTGCGCCCCAACAAGGAAATGTCTGCTGGCAAGGCTTGTTGGTATCCACGAACTGCAGACACAGGCAACAAGTCAGGGTACTGCTGTACCAACTGAGCCACATGGCGCAGTGAGACGCGTCGTGCAGTCTCATCCCTCTCCACATACAGGTAACGCCTTACCCGCACACCTGCCTGTAGCAGCAGCAGCCAATCCGGTGCTGATCCCGCCAAACAAGTCCAGAAGGCAAATGCCTTCATCCGGCCGCTGCCACACAGAGGTGTGGTGTCCAATGGCGACAACTGAGGTGGCCCTGGTGCAATCACCGCACTCTCCTCCTCTCCTGACGGTACAAAAGCTTCTTCCCAAGCTTGTTGCACCCGTCCATCTAGCAGCTGCTGCAAATCCTTGCTCGTATCCCACAACGGAGTGTGAGCAACCATGGCAGGCAACTCCGCCGTACCATGCATGTCATCCTGCTCTGCTGGAGGTGGCACATCCTCTGCATGGGCATTGCCTTCCAGCAACTCTCCAGGCCAACTAACGGCAACTGTGAAGGCGGCTAGTGTTGGCATCTTGCCCCGCTGGGCAGCTGCAATACCCCCAATGAATGTCACAGGGAGCTGTGCACGGCGACCATCCCCTGACTGCCATCCAGGCCTGTAGGATGCTGACTCCTCCCAAAATCCAGGGTGAAGCCCATGGGGTATAACACTGCCCCACCAACAAGGACATCGTAAGAGACCGCGTCTGTCACAATGGCCTTGGCTCGCATCACTGAGCCATCTACAGGATGATCCGGCTGCAGTCTAATAGCCAACTGATGCCGTGTCATGCCGCGAGCCTGCTCTGATCCTCCCAGAGATGTCTGTATCTGGAAAGGGCAAGGCTCCATATCCGCCTCCATGAGGCCCAAACCTGCAATAGCAGCTCTGCCCAGCAGAAAAATGGCTGAGCTCCTGCGTCCAACAAGACCCGCAGTGGCCGGTACTTCTTGCCTGCCGGTCCACTCAAAGTGAAAATGCCTCCTGGTTGTCTACAAGACAACTCCAGGTGTCACCATGGCGCGCTCAATGGCTGGCCTAGCTGGCAGCTCCGTCAACTTGCAGCTGCAACTTGCCATGGCGCAGCCGTGGCAGTCTTGACCCTCAAATCCGAGGATCCCTCTGCCACCTATACCTTCCATAACTCCGCAGAAGATGAAAGTGAAGAGGACCTCCCCACTCTCACAGAGAGTTGCTGCTAGTTGAACACTGCAGCTGGTCTCACCCCCGGCGTCGCAATCATGGTGACCGAGAACAGTGGGGCTTGACACACAGAGGTGGCTGCCCCCAATAACACACCGGCTGCACTAGCCTTGGTAGCAGGTGTCAGTGCTGCATCGTGTAGCTCTCCCCAATGGCATAGGTAACCTCCGCCTCGGTACAGTCGGGAGAGAACTAGGTGCATGGATGGCGTTGACACTGTCTCCGCCAAGGTGAATGGACTGAGGCAGCCTCGCCGACGGCTTGCCTCCCCCGTTGTGGATCCAACTCCACCTCTGCACCTCGTGGCCTCCGGAAACTCGTGCTGCTCCTCGAGTCACGGCTGCAGCAGACTCCACCTGCTCTAGTGGTAGTGCTGCTCCGCACATGAATCCCATGCCTCCCATATCTCCTCCCTCAGGAGCAGGAGGTGGACATCCAGCCTGGGAGACGGGGTCCGCCTGAGCTATAGCCATGGCAGCGAGCCTCTGCTCAGCTGCTGAAGCCGATTGGCATGCCTTGGTCAACAACCCTGACCTCCGCGTACTTGGCCATGTGGAGCTTGCCCTTGGCCTGCACACCTCGTGCCGACCACCTCGTCCTCTTTGGGCTTAAGTCACCTTGCCCCCGGCCAACAGTGTTCCCTTGGAACTGGCATGGGCGCAACTCAGGATGCAAGTCATAACATGGGCATCTACATGCCCATACTTGCCACAATGCCCACACTGCAACTGTGCAGGCTGTGCTTGTGCCGGCCTTCTGCCATTCTCTGGGCAATCTCTTTTGACATGGGGTCCTCACAATGTCCAACATATCACCCCTGGTTGCTGTTGGCCTGCAAAAAGATGCCACGGGCCTCTGCACCTGAGGTCCCCTGTGTAAGCTCCATGGAACTTGGGCTAGACAACCTTGCCCCCCTGACCACGTGGTTGGGCAGTCCCTGTGCCTGTGGGCTGACAGCTGTGGCCAGTACAGGCATGTCCTTGCCAAATCCAATTGTAAACAACTCGCTCCTCCACCATGTTGAGCTCAATCCGCTCAGCCAGCAGAACACATCTGCTAAGGTGGGTTGGGCTTGCTTGTAACAGGGTTGCATCTCGCCACCCTTCTTTGAGCTCCTTGTCTAGAATTCCATACCCAAACTGGATTGCCTGAGCTTCAGTAACCCTGGGTCACACTTATCAAGAGCCTCATACGAGTGTACGCCTCTCGCGGCTCTCACTGGGTTTGCGCTGGAAGTCTTGCAAAACTTCGCAGTTTCTCTGTCCGTACACCTTGGTAATTCCTCCGCAATCCTGGAAGAACTCACCACCGGGTTGAATCTAGGCACATGTGTTGTAGTTGTGGCAGGAGGAGTAGTAGCACCTTTTGAACTGGTACCACCTGCAGAAGTACCAGCACTACTGCTCCACTACTAGTGCTGGCAGTGGGAGCTATTGGTACTGATGCAGCTACTGGTCGCGTCGTGCCTCGAGTAATGGAGACGTAGTCAGGTGACCAAACAATCCTCCACTCCTCAATCTCTGCTTCATGTCCTCGCCTGAACTCGTGGTAATCGTCCATAGGCGGGCCTTCCAAATGCTGGAACAGTCCCTTCCACGCCATGATGGGGTGAATAGCTGTGGATTGCGCATCTGCTGCAAATCACACCAGCTATCGAACTCCTGAATAAGTCATCCAAACTCGATTGTGCCCACAGCTCCAGAGTACCTACGAGGCCCCTTGGTAGCTCCATACATCTCCTCCATGTCGTCCCACAAACAATGGCGAATGAAAGTGCACACCTGTTGATGAAGCCTCCGAGTCTGTGTCTGACTCTACAGTAATTGAGGGGGGTGGCGGTGAGGTGGTCTGAACCAAATACCTCGTCTTGTGAACCCACTCTCACTGTTACTGCCTGTAGCCGTACTCCCCTCAAAACCCTTGGGTAACTCCGTAATGACACTCACAATGTGCACCTCTCCACGTGACACTATAAGGCTCTAGTACTAATGTAATAGTGACACGGGTGGGGCACCTGTTGCAGTTTAAGGGTCATATCCAATGGCTCAGGGCACCTGCACCTGCATCCACCGCAAGAACTCCTATGGTTGGCTGGTCATCAACCCAGCCTCACCATAGAACAAACACTGGTGGTTCTTGCTGGTCATCACTCCAGCCTCACCACCGACAGCATACTCTAGGATTGACGGTGATCAAATCCGGCCTAATCCCTATGAAAGCAAGCGCCCACACAAAACCAACATGGCGCACAGTCAAGCATGCAGGTGTTGGGGGGGATCCAAACACAAGAAATCAAAACATCAACACCCCCACAACAAAATCCAGCTGCAATGCTGATCCTGCAGAATATCCCAGCCCAAAAACCCCGGACTGACTGGCCTCCACCAAAGAGAGGCTTTGGCAACTACAAGTACAAGGTAAGGTAATGAAATAGTACAGAGATGGAGGGGAAGAATAGAAGCCCGACCAAGCAAGATCTAATCCTGATCTATGCTATCAACTGCCAGACTTCTCTCAAAGTGCCTCGCTCTGCATGATGGTAAGGTGTAGGAGGTGGTATATCTATGTCCAGAAACCTGCCACTAACCTTGTCGTAGCTCGCTCTAACCAACCCTCTCCTCTTTCTGCCAGGTAGAGACAAAGCAATACTCCCCTATCTCCCGCTCACTGAACACTAAAGAAAACAAAGGTAGGGTATGATAGTCTCTCAACTCAAAAGCTTTGAGACGGTTGCGAGTGTCCTCATTGCGAAATGACTGCATCTCCTTCACGCACAACAAACATGTCATTGCTGATGAACCCCCGCTCGGGTTGCCCTGTGCAGAGCGTATCCGGCTGCAACCATGTCTGATTGCACAAACTTGTGTAGCTCCTGCTCCTCTGCTCCAGTACACCACGGCCTTGTGACTGAACACCTTGGTCCCGGGGCTGTCTTTGGCTGTGTTCCAAGCCTAGCTTTCACCCACTTCGGTATTTCACCTACAGCTGCAGAACTGCTGGCTCCAACAGAGTTCTGACTGTCCAAGGCGATATTGAGGCCCTCAATGCCAACTACAGCAGTCTGTTGTCTACTGCTAATGCCTGACTCCCAGTATGCAATCAACTCGTCCAACTGTTCTCCACTCAAATCAGTCTGAGTTCCTTGGGAAACATAAATCCTGTCCCCTTGTGTGCAGAAGAGACCTGCCCTTCAATTACGTCCTCATTTCCCCCAGCCATGCAAGGAGTACATCCACAGATTTGTCTCTCATATAGACCAGCACAGGTTCTAGAGACAGGATTGTGGATCTTTTATGGCACACTCACACTCTAAAAATTCCATAGATTTTTAGCAGAGTCCCAAAAACAGAAACCAGGTCTAGGTAGGTAGATTTCCCCTTTCTGCAGCTATCCCCCTCAAAAACTGGGTCAAACAGAGTCCATTTGACAAAGATATGACCAATTTGGCTTTACATCATTTAAATTAGATCAAAATGCCCTGTTTTTTTTTTTTTTTTTTTTGAAGGTTTTCAAATTTAAAAATTTAAAGTTACCCAAACTATATGGTAACTGGTTCCCAGTTCCCTACGTTCTATATGGTTTCCTAGGTTCCCTGGCCACGTGCCCTATAATTCGCACCTTGCTCCAGTCTTCTGCATACCGAGAGTGAGAGAGAGAGAGAGAGAGAGAGGGAACTGTGGCACTCAATAGTGTCTTGCTGTGAGAGAGAGTGGTGTCAACATTCCGGGATTGCTTGCAGGCTTGCGCACCAAGAGAGGGGGAGGAAAGACATGTTTATGGACGCCATGTACAGGCGAGGGGTCACTCACAGTCTGTTCGAGGCCTTGGTGGCTAACGATAAACTCACTGAGGAGGATTACCAGCGGGAAGCACTGGAGCTTGCGGGTCCCCGGCCCATTCCAGTTACGGGGGAGAAAGCCGTCGGCACTGATGCGTTTGTCTATGTCGATGAGCTGCAGGTTCTTGCGTTTGCTGTTGATTGTAACATGCGCTCTGTGTTGTGGAACAAGCGCGCTGATAAGGTGGCGACAACAGAGAAAAGACACCGTAGACGGTACACGGGTTCACCTACACTTTTGCCAATCGACCGACAGTCTCTGACCGCAGAATGCCCCACTGGTTTCAATGTGGCGGCAATGTGTCTTGCAACCCAGTAACTCAATGTGTCTTGACCTCCATGGCCACATGGAATTTCCTTAATCCGTATTGACTATTGACCTGCATTGCGGTAATCTGATGGTGAACGTGCGCCGGGACTGTTGTAAGTACCTAGCAGGGCAGACCCCGGTTGAGATAGAAGACAATCCAAGATCTGCTTCCATCAAGCTGATTGCCATTCAGAAATGATCCAAATCCTGCGTAGAGACCCCGCAAACCTTCCTTGGCCACAATTCCTCGCACTGCTCCAGGGGCTGAGGCAAACTGCCCTGTTTGCATCCTTTGCTTCACTACCTCAGTGGGCACCCGAACCAGCGATGCTACTGCACCTCCTGAAGCTCCCGCTGTCAGATGTGCAACAGAGCTGAGGTGATCTGGGAAGATCTCCAGCAGCTTGCGCTTTAAGGGTTCGTACACTCCAACAAATATAGCTGATGTCGGCAAAACACCAGCAAGATTGCCGGAAAGACCTGAGTATAGGCCCTTGAACACTATCCCCCCACCACACCGCGCTGCCTGAAGGCGGGTCTTTATGGTGTCAATCGGGTACAGGGCTGTCTCCACAACTACGCCTGCCGTGGCTCCAGCCACTGCTCCATCAAGTAGAAGCTTCAAAATATTGGTATGCTTTGGTGTTTCTAAAGAGGAGGCTGCCACAAGTTGCACAGCCCGTTCAACACCAGTATTGTAATACCAGTGTTAGACCTTCAAGCTGGCGTCCATGGACTTCTAAAACAGATTAAGCTTCTCTCATCTCCAGCAGGTAACTCCCACTTTCAGTCGTGCACCCAGCTTACTCACCTTCGTCGTTTCTTCCAGTTCTCTTGCATTCCCATGTCATCATATTTACCACGGATAGTTCCTAAACTTAACACCAGAACAGTGCTTCTTCATTCAGATCGGGTCTGGTGCGAACTACTCCCCATACTTCAAACAAGTTGGCGCAAGGTGAGAAGGACTTATGCTCATCAAGTCCCGCCAAATTTCCACCACTTCTGGGAGGTGCGGAACGTTCACAAAAGAAGCTCGTGGCGGTGGGCTATCGTCTGATAACCCCTACTAATTGTCAATCCCACCCAAAGAGGCCAGCGGAGTAGCTCTCTAAATGGATTAAAGAAAGCTGACCTTCTGTTGGCTCCAATTCCAGGTCCTCTTCTTTGTCTTCCCCTTCTGATAGTGTCTGAGACCGCATACACAGCCCCATAAGATGCGCCCTGGTCAAGCTGATGGAATGCTCGATCACCGGCTGCGTCAGTACTCGTCGAGAAGAGCGCGGGCTGCAAGAAGGGGCCATAGGCGTCGTCAGCGTCGGGAGGGTGCGCGCAGCGTCACAGCCTCAGCAACGAGACCGCCATCGCTCCCTCGCTCCCTCGCCATCGCTCCTTGGTGTGGAGCCAAGGACAGCTTCTTTCAGATTCTCAGCCTGCTGTCGGATAGTCGAGCCAAGATTCTCTGCCTGGTCGGTACCATCCTCCAGATTCCTCTTGCTGGTGCGGGCAGCAGAATCAGCTCGATTCTTCAGATCAGCTGACGCCTTCCCCGCCTACGGCGGTGCATGGCTCTCATCTAGCCAAGCAGTCAGCAGCGCAGCCTACACACCCCACTCTTAGATATAACCACAGGTTGACAAAAATCGCAGCATCATCTCAAGCCTCCTGTTCTGATCCCTGTGACCAAGCTATATTACAATAGTGCTTAACAAAAACAAAAACATCATATCTAGCTTAGCACTGGAAAACTAGATAGAGTCATCTTTCTCGAGTGATAAGAAAAGCTAAGAGACACACTGTTCACACCAGAAACAACATGAAATCCATCGCTATCACTCGTTAAAACAGAAGTCGAGCCAGGGGCACCCCAAGCTATGGGGACTCCACCCCACAACAACCTATACTCCCATCATAAGCACACTCAGTCCTAAACGATGCAGGAGCTCGGTCGCGCAGGCTCAACTCGAGAAAGATGAGCCGCGCGACTGCCGCTCTCGTGAAGATAAGACGGACCAGGTGTCAAACTAAACTTGACACCTGATTTAACACTTGACCTAAATCCAAGTGTTAAATACAAATAACTAGTTTTATTCTAGCTGTTTTCACACTGTGCTTATTTAACTTGACAAATGCATTGAGAATGGGCTCTGGGATCAGAGGCTACATAGACAATATTTTGGAATTGAAACGAGTGAGCAAGTACGATTACATCCAGGACAATGTATTCCCAGGTCAAGGTGCCATCAAAGTTTTTCTTTTCAAAATGTCGACTGTTGGGGAGGGCAGTGGGGTTAGCCTCGTGAAGCGGATGCAGAAGACTGGGGACTTGCAGAACTGTTTTCTTATGTTTGATCATGTGAAACGAGTGAAGGATTGGACGACAATGGCTTGTCATGTCTACGATCCAGTGTACCAACGAGTTATGACAATTGCAGTTTGTGACATGCAATCCGAGGATACGGAATCCCAGAAGCTCATGTGGAATTCCCTGATACGTGTCATGGGCTGCCATGGGCTGCCATCTCCAAATTTCGCAGGTTTCATGGCGGATAGTGCTCAAGCAAATTTCAATGCTGTTCGTATTGTCTTCGGATCGGGCGACCCAAAAGTGCCTATGCCAGGAAGAGAGCGTACATGTCTATTCCATTGGACACAATCTCTGGAAAAACATACAAAGTCGGACATCAAACCAGAGATGCAGACTCAGCACCGTAAATTGTGCAAAGAGTACAAAGATGCTAGAACAATGAAGGAGGCAGACACTTTGTTCCAGACAATTCGTGCCTGGTGGTTCTCTTCTGGAGCTGCATCACTTGAGAGTATGAGAGCATTGGAAGATTGGCTGGCGTTTTGGCACTTCCGGTATAGACAGTGGGGAGCAGCCATGACAATGGTACGAGGCTTCTATTTCATGCTTTATTCATACATTTGCTTTCCATATTTTTGGCTCATTGCTTTCTTTATGTTGTTTCCTGTGCACTATTCTGAAGTGTGGTTATCCTCTTTGCAGAACATGTCCATTGAGGAAATGGCGGACATGCCATCTTGCAATTTGGCAGAAAACTGTGCACAATGCATGGTTGCAGCAGTCTGGGAAACGAGGTCGGGATTTGTATGTGGCAACAACAGATGATTTGATATGTGCCTTGCAACAACAAACCCGATACCGTGATTTCTTACGAGGTGGGGTTGATGGCAAGGGTCCGGACAAATGGGAGTTGATGTTGCGTGCTGCAAACAGATCTGGGGATCCAATCAAGATAGCACGGGCGGTGAGCATGTATGCCCAGGGAACGCCACTTGTTTCTAGAGTTCCACATCTTGAAGGGGAGGAGAGATTCGGCTCCTGTAAGAGGAAATTGAACACTCCACCTGGTTCGGATTCAGATTCCCACAGGGCAGACCGTGATAACTTCTCGAAGCCTCGTGTTCCCCTGCATGACAGCTCCATGTCCGGAACCTCCATTGTGGAGGAACCTCCAACACGACGGCAAGCTCCAGCATCAAACCGTGCCACTGAAATGGTGCAGGAGAGAAACAACCCCTTGATGTGCTTGAGTCCGCATGCCTCGACCACGTTTGGCACATAGAACGCACAAGTGTCAGGTCTCGTGTGAAATGTACAGCGATCAGGGCAACTAATTTCGAGAAGTGCACTTCATCTATATCCAGAGGTGGTGCCCGAACTCCTGCTCCGACTTTCACGGGCTTGATGCGTCCATACGGTCAACCAGAAGCCAAGAACCACAAGTTCTGGTTCTGCGTAGATGATTGTACCAGATGTGTGCATGGAACTGTGCGTCCTTCCGTAGTGATGAAGCCATCTCCTCCAACCGTTTGGCCCGTGAAGGTGGGAACACATCTCAGCTTTCAGGAGATTGAAATGCTGGAGGAGGCAGGTTTTTCCCTTGCGAGACAACCCCAACTCCATGCATGTGCTACTACTTCTGCGTCCTCCCGGGTCCCACCGACAAATCCTGACTTGTGGCCAACCAAACGAGATGGAAAGCTCGTTCGGCGTTTCCCTCCAACCGCTGAACACTTTGGCAAAGTGGAGTCCGCAAGAATGCTCCAAGCTCGTGTCGGAAGCACCACGGAAGTACCCGATCCAGGATATGGTCGGGTATTCACAATCATCACTTCCACATCTGCTGTTCATGACAGGACCTACGACATCACGGTTTCCAATTTCCCCAATTGCACATGTCCTGATTTTGTGAATATGCTATCAACCAGTTTGGGCAAGAGAGGTAAATTCATACCCTGCAAACATTTGTATTTCATATTTTTGAGGAGGATGGTTTGCGATCCCAAACGTGACAATTTCATTCACCAGGCCACTATGAGTTTCAACGAGGTCGATACTCTTTTGCAGCGGGATACAACACATGGGTAGCATGAACTATGTAATGTGGTATTTGGATGACCATGATTTGAAATGTGTAATTCACATCAATTCGTCGGCTGTGCAATGATATGGCCTCCAACTATACGGAGTGAGGTCTGAGTGACAACTTTTAGGTAGTGCACATTTGTCATTGCACCGTTCGAAGTCTACATGTCTTGCTGTCGCTATGCACTACAATCATCTTTTGAAGATGATCATAACTCTCATTGTTATTTGAGGAGGGAGGAAGTCTTCTCGTGGTAGCCTTTATGGCGCACACTTTGTGAGGATATTTTGTCGTCTTCGTAATTGTAAAAGTGAAACAAACATTTGTAATTGCACAATGTTGGATGCTGCAATTGTAGGCCTCAACGCTCGTCTTGCTTCTATTTAGGCAAGATTCCCTGCATTAATTCCACGGTCATAGGACCATCCACGGTTATAGGCGGCGCATGTTAATGCTGACGTGGCAGTTGACGGACAGTGCCACGTCATCATTTACCGCCACATCAGCATGCTGACATGACGCTCACGCCACGTCAGCGTGTGTGCAGGCTCACGCCACGTCAGCTGGCGTGAGCGTACGCTCACGCCACGTCACTCCTGCGTGAGCGTACGCTCACGTGCAACGCTCACGCCATTGCGTCGTTGCAAATCAACCATACACCTGAAGAGTGGGTCCTCAATCACAGTTTGCACTTACCCACCCTTGAGGTCATCCATGATGGCCTCTCCCATGTCACAGACTGCACTACAAGAGATGAGCGTTTTTAGGACTACGGGTTTGGCGGAGTCATAAAAACTGCACTAGGTACATGACCACAGAGCGCTGAAATGCATTACAGTTTTAGTTTTATGACTTTGTAGTAATGGATATCACTACATGACTCCGGAAAGTTAGGGAGCATTGGTCAAACATTGTTGACCATGATGACAGGGATGGTTTATATGACTAGTGTGATATGTTTGACTACATGTGGACGACGTTTCATGGAATCTTATGACTCCATGACTGAAGATGGTTTCAGAGCTCTATTTATACGACTACATCACTACACGTGTCATTTTGAAGGCACATATAATGCAAATAAGGTTGCCCATTAGGTTTAAAAAAGTTAATTTTTTTGCTAATAAAGTTGCCCATTAGTGTAATCGTGAACAGAAAGGAGGGCTGGGACTTGGCGTCTTTTTGTCTCCTGCGCCACACCACATAGCTGAGGGATGGAACGCGATGATAGCAGGATATGCAGGGGCGTGAGATGGAGGCGTTGAGCAAATGATGCACGAAGGAGGAGACGAGGAGGAGACGAGAAGAGACGAGGACAAGCGAGCTCACCGTTCTTGGGACAGTCAGCTTGGTCTTAGCAAGCGTGTTTCAATCTCTGACTACTCATCTACGCCGTAGTGGTTCGATCTGACAGACCAATCCGACATTACCTGACTACAGACACAAGCAGCACACACAAGAGGTCATCGGTCAAATCCTCCATGGGTCAGGACAGGTCAAGGACAATGTGGTAGGGCACCTTCTTCTTCAACCTATTTCAGCCTGTGTTGCCCTCTCATCAGACTCGGCCGCAAGATGCATATTGAATTCTGTAAGTTAGGTCGTTGGGTACATCTGTGGTGGTTTGGAGTGACTTTGGCAAGTTACTGCCAGTGTGGCAGCAGGGAAGTATCCAAAAACATATAATAGAGGTGAGGAGAAGCGGTGGGGTGAACACTTTCCGACCCCAATGGTGGGCCAATGGAGACAAAAAGGCGAATGCCTGTTGGACTACAGAGAGAAGCAGATGCATTTCAGATTGTGATAAGTAGGGTTGGGGTGTTTTGGGGAAGAACTCCACACCAGTATGGTTGGGGTGTTTGCTGGTAGAATTGTAGGCTGTCAGAGGCATGGATAGCTGAAGGAGCAGGGATAGAGTGTGGGTCCACATTCATCCAAGAGGGCTGGATTTCAAGCTCCACATTACCTATGATTCCCTGTGGAAGGATAGGTACAAGAAACCTACATGGGTAGATGGTCAACTGGAAGCGACATGCTGTACTATATGTCATTCCAAAGACTGTCATTGTTGGTCCATGTGTTTTACAACAATGCTATCAATATAAGACTCCTGGTTCGCATTGGAAGCTCAATCCCTGCAAGTTCATTGTGTGTGAAGCTCAAACTTGCGATTTGAAGGATCTTGTAGCCAAGTTCATTCAACCGGAAAGGAGAAATTCTGAAAGCTCCCAAATTTGATGTGGGCAAGCTTATGGAGGTAAGACTTAGCTTCCCTCCTCTAATGTAAGTGTTGGATAAGTTTCATTTAGTGTCGACCTTCACTGCATATATTGGCTCTTTTCTTGGCTGGTTTCATATTTTCTTGGCTGGTATGCTGTTGGTTGGCTTCTTTCATTTCACGTGTGTAGTGGAAGGGGAGAAGTACTTTCCTAAGTTCTGCTGCAACAATGTCTTTTTCCAGCCTAGATGTTTTCGATGGATACAAATTGAAGTGTTTTGAATGTTGCTGCAATACTATAATAAAGTGGAGGGTGCTGAATGCAGTTGGCCTTGCTTCGTGCAGGCATAATCCAGGGAAATGTGGACATAGCTGAAACCCCATGATAGCATTTCCAGAGGACGGTGTGGATGGCCTCACAATCCAGCATGCAAAATCCATGACAATGTGGAGCTGGCTGAATGGGCAAACAGGTTAAGTGGCGAACAAGCCACGTCACTGGTACATAGTTGCATGCTTACATAGTACATGAAAGCGTACTATATGTCATTCCCGAAATTGACCATGTTGGTCCATGTATTTTACAACAATGCTATCAATAAAAGACCAATGGTTCGCATTGGAAACTCTATCCCCGTAAGTGGCTTGTGCGTGATGCTCAAACTTGTGATTTGAAGGATCTTATACCCCAGTTCATTGCAGAGGTCATTGGAAAAGACATTGAGAAGGCAACAGCCGTTATCTATAATCTACAGATCCCCTTCAATTTGATGTGGGAAAGCCGGCTGGCTGGAGGTCTAGTCTCACTTTCACTCATCTAATGTCAGTGTTGTATCCATTGCAATGTGGAGATGTTTGAAACAACATTGGAGCATTTCCAGAGGATGGTCTGGATGGCCTTTCGTGGCGTGTGCCGAATCCATGGCAAGAAAACATTGCAGGCAGAACCCATGGCAATGGTACCAGCACGGGTTGGTCCAAAGCCAATTGCAACAACAAATGAATAAAGGGTGCTGAAAGGAAAGCACTCCATAATTGATCATAAAATCCAGTGTCCAAGCATGATATCTTAATGGGAATGCGAAGGGAGTGTTACCACCTTAAACTATCATGCATGGTCTATAACTGGAGTGCACAAATCGCGCATATCTAATCTTCATCATCCTCATCTATGTCTGGGTCACTACATGTATCACTGTCTTCATCACAGACTTCATCTTCTCCAAGGGTTGGCTGAACATCATCACCACGTATACGGGGTGCTCGGAGGTACAAGGAGGCCACCTGCTCTGGAGTAACCGGTACCGCTCGGCTGCATGTTGGGCCATCAGTAACCACAGTCTCCTCTAGTCTTTGTGGGGCTAACAATCCTTCCACTTCCGCCACATCATCATTATCAATTGATATGTCGCAGACCACTCTACGTGCTCGGGGGCTCTTCTCCAGGACGACTTTCCACCCCGGCTCCTTCACACAATCAGAAAAAAAACACTTGATCAACCTGGCCAGGAAACACAAAAGGTTGCTCAGAAGGTGGAAGCATACGGTTAAAATTGACAAGTGTGAAGCCAGCATCATCCTGCTTCATTGACATAGGTTGACGACCCACGCGACTCGCCCGTACCCACGAACACAAAAACACTATAGGCTGTGTTTGGCCATAGTCAATTTGCAAAATCTCCCTTATAAGACCCACATATCTTGTAGGTTCCTCCATGTCATTGCCTGAATTGTTGGTAATGGGCTGGTGCTGGAAAACAGATGAGACTCCACAATCAAAAGACACCATACTTGTTGTGTTCATGCCGGGGGATGTAACCCTGTAATGGTTACCATACGCTGTCATACTCTTGAATGACAGGGCAGTAAATGATGGAGGCCTTGAAAGATCCAGTAATTCCTCACGTGTTGTAGGATCAAGCCCATCTGATTGAATTGAGAGATGATCCCGTACACCTTGAGGGAGCCAAACAGCAAATGGAGGACAAGGATGCAAATCAGGAGGGTACTGAATTGCCGTGGGATTGCTCATGCCTTCCAGCCCTTGCTCCTCACGAAACAAGCGTCGTCTGGCTTCTATCCGTGTGGACTCTGCTTCATATATCCTGTCACAATCCGAGGGTCAGCCAGGAGATTGACAGAGGTGGCGTGGGAGATTTGAAAAGACGCCATATGCCAACTAATGATAAATGACTAAAACTTGGAAATCTGAATGTCAATGAAGTAGATTTCTTACCCCAACATGACTGATAGACGAGGATGGTTCTGAATGATGTACTCATGTACAATATCACACAGGTCATTCAATTTTCGGGCTTTAGAACTTCCTTCCACAACTTCACGTTCCACAGATTCTGCCTCATCTGCATCCCACACCCTTCGTACACTTCCATCAAATCCTGCCATATACTCTGTGCAAAAACCCAATGCTTCTTCAAATTGGTATCCTTCTGCCATGCTCCCCTCGGGCCTTGCCATGTTTCTTACGTAGCCCTTCATATCTTTCATTGCCCGCTCCATGGGGTACATCCAACGAGATGCTACGGGCCCGCATAAGTACAACTCATCCACTAGGTGAACAACCAGATGTGTCATCACATCAAAAAATGATGGTGGGAACTCCTTCTCTATAAGACAGAGTGAGAACTGCTTCAGTTCTCAATTCCTCATACTCTACAGGATTCACCACTTTTGCACACAACTTCTTAAATACACGACATACTCGCAAAATGGCCCTTCGAGGACCACTTGGCATGAGCCCACGGATAGCAAGCGGTATAATTTGCTGCATGAGCACATGATAGTCATGTGATTTCATGCCTGACAACTTCTTCTTCACCACATGCTTTTTGAAAGCTGATGCGTAGCCTGTTGGCACTTTCAAGTTCTGCACAATCTCCAGAAAGACTTGTAACTCAGCCTCAGTGAGGACATAAGGGGCAGGAGGCATAATTAACGTATCTGCTCTGTCAGGATCACGTTGTAGCCACAATTCCGGGCGCATCCCAAGTAGCTCCAAATCACGGCGAACTTTCAATGTGTCTTTCTCACCAAAGATAGTTTTAATAATATTTTCAGCCAAGTTCTTCTCGCAATGCATTGCGTCAAACGTGTGGCGGATGAGGAGACCCTACAAAATGAACACATAAGCAATTGAGCATTAACTCATCACAATTTAAACAGAAAACGCAAAAATGTACACAGCCAATTTAAAGGCCATGAAGGAATTACCTCCCAATAAGGTAAGACATATAAAATTGACAATCGCTTAACTCCATGAGTTTTTGCTGGGTCTGTCCTGCTATTCCACCCATGCAGTGCGAGCTGTTGCAAGGTCCTTGATTTGTGTTCCAGTCTGCGTTTTTGGAGGAGTTCCATGCTCAGTAGCGCCATTGAACATTCTTGACCTTCTATATGGATGATTGCGGGCCAAAAATCTTCGGTGGCCTAGGAAAACAATTTTTCCACATGTGTGTAACTGCTGTGAAGTCACCCCGGGTCCACAAGCTGGACAACCAGCATAACCTTTCGTCACTTGACCTGAGAGCAAGCCATATGCATGGTAGTCATGGATTGACCACATCAACACTGCCCTCAGTGTGAATTCGCGTTGACCACGAGGACGGGAAACATCATGAGCTGCAATCCCTCTCCATAGTTCCAATAGCTCTTCCACTAGGGGCATCAGGTAAACATCTACGTTGTCCGAGGTAACAGACTCCTTACCAGGAATCAGTAGCGCTAACATGACAAAGAACTTTTTGGTCATTAACCACGGAGGCAGATTGTAATTGACCAAGAGAACGGGCCATGTGCTCCAACTTGTGGATTGAGCTCCGTAGGGATTTACACCGTCTAAGGCCAATCCAAATCGCAGAGATCGTGGCTCTGCAGCAAAATCCGCAAATGTGGTGTCAATGTGTCTCCATGCTTTGCTATCAGCTGGATGTCGAACCAACCCATCCTGGCTCTTATGTCTGTCGTGCCATGTCATGAGGTTAGCGATCGATTTACATCGGTACATACGTTTCAACCTTGGAATGACAGGGAAGTGTCGCAATACTTTCTTGGGCACACTTCCACGACCTGGAATGTAACGGGAACTGCGGCACACTGGGCAAATGTCTACATTCTCATACTCCCCACGGAAGAGTACACAACCACGCTCACAGGCATGAATCATCGTGTACTGCAATCCCATCTTGGCAATCATGGTTTTTGCTTCATAGTGAGTTTTCGGCAATGAATTCTTTAGGCAAAAAACTCTTACGCAACAATCCCAGAAGCTCATCCACAAATGCATTGGTGCACTTGTGGGTAGTGCATGCGTTCAGCAACGTCAAAGTTGCTTGCAGCCGGCTGATGGAGCACCCTTCAAAAAGTGGACATTGCGACGCTCGGAAGAGTTTATCATACTCGGGATCAACGTGCAGGTGAGCATTCTCATCAAATTCATTGTCTCCGGAATCGTCGAGATCATCGTCATGATCGGCAAATGTGTGATCGGTTCCACCATGAATGGGGTCCTCTCTGTTTGCATCTGCAAAGAGAAACGCTTCCTGCAATGCACGCTGCATTTCTACCTCCACCACTCTCATCTGCGTTCTCTGTGACATTGGGCTCCCGCTGTGCCGCAGGGCCTTCGTCTTCATCATCTGAATATTCACATCCCTGCATCCCAATAGTCATCTTGTGAGTGGACCAACAACGATGTGACACTTGTTCATATTATGAACATATATGACTACATGACTACACATGACCAATGAAAACACGACATGTGCATTAATTAAAGTGATAACGGAAGTGGCGTAGTCATACTCACGTCTGTATCTTATGACTTCTTGACTACAATCACCCAACGAAATGTCGACATGTGGAGAAGAGGATCGTTGCATTCAAAATTCAAACTAAAGTGCTGAAGGGAAAGTGACGATCTTACCGGAAGAGAACAGCGTTGGAGAAGAGGATCCCTCCCGTGTATCATGTAATGATTCCTCACTGTTTCCAACAAGAGTACTTTTCCTCCATGACACTCATCGCAGTTGCATAGCATTTTTGTATGCCCATTCCTTGTGGCATAAGCTTCTTCCATTCGCCATAGACGGTCATCTATTCTACGCCTACGCATCCGTTCGCCACCTGCACTGTACATGCTTTGAACGTCACCCCTTCCCTCTTTGCATGCTACGCACAGTGCATTGTCTCTAGTTTTGCACCAGCTGCCAATGTGCTATTTCTATATCTATAGTATACTATAAGTATCGTTTCTGAGTGTCCATGGTGAAGCGGAAGGTCTTCGAAGTGACAGTCCCTCTCACTGAGTACGAGAAGTTCCGAGAGCGCCGGATTGCTGCCATAAAGGAGGTGGAAGCAACGTTCAAGCAGTCGATAGATGGGTGAGTTTAGTTCCTGACTTTGGATACCCACCCACTAAACTTGCGATTTGCCTTATCCTCTAACCTTCCTACAGCGATCATAAGCTTCATAGCACAAATGGGGGCGAGTAGCTGCGACTTGTACAAACAGAGAGGCAAACAACATGCAGTGAGTGACGATTAGGTTTGAGGAGGGTGTGTCATTAGGCGGGAGATGTCCGCCGTCATTCGTGGGCAGGCATTACGTCCTGGTAGGGTGCGGCTGTGGTTCAGCGTAGGCTTAAGAGTATTAGGGTATGTATGCTTACATTTGTTTGTGATTGTTTGAGAGGGAGGTCATGGAGGTGTTTGTGCAGGCTTGCGGGAGCGAATCGCCCTCGCAAGCCACGCGCTCCGAAGGAAAAAGGTAGGGATCAAGGTCCTGCAAGGCAAAGTGCCAGACTGAAGACGATGAAGACTACGATTTTGCATGAGGGCTCTTCTGAGGACGATGAGGACGATCCACTCCTCCCACGCCAGTGCGAGGCGAGTGCGTCGTCGGCGGATGCCACGGCAAGCCGAGGAGAACATGCCCATGCTCATGTCGCAGGACAAAAACGCCCATCATCTACACTACGAACACCTTCTCCGTCTGTGAGTTATAGTTCTTCACAATGACCATGATTCTAATTATGTATGTTTTTGGTAAAATCACGAAGAGATAGGGTATGTCTGTCAAGACAGGGAAGTTGGACAATGCAGGGGTCAGCCAAGGCACAATCACAAATGATTTCCACTAGACAAGTTGAAGTGCCAAAGGCATGATGTCAGGCCAATGTAGACTTCAGGTGTGTTCAAATTCTTTGCCCCATGAAACCAACGTCCTGGTACTAAGCTACAATGGCTACTTATAGAGATACTTGGGTTACTTATGCACCCAGAATATCAGTAAAACTTGGAGGGATACTTCTCATGGACCCATCAGGTTTGTCCATTTGAATTCTTGCTATGGATTTCAGGAACACCCCATACCTAAGAGGGCTCAAAAATGTACTGGGAGGACATCATTGGGGCCAATCAAATTTGGGAGATTTACTGCCCAAGATCATACTGAGTTTTGGGTAATCTTGTCTTTACAAATGATATGTGCTTCCAGTTTGTTTTGCCTGAATTCAAGGATTTGCTGCTTGCTGCCTATATGTATGTGTAATCACCCACATTATACTGGGGGAATTTCTTTTCAGGGCAAGCACAAGCGCACTGGATCCACGATCCCTGCTGCTAGCAATGGAGATGGCGCCTACAAGAACGCAAGAGGTGGCCCTAACTCTCCCAACATTGTGGGTTCTGTGCCACCAGTACCCCCACCTTATTATGGTATGCCTCAATACCCACAGTCTGGCACTCAGTATGGTCAGGGTCAATATGGTGCTCCTCCATATGGGCAGTATGGCCAGTATCCTCCTCCACCATATTTGCCACCCCCTAATAGCTATGGGGGTGGCAGGCCACCGGAATATCCTCCTGCTTATGGACAGTATGGCCAGTATGGTCCTCGGCCTTCTGGCCAACAACCATGGCCACCAGTCCCTACTTGGCAGGATCCTGCTTTGAATTCTCCTGAGCGCGCGGAGGTCTCTGAAGGAGGGGAGGGTGCCGTTTCAAAGAATGATAGAACCAATGCTTTAAGGAGGGCTAATAGCTCAGCCAAAATTGAAGCTGCCAAGGTCAAGGAAGAGAGAATAGCTGCAGGTCTTCCTCCCACGGTGATTTTGACGAACCTCAAAGGAGCCCCGTATGGTCAGACCCGGAATGTATGGCACACTGCCCTTAAAGGACAGGCTTATCGCAAGCTAGATTGTTCCCTTGCCATCAACAACCAACCTGATGAAGTTGTATACAAAATCAGAGATCACCTGGCTAAGCTATTTTCATATACGCCGCACGAATTAAAAGACTTCCACCTAAAACAAACAATTGGCAGAATAATGAAGAGCCAGCGTTATGAAGCACACACTTCGTGGTTGGGTGGTAAGGGGAAACCCATTACTGTATCTGACGAGGTATGGAACAAGCTTGTAAGTTACTGGCAGACAGAGGTGTTCCACAAAGTGTCGGGCAACATGAAGAAGGCAAATGGTGCAATTCTGAATCCTACCAAGACTGGCCGTGGTGGGAAGGCAATGGTGGAAGCACGCTTGGTAAGTGGCATCATCACGACTCTGTATTTTGTTCCTCATTGAATTGCTATGTGTATATAGTCAGCCCTCACATTGCTTACTGACTTGTGGCATGGGTTTGTTTGTGGCATGGATTAATTTGTAGGAAACACTATCAGGGTGCCCTCCTACATTATATGAAATTCAAGAGGGTTCAGTGTCACGGTTGTCAGCTGGGAGTGACAGGCGGGTAAGTGTGTTTTCCACGTTTGCTAGAGTGGTTGCTGCATCATAGGTTGCTAGGGTTTTTTTCACGGCTTTTGGCCTGGGTTTTCTTTCCAATGGTTGTTCATGCTAGGTTTTTTGGGTTTGATTCATACTTGGGCAAGTTTTCATGGATTGGCAGGAGGGAAGTCTCGCATATTCTACAGTAGTTGGCAGGATGGATGGCTTGGACAAACTGGTGGAATCACAAGGACGTGACATGGCAGAATTAAAATTACAGATGCAGAGTATGATTGAGTACTAGAAAGCCATTGTGACGAGATTGGGGATTAATCTACTAGGCGCAGGACCAGTGACATCTACGATGGATACGTCTGCTGTGACAGTATCAAAATGTTTGGAATCCCAATTTCAGACGGTAACTGGTGCTCACTCTAAGCCCTATGTCTTCCTGTCACTGATGATCTTTTGAATTTGACCGAGCAGTAGCAGGATACAGGGAAGGCCAGCTGTGAGGTACACGTGGAAATTCAGCCCTTGCCACGTACAAAGGCAGTAGCAATCCAGGGGGCAATGGTGACAGAGCGGCCGGGCACACCGGATTCTGGTATGCAGGTATGTGGGAGTTTAGATAGGGAGGAAGATGCAGACGGGGACAAAACAAACAAGTAGGTTGCTTTAATTTCTCCTGCTCACATGTTGAAGCCAAATGTCAGTTTACTTCCTGGACCAACGAGGAAGCATTTACTAATTCTGGACTTAAATGGTCTGTTATGTGAATCTTTTCATTCTGCTAATGGGCCTGCATCCCTTCCCAAAGGTTTTGTGGGGAAGATGTGTGGCAAGAAGATGGTAGTTTTGAGACCACGCTGTTATGACTTTTTGCAAAAGTGTTTTGAACACTTTGAGGTGGCGGTGTGGTCTTGTTGCCAAGCTTGCAACTTCTTCCCAATGGTGGACTATATTTTGCAGCCCACACTAACCTGGTTTTCCAGTGGGATGCCCTTCACTGTGACGAGGATCCAGTCCTCCCATGCCGTAAGGGGTCTGATTCAAAGCCATTATATTTCAAGAACTTGTCTACAGTGTGGGCAGACTGGCCATAATGGACTTATGAGGACACTGTTCTTGTTGACGACACACCAAGAAAGGCGGCAAACAATCCTCCCTTCAGTGGGATTTTTCCAGAGCCATGGAAGGTGCAACCAGATTCACCAACTGATGAGTATCTAACAGAGGTGTTGTGGCCTTTCTTGTGGAAGGCATCGAAAGCTGCCAGTATTCCCAAGTTTTTGGAGTCTCAGCCTGTTTTCGGACAACAACCCTACAACACTGCTACCGTGAAGGTACAAACATTCTGACAGTGCTCCAGAGGCTACATTTTTGTGGGTTCATTCATTGCATTGCTTTCCTGGATGCTTCTCCTCGGTTGCTTGATTAATGCTAGGTTTTCTTTGCAGCTTTTCATGTTGGTTTTTTTTGTTTGATTCATACTTGGATTTTGTTTCTATTCACTATTCCTGTTTGCTCATTGCTTTCCTGGTTGATCTCTGGTCTGTGACACAGGAACTTGTGACAAACAAAGGTGATATTGTCGACAAGCCGGTACAGACGAGGGGCAAGAGTGTCGACCCGGCGAGTAGCCCCCCAAAAGAGGTCTCACCACCACTGGAGACTGCAAATGGAATAAGTCCAGGCCGTTGTCTTGTCTGTTATATTTTTTCCAACCTTGGGGCTCTCTTTAACTCGCAAATGTTGAGTGTCCTAGTCGTGTGTATGTCATGGGTTTTCACATCGTGTTCTTTTTTGTGTGGAGTTGGGATCACAGTTCAGGGTGGGTAACGAGGTTCGGTTGTTGGATGTGAACTCCAAACGCAAGAAATGTGGAGTAGGGCTGATTGTTGCTCTTCAAGGTGCTGTGGTGGGTTACGGGTACCCTGCTGTGCCCCTTGATTATGCCTGTGTGTACATCAAAGAGACATGTGTCAGTAACACCCCTCTACCATATGTGAATGGTGTTAGGAAACAGACCGAGTTGGGGCAGGTGGTTGGCCAGACAACACTTTGGAGTCTAAAGTTACTGAAACTTATGGAGCTGCGGAAGGGATAGTCAGTATTGCACTGTTTAACAGAGTTCTTGATTCTAATAGCACTAGAACATACTAGCTATAACAATTCAGCCCATGTGTGGGCTTACTTGTTTTTGGCTGGGCCTTTTGAGGCATGGATTTTTTGACCTTGTGGCTTTTGAGGTGTCCATTGGGATATTGGTCTCATTTGGATTTTTGTAATGTGATTTATAGGGCTTGTATTGCCCTGTACTTGACTATTTTCATTCTCCTTGTGGTTGATAGTATGCAGGAGGGAGCCATTCTGTTTTCATGTTGGAATTTTACCATGTAATGAAGATTTTAAATCATTTAATTCACTTTCATTTTAAATAATAATATGAAAAATAATACCATTAAAAAAAATCCAAGGCTGCAATCTCCCTGTTCTTTTAAATATTAAATGAAAACTAAAAATTAAAATATGAACATTAAAAATATAAACTATTTCGGAAAACAATCTTGATGACACGTGGCATCACTCTTGCTCAAACCAGAACACGTGGCAGTATATGACACGACATTCTTTATCCATATTTTCACCACGTGTAAAGATCCGTAGTCATATATGCTAGTCATATATTTTGTCTGTGTGCCACATGTCACATCTCAAGTGCAACAGGTGTCCCGCTAATATCTCTCCATGTAGACATCCCTGTAGTCATATGAGCGAGTCATGTAGTCACCACGTGTGAAATCTGCCATAGCACACGTGTCTCGCTAGCGCCTCTCCATGTAGGCATCACTGTGCAGACATGTAGTCATATGATCATGGCAAGAAGTTGTGACATGTCAAATTCGCAGTGGCGCACGTGTCCATCCGTCGCCTCTCCATGTAGGCATCACTTTGTAGACATATAGTCATATGATCCCCTGACGAATGCATGACGTGTCGCTTGTGCAGTGGCGCACGTGTCCCGCTGAAGCCTCTCCATGTAGGCAGCGCTCAACAGACAATGTAGTCATATATTAGTCATATAGTTGTGACTGCAACCCTCTTTGCAGCAGGACTCCAGGTGCCACGCAAGCAGTCATGGATATGACTTGCAAAACGCAGTCCTAAAGACTAGTCGCTATGACAGGGTTTTTTTCACTACAGAGTGATGTAGTCATGAACGCATATAAGACTGAAAAAATAGTCATATGTGAAGTCATAAAAACGCTCATCTGTTGTAGTGCTGGAAACAAGTTCAGAGAGGGTGCTTCAGGCTCAGCCTCGAGATTTTGAAAGATAGTGAACAGAGGTGCAGAGACTATATTCCTGATGGTCCTGACAAGGGTCGCTCTCTGATGAGAATACCCCGGACATTATAGCAGAAAATGGATATTGTCTTCAGGCCATCCTCACATTGGGCAGTGACAATCTCCTTTTCCTCTCTGCATCTTTTTGAGAAAGAGAGACATAATAGGTAGCTATATATACTACTCTATGTGTCAAATTGTTGTACAAGGAAGAACAAGCTCATGTGAAATGTGATGGGACATACAGCTTGTTGTTTAGGCGCTGGTAAAATGCAGAGAGAACATTCTGCTGCCCAGATGGATCCCACCTGCCAGCTGCAGCATAGATGTTTGATAGCAACACATAAGTCGCAGCATCATGTTCATCCCACGTGAGGATAGATGTTGCCACATGTTCAGACTCCACATTGCCATGGATTCTGCAGGCACCAAGCAAGGCCTTCCACACCACAACATCTGGATTGATGGCATTGAATTAATCACGTCCACTGCCTCATCCAGTTGTCCCGCACATCCAAGAAGGTCCACCATGCAGCCAAAGTGCTTTACTGTCAGAGTGACACCATAATCTTGACTCAGGGAATCCCAGTAGCGTCTTCCTTCATCCAGTAGGCCAGTGTGGCTGCATGCAGAGAGAACACGTATAAAGGTGATACTGTCCGGCTTCAAACCGCTCGCATTCCTTCAAATAGTTGCAGGACCTCCCTATGACAACCATGCTGGGCACATCCTGCAATCATCGCGTTCCACGACACCACATTTCATTCAGCCATATTCCCTTTGCATCCTCAATGCACCCACATTTCAGATACATGTCCACCATGAATGACAACTGGTACAATTCCAGCTTTGATGATGTCACCATGCACTCTTTGCCCTTTTCCAGGGCTGCCAGGCTTGCACAAGCATTGCAAACGCACACAAACGTGATGTTGTTGTGCTTCACCCCTTCCCCCATCATTTGCTCATAGATCTCCAAGGCCTCCATCCCGCGCCCCGCTGTGCATATCCTGCAACCATGGCATTCCATGACACCAAATCTCGTTCAGCCATATTGTTGAACACTCCCTTCACATTTGGCATACATGTCCACAAGGGTATTGTTCAAAATCACATCTGATACATTTCCAGCTTTGACGATGCAACCATGGACCTCTTTGCCCTTTTCCAAGGCTGCCAGGCTTGCACACACACTGCAAACGCACACAAACGTTATGTGGTCGGGCTTCACCCCTTCCCCCATCAGTTCCTCATAGGTTTCCAAAGCCTCCATCCCGCTCCCCTGCTGTGCACATCCTGCAAGCATCGTGTTCCACGACACCAAATCTCGTTCAGCCATAGTGTTGAACACTCCCTCCGCATCGTCAATGCTCCCACATTTGGTATACATGTCCACGAGGGTATTGTTCATAATCACATCTGATACAATTCCAACTTTGGTGATGCAACCATGCACCTCTTTGCCCTTTTCTAGGGCTGCCAGGCTTGCTCACGCACTGCAAACGCACACAAACGTGATGTGGTCGGGCTTCACCCCTTCCCCCATCAATTGCTTATAGGTCTCCAAAGCCCTATCCCGTGCCCCTGCTGTGCACACCCTGCAAGCATCGCGTTCCACAACACCACATCTCGTTCAGCCATAGTGTTGAAAACTCCTTCGCATCCTCAAGTCGCTTCAGCAGAATTAGTATCATGCAGGTACCATGCCTTTAAGAGTGTGTCCATCCAACTCCAATAAGAACTGATCAATAGATGTGCATCTACAACATCCCTCTTTGCCTCTGCATTTGTGCGCATGCACATTTAAACAACAGCAGAAATGTCATTGATTGCAAAAAGGGCCAGGTGAAGCCAAACGAACCTGCCAGCATGGGGGGTATGCCGTCAGCACCCAGAATGCCCTGATTACATCCCTTGATCACCTGCCCTACCATTACCACACTGTTATCTCTCAGTTCGCTTCACACACACATTTGAATGCACATCTGTCATCTTCCTTAGTCTAGAACCTAAAAAGAAGAAAACATTATTAAGAAGTTACTTTGTAATATACAGAAGGATTCTCTCTCATTCTCTCTCTCATCTAAATGCTCTCATTTTATCACATGGTATCAGAGCCATCCTGTGAAACCAACTAAAGTTGTCTAGTGCGATCCACAGTAGTCGAGGGACGCCTCGAACCATAGGATCTCACTTATTCATTTTTCTTTTAGGTGCTTATCAGAAGCACAACAAAACAAAATATAATTCGAGTAAGCTGCTTTGAAAAATAAGCACTTTAAGATCCGCATAGGCGGGTTCGTATTAGTTCTTCTGAAGATGAAGAAGTTCTAAAAACAGCTTTGCTGATTTCATTGTGAAGTCAACAGATCGTTGGGAAGATGACAGACTTAAAGATCACTGACCTTCCCAAATTCGATGGAACTTATTTCCATGTGTGGAAACATAGGTTCCTAATGTTTTTAAGAGCTGAGAAAATGCAAGGTGTTGTTGATGGCACAGTGCGAAGACCCACCACACCCATCCCAACTTCAGGAGGAGCAGTTGTGCATACTCCTGCTACTGGCATTGGCAGCAAGATGGAATGGGATAACCAAAACAACATTGCGTTATCCTATCTTCTTAATTGCCTGGATAATAGCCAGATAAATCATGTTACTGCTTTTACCATCGCTCAAGAAGCATGGACAACACTTAACAATCTATATGATGCACAAGACACGGTGACCAAGATATATCCTAAGGATCAGCTTGTCACTCTAAAGTTCAAGGAGGGAGCCTTACTAAACATATTCATGCTTTTCGGCTTTGTTAGATCAACTTAGCTCTGCTGGTTCGAGGGTACCTAACGAGGAGGCTGTTATATCGTTGATGCGTAGTATGTCACCTTCATATCGTAATTTTTTAACAGCCTTAAGAGGAAATTAGGCTCTTACCCTTACACAACTGATCACCTATCTTCTCCAAGAGGAGACCATGATGAAACATGATGATCCTGAACCTATTGCCACTTTACTATACACCCAAAAGCAGGGGTTCATACCTCGAGGAGGAGGTCGACCTTCTACCTTAATTGTATCCCCTGTCCAATCTGCCAGTCAGCCCCCTAGCTCTAATGGGAAGTGTTCTTTAAAATGCTTTTACTACAAGATGACCAATCATCTCATTAAGGACTGTCGCAAGCGCATTGCCGCAGAAAAGCGAGCGGGATAGACCAAAGGCTCTTAGACGCTTGTTTGACACATCTATGTCTCCTACTCCTACAAGGGATACTAGTTGGTACGTTGATACCGGTGCCACGGACCACATGGCCCATGACAGGAGTCACTTTCATACCTACACCTCTTTAGATCCTGCTCAAGTTGTCTATTTAGGAGACAACTCGACTCAATCTATTGTTGGCATAGGCGATGTCTACGTTACCCTTCCTCATGGTGAGCCTATCATTATATCTAATGTTCTTTATGTCCCTGGCCTTACCAAGAACCCCTATTCCATCAAACATCTTGATTCTTCCAATGGTGAGATGGTTTTACGCCGTGGAATTTGTTCCCTTACAGACTCCCAAGGTCAGCTTATTGCCAAAATGTCCCCAAGTAAATGACCTTTACAAACTTGGTGAGTCATGCCCTCCCCCTCCCATTTTTGCCATCCCAGCATCTACTGCCACACTTGCTGAAGTGTGGACCTGGATTTGTTGTGGAATGGAGCATAGTGAGGTGCTATTTGCAAAACATGGCATTAGCCTCATGTGAAACAGTGATGGTAAGCTCTAAAGGACTCTGGCCAGTGATTAGTTACTTTATTTTGCCATATGAACAGCCACCTGCATTGTATGATTTATCTTGGCCAAGTGAGCTTGGTCTTGGGCACTCAAATTGTATGTGTGTCCATATCTGGATGCTGTGACAGGGCAGGCCTTTCTTCCATATCTTGGGGCAACTGTACATAATGTAGAATGAAGTCGCAGTCAGTCTTGTCATGCCCTGGTTGCACGGCTTCACCAACTGTTCACTGGCAACATGGTTCGGGGCATTGCTCATATAATTTTGAACAAATTTTCCCCTTGTGTGTCTTGTATCCAAGGCCAACACAACCGTAAGCCTTTCCCAAAGGATGGTGCCAGTCGTGCTACTAAGCTTCTAGGTTCACTGAGACATCTGTGGACCTCTTACACCTGCAACCCATTCTGGTTTTCGTGACTTTATGACTTTAATTGATGACTACTCGCATTACACTAGGTTGTATTTATTACGCAAGAAGTCTCATGCTCTCCACATTTTCAAAGAGTGGCTATGCTGAAAATCAACTCTACAAAACAGTTCAGGTTCTCCGAATTGACAATGGAGGCGAATATGTTTCGCAAGCCTTTACCGACTTCTGTGCTCAGTATGGGATACATAGGCAGTTGACAGTTCCTCATACCCCTCAACATAATGGTGTTGCAGAGCGCATGAACCAAACCCTCATGAAGATGGTGCGATCTACCTTATTTCATGCTTATCTCTCCAAAACATATTGGGGAGAGGCCATGATTACAACCAATTATGTCAACAATCGTATCCCAACCGTAGCTTCCTTATGAGCTACTATGGCATAATTCTAAACCTGACATATCTCATATGAGAGTATTTGGCTGCACTGCTTTTGCTCATGTCCATGAACAGACTCGTACTAAGCTAGATCCCAGGAGTACATAATGTCGCTTCTTAGGATATAGTGAATCCTCTAAAGCTTGTAAGCTGGAGCGCACGTCTGATCGTAGGGTCATTATTTCTCGTGACGTTCATCTCTTGTCAACCTCGAATCTTTCAATGCTGATAGCCTTACCGATGAAGAATTGTAGCAAGTGTTGACTTTCTTTCAACCCTATCCTAATACAATTGTTCCACCACCCTACCCTGCACCTCCAGTGGGAGCAGTACCTCCTCCCATCTCGCCTACCCCTCCTGGCACACCGTCTCATGTTGTTCTAAAGACATATCCTAGACGGCCTACTACCCAAGCTACTGGATCCACCTCTCTTCCCAGCTCTCGTCCTCCATCTCCTCTTCCCCCTCGCAGAAGTACCAGAATTAGGATATCAAACCACACCCTATTCACCCCCATCCAGTCTAGCTCGACCTACCACCCCTAGGAAGCACACTTTCTTCACTCATTGTGTTGACCTCACTGAGCCCACGACTTGTAATCAAGTTGCAAGCCCTTTCCAGACCAGATGCCCCTCAATGGCAAGCTGCTTATATGCAACATGAGCTTCTCTCTATGGAGCGCAATCATACTTGGACCATTACAGCTCTTCCTGAACTGGCCGCCAAGCTGTAGGCTGCAAATGGGTTTACAAGCCGAAGATGAATCCTAACGGCTCCATTGCACGCTACAAAGCAAGGTTCAATGGCCACGGGCTTTACACAATCCTACGGAGTTGACTACCATGAGACATTCTCTCCTGTGGTGAAGATTGCTTCCATTCGGGGCACTTGCGGCTCAATATGATCTTCATGTCCACCAGTTAGATGTCAAAACTGTATTCCTTAATGGGATATTGGACGAAGACATTTATATGCAGATTCCCGATGGCCTTGAAGATGTCGGGGATCTCCAACGATCTTGCAAGTTACACCGATCTATTCATGGACTCAAATAGTCCTCCCGCATGTGGTATAAATGTATCGATATTTTCCTTTTTAAAATTGGTTTTGTTCGCTCTACGGCTGATCCCAATGTCTATATTTATGATAAACAACCTGATTTTGGAATCTTAGCCCTTTATGTGGACGACACCATCATCACAAGTAAGAGTCTCTCTCTCCTTACTTATTTGAAAGACTGTCTCAAGAAGGAATTTGAGATGACCGACTTAGGGGAAGTCCACCATTGTGTTGGTCATGAAGTTACCCGGGACAGAGTTGCTGGCTGGATTCGACTCTCTCAAAAGTGGTATCTCCTTCAAAAGCTCAAGGAATTTAATATGCAAGATAGCAAAGTTCCCCTCCGCACCCCTATGGAACTGGGACTTCATCTTTCTGCCAAAGATTGTCCTACCACTGACAAGGCTATGCAGTTCATGCTTACTGTTCCTTATAAATCTGCTTGTGGTTCATTAATGTGGGCAATGGTTTGCACCAGGCCCGACCTTTCCTATCCAGTGGGAGTTGTGGCCCAATTTATGTCTAATCCAGGTCGTCGTCCCCATTGGATTGCCGTTAAGCGTATCGTTCGATACCTCAAAGGCACTCTACATCTATATCTCCAATACACTCATGTTCTTCAGCCTCGCCCTCTATATGGGTTTTCTGATGCAAATTGGGGTGGCAATCTCGATTCTAGGCATTCCACCTCCGGATACACTTTTATTCTTTCTGCTGGTGTTATTACCTGGGCCAGTCGCAAGCAACGGGCCATTGCCTTGTCTAGCACAGAGGCCGAATACATGGCCTTGACTAAAGCTAGCACTGAAGCTATTTGGCTTCCGTCATCTACTCCAAGACCTTGGCTTTCTTAATGCCACTGATCCCACTATTATCTTTTGTGATAATCAGAGTGCTATTGCTTTGATTGACACTACCAAGTTCCACGACAGGACCAAGCACATCGACATACAATTCCACTACATTCGCGAACAAATTCTCAACAAACATGTCCTTGTTGTTTACTGCCCTACTGAGGACATGGTGGCCAACATCCTCACAAAGCCACTTGGCTTTGTTATAAAGTTAGGGTTGTTTGGAGGAGAAATCTGAACAGATGTGACGCTTCCTTATGAAGAGTCATCTTCCTTAGTCTAGAACCTAAGAAGAAAAAAACATTATTAAGAAGTTACTTTGTAACATACAGAAAGACTCTCTCTCATTCTTTCTCTCATCTGAATGCTCTCATTTTATCTCGGTCTTTCTCTCTCGTTTCTCTCTCGCACGCGCGCGCGGCAGCACATCGGCGCTGCGCTCACGGGCGTTGGCGCGCTAGCGCCATCTCCACCACACCATGACGTCCAAACGCCAAAGGACGGCTGCCGACGAGGTAGACTACCCGTCTCCCTCACGTCGACCTGATTCCCCTCTGCTTCTTCTTCCTGCCCCTGTCTCTCATCAAGCCTCTCCTTTGCGTCAGTACTCCACAAGGAGTGCTGATGTTCAAACGCTTCGGGACCAAATCTCCATCTTACAAACGAAATGCATCTCGGAGGAGACTCTGCAGCAAGTGCTCGCCGCCCGTGACAATGACTCGGAGGAGCGGTTGGCTTCCCTAGACAAAGACTGGGAGACGCAGATGGCTTCCCTTAACAAAAATTGGGAAAAGCGCATGGATTCCTTGGACAAAGATTGGCAGAAGCGCATGACAGACAGATACACAAACTTGGAGAACAATATGCGAGTTCAGGATAGCGTTTTGCGGGCCTCTCTTCAGGAGTGCACTAGCAAACTTCAAGGTCTGTCGAAACATCTCAATGACAAATCCACACATACGCGTCTTTCAAAACTTGAAGGCGAAGTGAAAACCTTCACAGAAAAGAGCCTCCCAGATCCCCTCACAGCAAGTATCCACCTGCAGGTGGAATCCCTTAGCAAAGAGCTGGAAACACATAGAACTGCGACGTCTACAATGGCTCGGGAGCTCCAAGCTCACAAGGCAGAGGCCTCTTCCTGGGCTAATATAGTTAAGGGGAGCACATCCAACAACAGTCCTCACTCTCTGGAGGAGACAGTCTCGGCTACCTTGCGAGAGGAACAACAACGAGCTTTCAAAGCCCTTAACATCAAGGTCACTGGGAAGCTAGGGGACCTTGCTGAGAGGGACCCTCTTGACGCTGCCACCGGCCTTATTCAGCAAAACCTTGCTCTCCCACGGGGCGCGAGTGGCATTGAAAGGGCTTGGCGTGCAGGATCTTCAGAGCACAAAATCCTCTTCATTAGATTCAAGGACAAGGGTGCTCGGGATAGAGTCCTCAGGCAGAGGCCTCAATTGAGAGGTCAGGGTATGTACCTCAACGATGACTTGACCCCTTTGCAATACAACGCCATGCGGGCGCAACTCTTGCAGGTTAAGCAAGCTCGAGCTCAAGGGCACTATGCCGTGTACCGAGATGGGAGGGTAATTATCCGGGAGCACGAACGTCGCCCCTCTAGCTCTAAATAGGGGTTGGGGCACCATGAGACCAACGCACGCTCACATCTACACATTGGCTCATGGAACTGTAATGGCTCGTTGTGGAGCCACCCTCAACGGCTTCTAGATATTCTTTCCAAGTGTGATGTTCTTTTTCTTTTGGAAACTCATGCGTATGAAAGAAATGACCCCCCTTTTATTCTCGGGTATAGCTTTCAGTCAGTGATTCGTCTACGTACAGGTCTCAAAGGATCTGGAGGTGTGGCTTGTTACTTTGCTGACTGGCTTCTCCCACTTATCTCCTTCCCATACAAAGACCCACTGGCAAGGTACATTTGGTGTCACATCAAAGGCTACAACATCCTGCTGGAGGGATGTTATTTTGCTCCGGCCGCATCTCTGCACAGCGGCCTACATATTCGAACAGATTCACCATATGTTCCATTGGAAGACGATATGGCCCGTCTCCGTACCCCACAAACGGACTTCTTGGTTGGAGATTTCAACGCCCGTACAGGATCACTACAGGCCCCCACCTTCGACCACACAGATCCTCTACACATCCAACGCTCGCATACGGAATTGGAGAGGCAAAGTGCAGATTCCTCTTGCGAAATCACAAGTTACGGTCATCATCTACTCAAGTTTTGTGAAACTCAGGGGCTGTCCATTTACAATGGAACAACCAACTTCAAATCCTCCAGCCAATTCACTTGCCACACGTACAAGGGCCAAAGCGTGGTTGACTATCTCTTGGGGAGCCCCAACAAGCCTGATAGAATAAGCTCCTTTTATATCACGAGGTACCCAGATTCTGATCACTCTTGCCTTTCCTTTGCATTTCCTTCCATCTCCCTCCCCGTGAGGATCCCCTCTGTGTCTCTTCCTTTACACCCACGTATCCACTTTAATACCCCTTTCTCTCACTTACACGACGCCGAGTATGAAACATACCTAGCGTCAACCCTCCCTTCCATTCTACATCTATCATCTCCTAACGACAAGGCTACACATCTTACTCAAGCCCTTTGGGACTCAGCCCTGCGATCCTTTCCCGTCACCCTTCCATCTACCTCCTCACCCTTCTCCACTCGTCGTTACGCACCATTTTATGATGAGGAATGCAAGACTGCTAGACGTCGCATCAAATTTTTACTACTTGATACCAATTCTTCTCCAGAGTCCACTAATCTTGCTCTTAAGCACTATAAGTCCCTCATTAGATCCAAAAAGCAAGCCTACACTATAAAGTTGCAATCTTCTTTCCTTGCTAAAATCAGATTTTCTCCTCGATCTTTTTGGTCCCTCCTTAAACCTCATAGAGATCCCCTCCCAATCACTGACATTCATGTCTGGCATGAGTATGCACAGTCTTTGTACCATTCCCCAACCCAAACTCCTTCTCCTATAACCTCTAAACCCCTTCACTTCTCTCTCTTTACTACAGCCAATGTCAGTAAGGCAATCAAGAAGCTGCAAAATGGCAGAGCGGTGGACATTTCAAGACTTCAGAGTGAATTCATCAAGCATGCTGCACCTACTTTAGCCCCTTTTATAGCTAACCTCTTCAATGAGGTGGTGCAACGGGGCTTCCCAACAGAGTGGACAAAGAGCATCATCCACCCACTTTTTAAGAGCGGTGACAGGCTCGCACCGACAAACTATTGTACTATCATGGTGTCCTCATTACTTGCTAAACTGTTTGGGGCAGTAGTGGCCATGGAACTGGATGATTGGGCTGAGCACTCTCGCATTCGTGCTGAGGGACAGGCTGGTTTCCGTCGAAACCGATCCACTATTGACCACATCTTCACTCTTCAAGTTATGGTGGAAAGTGCACGCTATGACAAAAGAATGGTCTATGTTTGCTTCGTGGACTTTCACAAAGCCTTTGATTCAGTTCCTCGGGACCTTCTCTTCCAACGGCTCCATAGAGTGGAAGTCCCTCCAGACATCCTTTGTGCCATCTCTTCTATGTATGAGATTGTCACTGGCATGGTCAACGTCGCTGGTGAATTCTCAGCCGAGATCCACAGCAACATTGGAGTCAAACAGGGCTGCCCCCTTTCACCTACCCTGTTCGGGATCTACATTGACGCCTTGGAGAATTACATATCAAAAAACCATGGGGTTGGGGTCCCATTGGATGGGGGACCAACCCAATCAGATCTCCTCTATGCTGATGATGTTGCCCTTTTGGCACAATCCCCAGTCTTTCTGCAACGCCATCTCAAAATTTTGGAACAGTTCTGCAAAGACTATGGGATGCAGGTCAATCTTAGCAAGACCAAGATCATGGTCTTCAATGGCCAGGCTGATCGTAGATTCATCTTCAACCAGCAGGAAATTGAGATTGTGAAATCATACCGGTACCTAGGTCTGGTTATCCACTCCCCCAAGTTTCACTTTGCAGCCACTGCCTTGGACAGGTTGACTAAAGGTAAGGCGGCCTCCGTCCGCCTTCAGGCCAAATGCAAGCAAATACATCTGCGGCATCCCCCGACCAAAAAGTGGCTGTTTGACACCGTCGTCAGCCCTGCTACCATCTATGGTTGTGAGTTCTGGGCACCTGGTGTCCCTGTCTCCTGGTGGGAAAAGAATTTGGAACCATTACAGTCATCTTTTCTCCAAGCAATGCTTGGCGCCAGGAGCACAACTCCATCTCAGATCCTAGGTGCAGAGTTCGCATGTGTACCATTGCAATCCGAGGCCCTCTTCAGGCTTACAATCTTTCTCCATAGATTGCAGGCCCTTCCACCCAAAGGGCTAGTGGCTAGGGCCCTCACAACATCTATGAGGCTCAAAGCTGCAGGTTTCAGGAACTCCTGGTATGCTCGAGTGGACAGTTTATTTCAACGTAACGGACTTTCTACGGCTTTCCTATTACCAATGAACCCAGATGCGCAACAGACTCATTCGGAGAGAGCTTATGGAATTACATGTCAAGAGAACTTGGATGCTACCCAATCTCACGACAAAGCTCCACTTCTATCGAGAGACATTCTTGGTGCTCCGCGATGATAGAATCTTGAGACCAAATTACCTTTCAGCACCCTTATCTCCTTCCCTCTTGAGGGCATTGGGGCGGTTCAGGGTGGGTTCCCATAACCTACGGATAGAGACTGGCAGATGGGAAAACCTGCAACGGGAGGACCGCCTATGTCCAGCTTGCATAGGGCGCAGCAAGGAAATTGAAACTGAAGAACACTTCTTCTTCTACTGCCCTCTATACTACGAGATCCGTGGGAGATTCCACTGTTTATTCAGTGGAACCCAAACTCTCACTGATGTCTTTCACTATGAGGATAAAAAATGCTTGGCAGCCTACCTGCACGAGGCCTTCACCCTTAGACAATCGCTAGAACATTAATTGTGGTTTCTGGATTTGTTCCTCTCTCATGTTTTCTTCCATTTTGTCCCATAAGCTCTACGAGCTTTCCGCGGACGTTATAAAGCACCATTTCATTTCATTTCTGTACCCGTGGGATCGTGTATGTCCCTCACGCTCAATCTTACGAACTTCCTCCAAAGGGTCCTCGGACCACTCTTCTGGAAGAGCCTTCAGAGTGCTATCCCTTTCTAAGTTGGCATATGGGTGGTTTCATCTCACTGGACTTCTCCTTCTTCACTGCATTCAATGTCAGCAAGGCTGTCGAGAAATTGCAAAATGGCGGCACAATGGACCTGTTAGGGCTGCAGAGCAAATTTATCAAGCACACGACAGCAACATTGGCCCCATTTATTGCACATCTCTTCAAGGAAAGGAAGCAGTGCAGCATGGCTTTCCAACATAGTGGGCATCATCCACCCTCTCTTCAAGAATAGGTAGCGACAAGCTTGAACCGACCAATAATTGCACAATTATGGTTTCTTCTTTGCTGGCTAAACTGTTTGGGCAGTTGTGGCCATGGAACTGGATGATGGAATTGGGCTACAACCTCTCAGCTTTGCACTACTGGGCAGGCAGGCTTCCGGCACAGCTGATCCACTCTTGACCACAATTTCACTCTTCAAACTATGGTAGAACGAGCAACCTATCACAAGAACATGGTGTATGCATGCTTCATGGACTTCCGAAAGGCTTTCATTTCAGTCCCTCGAGTCCGGTCTTCTTACAACGACACCTTCGCATCCTAGACGACTTCTCCAATGCCTACGGGCTGCAGGTCCCAGGTCAACCTCAGCAAAACCAAAATCAGGGTTTTCAATGGCCATGCTGATCAGAGATTCCTCTTCAACAGCAACAGATGGAGGTCGTGAAATCATACCCATACCTGGGTCTGGTTATCCACTCACCCAAAAGTTCATTTTGCATTGCCCGCCATTGACAGATTGATGAAGGGAAAGCCTGCCTCCATATGCCTTCAGGCTAAATTCAAACAGATACACCTGTGCCATGCACCCTCCCCACCAGAAAGTGGCTCTTCGACTCGCACCCTGCAGCCACTTATGGCTGTCAGTTTTGGGCCCCTGGTGTCCCTGTTTCCTGGTGGGAGCCTCTGGAACCGCTGCAATCGTCTTTCCTCCAAGGAAATCTTGGGGCTACAGGTACAACGCCATCACAGATTTTATAAGCGGAATTTGCATGTGTACCACTTCGAGCTGAGGCCATTTTCCAGCTTACAATCTTTCTAATGAGGTTGCAAGCCCTACCACCCAAATGGCTACCAGCCCAATGCTGAGGTATCCATGTTCTTTGAGGGCCACGGACTCTCCATTGCTTCCCAACTGCCACAAAATAGGGAGGGGGTGGAAATTTCCTCCGAGCAGGACTGCAACAGACGCATCAGACGAGCGCTTATGGAACTTCACGTCAGGCAGAAATGGAAACCAGCCAATCTTACAACAAAACTGCAGTTCTATCAGGAGACATTTCTTGGTCCTCCATGACGATAGAATGGCCCAGTTACCTGTCTGCAGCCCTATCTCCCTCTCTTCTAAGGGCCTTGGGGAGGTTTTGGGCGGGCTCACATAGTCTGCAGATAGAGACAGGCAGGTGGTGCAATATACTCATGTCTTATGATGGGGGTTGCAATATACTCCTCGACGCCTTCATTGGTGTCTTTTGCCATTCTTGTAAAAAAGTACGTACGTGCACAATGGTGGCCACATGGGCGGCTTGTGAGGGAGGTGAAACATGCCTACAGACTAAACATGACCATGGTTCGCGACACTACGTACTATGGAACGGGCTCTGGCAATCTCACACAACGTATCTGCCACCCCAAGCGCCTGGGCTTCTTTCCTGTCCTATTCGAAAGCAAGGAGAAGACTAAATTCTTCACTAAATATGAGCTATTTCATCCATCTAAGTGACTCTTCAATATATCACCCAAAACTAGGTGACCGGGCAACCAACTTCGAACGCGCAAGTGCAGTTTCCCTCGCATCCCGAAAAGGCAACCTTCCTTCTTAAGGACGGACAGGGCTGGTTCAAAGCCGGCGATGTCGGGAGTTTCTGATTCTGCTGCTCAACACGGTCCATGCGACTCGCCCCCCCCCCCCCCCCGCCAGTACTGCAGTAGGGCAGTTGGTTAGTTGTATGGGCTATAAAGCTCCACCTTCTCTTCTATTTCTTTGCCCTGTCTTTTCAGTTTGATCTGCACTCCCTTCTTTTCTAGCCGAGTTTGTTACCTCGTTGCATTGCACACTCTCGATACGCACCGGGAAATTCGACTGGGATCCACCACCCCTGAGCAGCGATTTTGACAGCGCCTGGTTGCTGATCGGATCAGGATTACCTTTCGCGATCCCACTTGGTTGCTTGAAGTTGGATTAAAATGCCTAGCTACATTCGTCAGTTCGGGATGGAGACTTTAAGGTCCAAGCAGAAGGAGGACCTACAGTTGCATGCCGTCATGGTGCCATTCCCAGCCCAGGGTCATGTCACTCCGCACCTGCAACTCGCAAAGTACCTAAGTAGCTCGCATGGCTTCCATATCACCTTTGTCAACACGCTGCACAACCACAATCGCATGATGCAAGCCAAAGCGGCCCAAGCTGGATCAGAAGCCAAGTAAGTCCAAACGATGAACTGTACACAAATTAATCGTTGCTTCCTTTCTATTATGTGTGTGCACACAGTATTGAGCTCGCTTGATCATGGCGTTAACTATTATATGTCATCTTAAACTTTGTGTGTCTCGATCGATAATTGTAGCCCCGCCAAATCTATATATGAATTACCTGTCAAGTGGTCCAGGGTTATGGTCCAGGGGTGATTTGAACCGAGCTACAAACAGAGCGTGCACGCTATCAGTCCTTTAAGTAATTGCCTCAATCTCTCTGACGTAACTTGGATGTTGAGGGACAGACCCGGCCACTAGTCTTGTAAACGTCCAAGCTTGTTCCGGACAGTGTAATCATAAGCACGTTACAATTTCTGACGGTAATAATCAAGGCGCATTCGTAGAGAAAACTGCGATATTCAGTTAATGTCTCCCATCGAATATATCTGTGATGCAAGCTTTCAATTTACATGTTATATGTCGGTTTTAATACCTGAGCTAGGACTGAAATTGGTATATAAACTGATTTCTGCTCAAACTGCAGGTCAGATGCACGAATTCGCTTTGTGGGGCTACCAGATGGGTTACCAGAAGATCACCCCCGGACAGCTGACATCTCTGGGCTTCTTTCGGGATTGGAAGCGTTTACGCCTGTGTTTCATGAATTCCTGGAGAAACTGATCGTGCACTCTCCTGTCACGTGCCTCATACGTGATGTGGTCATGACATGCGTACATGAGCCAGCCAAAACCTTGGGCATCCCTGTTGCAGCATTTGTCACACCATCCGCTATCGCCCTGTATGCTTATGACCACGTTCCCACGCAGCTTGTTGCGGAGGGCCTGTTGCCCCTACCATCTCCATCAGTTTCATCTCTTTCTATCTCTCCCTTGGATCAATCTGTACGCCATCCTCTGAGTATCGAGGAGTCAGCAGCCCGTGCGCGACTGGTCACCTGCTTGCCTGGGATGTCACCACTGACGCGTGTTGATGACCTGCCCTCGTTCTTTCTCACACACGATTTTTCAATCTATATTATTCGGTTCGTGATCACGCAGCAAACGCCTCTTATGCATGACTCTGAGTGGGTTCTATTCAACACGTTCCACGAATTGGAGGCTCCCGCCATAGAAACTATGCGAAAGGAGAATTTGAACATCTGTACAGTTGGGCCGCTTGGCCTCTTACCCACGAGTAGCAATGGTGATGCTAGCAGTGCACTTTGGCCTGAAAATTGGGAGTGCTTACAATGGCTTGACGGGCAGGAACCATCATCTATTTTGTATATCTCTTTCGGCAGCATCGCTGTGATGTCCGTAGAGCAGATTAAGGAGCTTGTATCTGGGCTACAAATGAGTCAGCAACCATTTTTGTGGGCAATCCGCCCCGATCTTATTGTAGGTGGCCAGGACACCGAATTTCTCGCTTTTTTCTCGGAGTTCGTAGAGAGCACTAAAGACCGGGCTCTTATTTTGCCTTGGGTACCTCAGACGGCAGTGCTCTCCCACCCTTCGGTGTCGGCATTTCTGACCCACTGTGGTTGGAACTCGACACTGGAGAGCATCTCGAGCGGTGTGCCTATGCTAGGATGGCCATACTTTGCAGACCAGGCAATAAACTGCCGGTATATTACGCATGTTTGGAAGATTGGTCTAGACTTCGAGAAGGGGAAGGACGGGCTAGTAGGGAGGGAGGAGGTGAAAGAGAAGGTGGTGGCTATCATGGGGGGAGAGGACGAGGAGATTGCAATGTTGAGGCAGAGAGCGGGATTGTTGAAGGACGCAGCAAGCAAAGCCGTAATGGAGGGAGGCTCCTCACACCAAGACATTCTGACTTTTGTGCGTGACATGAAGAAGAGGGCGATGGCGTCATTCCACACAAAGTCTAGAGTCTTGTGAAGCTGTAGGGTAGAAGCCAACAAACTTACCCAAAGAAGAGGATTGAACAATGAACCATCTTCTTAGCCAAGTTGCTTTACACTCAACTTATCCAAGAGACAGAGGCAAACCAAGTAGGGTTTGCTATAGGGTCGGGTTGGCCACATCTACCCTTGCTACACCTTCATTTTAGGGTCATAAAATTTGAGAATTGGATGCTACTGCCAACTAGACAAATTTAGTCTGTTTGAACTTGGAAGGACTTTCTAGACAAATTTAGCCTATTTGAAGGGCTTTCTATTGATGTGTTGCATGAATCTAGAAGTGAAAATAATTGGAATCTATTGGTGTTTCTATTTTCTACCCTGTGTGCTCCTCCACGGGTTTGTCTAAACTCATGTCACTTGTCTGAGGGGTTCGTTTAAATGATACATGTCTGACTTCATTGTTTATTGTGATGGCAAGGTCGTTAGAGATACGTCAGAGCAGAGGTCCTACTTATATTAGATCACCTTACGTTGTTACGTAGGTTCATCCACCTTAATGCTCGTCTTCTTTGCTGAGACCTCATATATACGGATTCATCATGGACAAGCAACATTTATAAGGGCCCATGTACAAGCCGTGTCAATAGTGGTAGGTGGGTCTTCAGAGGATCTAATTTCTTTATGTTCTTTTCTCTTCCCATCAAGTTGTCCTCCAATGTGTGATAGTCCTTGCATCATTCAAATTTTCTCTGTGCAATTTACCTTTATGAATGTCATGGATTGGGTTTCAGCTCTTGCTCTTGCTCTTAGTCACAAGCACAAAGGTATCGTATATATGCTCTGTCGTAAAATTGTATGGCTCTCGGTTCAAATCACCCTGCACCATGACCCGAGCAATAATATAGCCCTGGACCATTTTCGTATATAGATCTAGCCGGGTTTGGGTTGAACAATTATGGCAGACTAAGGTTTATATGACATATGGTAGTTGACCGCCATGATGCTCAATACTGTATGCACAAAAATAGTAGAACGAAAGCAACGGATTTTGTACAGTTCATCCTTTGGACTAATTACTTGGCGCCTGATCCACCTTGGGCCGCTTGGGCTTGCATCATGCGATTGTGGTTGTGCAGCGTGTTGACAAAGGTGATATGGAAGCCTTGCGACCTACTTAGGTACTTTGCGAGTTGCAGGTGAGAGTGACATGACACTGGGCTGGGATTGCACCATGACGGCGTGCAACTGTAGGTCCTCCTTCTGCTTAGACCTTAAAGTCTCCGGCATCTCAAACTGACGAGTGTAGCTAGGTATTTTAATCCAAATTCAAGCAACCAAGTGGGATCACGAACTTAGGTTACAACCCTGATCCTATCAGCAACCAGCTGGTGCTGTGAAAATTACTGCTCAAGGGTGGTGGATCCAAGTCGAAATTCCCGACAGTGTGCAACGCCACGAGGTAGTAATGTAGGTCAGGAACTTGGCTAGAGAAGAAGGGAGTGCAGATCAAACTGACAAGACAGAGCGACAAAACAGACATCAGAGATGGTACTGGAGCTTTATAGCCCATACAAATCCCTGAATTACCAACTGCCCTACTGCAGTACCGGCGGGGCGGCTTGACTGCTTGCGCAGGGAGACAGCCGTTGTTGAGCATTGAAGTAGGAACGAAGGTGGGCCTTTGGGAAATTGCACTAAGGAGTTCGAGGCTTCAAACCACAAGTTTGGGAACCTACAAACTACATGTTCCCAATAAGATTCATGGGAACAACTCTAGATACCATTTGGCCAAGTTGATGCGTAGTGCCTCCTTGCTCCCGGTTCCGATTAGTGGCGGTTCCTGACCAGCATGATGATAGATCCAGTTTTGAAACTCTTTGATGCCCTCAGAAATGAAGCCTGTCAGTAAAGAAGGTGCGCCTGTTGGGAAGCCAGGAAAGTGCAGCAGGGAGTTCCAGGTCTAAGTCTAAACCACAAGTTAGTTGCGTGGTGGCGTGAGCGGGTCAGGGGATGATCCTGTGGGGCAGGAAAGAAGGGGTGCAATCCAAGCTCGCGGGGTGATCATAGCATGTACTTAAGAGTCATTTAGACGTGTAGATGATACAACACATATAGTGAAGGAGGTAGAGAATGGCGGAGTTTTGAAATGGAAATATTCATGAGTGTTTTTAATAAATAATGTAGCCTAACACTTGCATTTGCCGTTATTAATTATTATATTATAAACAGGGGAAGTCGCCTGAAAATCTTATTGGCTTCCGATCTGTACGAGGAGAGGCCATTCCGAAGCCCTACTTTTCTCCGGATGAATTTTCGAATTTTCGTTGTCACCTATTTCTGAAGATGATGTCTAAGACTCTTCGCTGCCGGAATCCGGCGACCGTACCATCAGATCGCACACATGCATTAAGTTCTTACGTTATTTCTATTGTTTTCCAAATATAGAGAAGTTTAGGGTATTAGGGACTAGCCTTCATGGGGTTATTTTTTCTTAATGCGATTTGCATTTTTGTCGTATTTTAGTTAAAAATAAAAATAAAAATAGGTTGGTCTAGCTTTCTGAAGACATTGTTGGATAATTCCACGCTTGATTGGGATTATTGAGCAAAATTTGCAGGAGTACAAAATAATTAATAAATACAGAAAAATAATAGTATATCGGATCCAGGCTTGAAAGAAAGAAAGAGGAGAGGAAGTGTAAATGATAATGTATCTTGTATCTTCATCCTGTGGATTCTTTGAACCCTAAATCACCTAGGTTATGCATAGGCAAGGCAAACAACACCACCTCTCTTTGTGAAAAGAGGAAGAATCCCTGTGCTTCTCCTGTGCTTCTTTACGCCTTATGAGGTGCCAAAACTTGGTTGAATGCTGCATTTGTATGAGCCCTAAGTCTCTTTATCTGATATGATACTAGTGAGTGTAACTACTGGGGACACTACATATCATGAGAGAACTGGGGACTCTCCCCAACTCAGATTGGACCGGTTTCTTTCAAGCCTCCCACTTTCGTCACTCACCTCACTTTTAGCGGTAAACTTAGTGCAGTTGGAGCAGGTGCATGAATAAAAGTAGTACAAAGCTAACTAGTATAGAGAAGAACTGGCTGATTTTTGCCTTTGTAATTTTTGGTCCCTTAACCCCAGCAATCTTGTCCCTAGTAGCCCAGCTGGCAGGGACACTGTCCCATGGGGAAGGTTCCCCAGAGCCACCCTTCCGTAAGTTACACTGGAAATATGTATACCATGAAACACCCTTTTATTTGAAAACACAAATCCAAACTCTTTGGCAGCGTATATAAGCGCATGCATCCATTTGCATGCAACAGACGTGACAGCGAGAGAGAGAAAGAGAGAAGAGCAGCTCTGAGGCGCGTGCCGGCAGGAGGAGTGTTGAGGTGAGCATTCTGCGTGCATGAGTCGCTGTGTGGATGACTCTTGTGCGGTGGGGGCGTAGTGTTTGCTCGCTGCTGGTCGGTAGGTAGTGTGCTTAATTACGACAGTCTCTCACATGTGCAAAGCTTGCCACTGAAACCTCGGAAGGGGATGGAGGAAAGGTCACAAAGACGGCACGAAACAAGGAAGGAGGTGGAAAGGAGATGCTGATGGGTCGAAAGAGGCTGCAGTCATGCAAGCCAGCCATATATGGCTCGGAGGTGTGCAGGAAAGGAGCATGCCACCGGCGGCTGGGCCCATGGGAAGATCGATGGACAATTCCAGTAGTTGAGTAGTAGAGTGCGGCGCATTCCGTGAGGTTGGTTGACGGTCGTGCTCGCTGCAACACTAGAGGTTCTGTTACGAAATCTGTTGAGGTCACACGTAAAACACACACTATGACGTTACCCAGCCGTTGTAGATGATCGTTATGCATAAGCAGCGGACGCCTGGGCTGCTACTCTGCACACGAGTTTCCTTCACCTTTTTTGTTTGCGGCCTCGCTGCACCTGGTGCCTACCTGGTGTAATTCGTTGTAGCAGAAGTTTGGGTGGTCTTGAGTTGCATGCACACGTTTAAGTAGCTGTAAGTGCGGCAGGTCTCATGCTGTGTCATGCATCACTGTGTCATCATCCAAACTTCATCTATTGTGAATGCTCTCTCGATCGCTTGACTTGTGTAGCCATCCATGTTAATAGCGTAGGGGAATCGACGTTGCTGTGCATGCAGAGTGAGGACCGATCCCGAGATAGTTGGTTCGGCAAATGAGCTTTCTGCACTGCACATTTCTCGGCATCGATCGTAATACTTGACAAGTTTTGCGAAACTATGGAATGGTTATAATAGGGAAGATTGCCTAGGAGCTTTTGGAGTAGGCCCCCTATCGAATTTTATGCAGAATTTGGCAGGACACTGAAAAATGGCAGAGGCAGCAAGTCTTCCAGAGGGAGATATTTGGTTTGAGCGCAAACATGGAGGATCAAGAGTATGGCGGGACACCGGGGAAGGCCGCGAAGCGTTCGCTCGGCGCTCCAGCACCGGGTATGAGGAAGACGATCTCCAGGCTCTCAAGTGGGCTGCTCTTGAGAAGCTCCCCACTTATGACCGTCTTCATACCGCATTTCTTGAGCACGTAGCTGGAGTTGACGGAGACAAGCACCCAAAGCCTGTTGACGTTAGACATCTCGAGCGGGGTCAGCGGCAACGGGTTGTCGAGAAGGCTTTGGCCACGAGCGAGCAGGATAACGAGCGTCTCCTCAGAAAAGTGAAGCAACGCATTCACAGGTTGGCCCCTCCCCTTCTCTTTCGCTGTGCTGTCATGGCTACATTGTAATCTCTCACTGAGCAAAAGGATATATCCCTGTACAGTAGTCTTTCTTTACAATAGTTTCTCCCTGTACCTGCAACTGTCGTGGTTCTACAAGGAGTCCTCCCGTACCTCATGCCGGTGTCGAAAAGCAATCGGCGACGGTCGCCTCGCTGTGTTGTTGTAAACACATGCGGAATTACCTTCTCATTGGTTAATTAATGTAACTCCGGTTCCGGTTTTGAACAGTATGTATGAGCCTGGTTTGTACATGCAGGGTTGGCATAGAATTGCCTAAAGTTGAGGTGCGATTTGACAATTTGTCCATTGACGCGGACGTCTATATCGGAACTCGGTCTCTGCCAACTCTGTTCAACTCTGTTCGCAACTTGATTGAGGTAAGGTTTTGCAGAGGTTTTGCTAAGTTACATGGCCTCCAAGCTTCAGTTGTTTCGTGTCCTCGGAGAATCATGCACAGCTAAATTGCTCTTATGCACTGTATAACAGGATGCTTGTGTGGTGCAGTCTTTGTTAGGGGCGTGCAATTTGCTGCCGTCCAAGAAGCTCAACTTTGAAATTCTGCATGATGTCAGTGGTGTCATCAGACCTGGCAGGTAAGCAAATTGAATTTTGAAGACCATATACTGAAACCTAGACTTAAGTACAGTGACATCCAATTTTTAAAATGAGACTTCATGTCAGTTTAGGAATTGGACTCTCGCATTTTTTATGCTGGAGATACCTAGACAGAACTTGATATATGTTGCATTATAGGGTGTATGAAGGTATTATATGTAAGGTCCACTTGCAGGAGTTTGTTTTCAGCAAACAAATCTGAAGGATGTATTATCTTCCTCTTGGCTTGTTGGATACATGACAGGATGACATTGCTACTTGGACCACCAGGTTCTGGAAAATCAACTCTCTTATTGGCTTTGGCCGGCAAACTTGCCAAAGATTTGAGGGTAAGCTCTTCACACTTTTGAGACAGTTGTGAATGAAGTGTTGGTGAACATGCGACCTTGGAGTGTCCTAGACCTATATCACAGGAATTACATGGGGGTGGTATAGGTTTGTTTGAGAGGTCCCTGGGTGTTTCTGGAGGGATTAATGGAGGTTATGTGGGATGGATTTTCACTTAGCTGTCATTTAGGGATGACAGATTGACAGCTGATCGTATTAACCGGCGAGAGGGGCAGGACCAGTAACAGGGGAACAGGGGAGCAGTGCTGTGTGTATGGTTTAGGGCTGTTTTACTCTGATGGTGCTTGTAAGTGCTTTTACTGTTTACTGAAAGCTATGTGGGATCACTCTGGAATGGATGTTGTGATGAATTGTTGCAGACCAGTGGTTCAATTGCATATAATGGCCATGCATTCACAGAATTTGTGCCTCAAAGGACAGCTGCATACATCAGTCAAAGTGATGCTCACATTGGAGACTTGACAGTACGGGAGACTTTGGACTTTGCGGCACGTTGTCAAGGGGTTGGCTATAAATATGGTACTCATCCCTGGGACATCCAACCTTGCTTTCTGAACCTGAATCATGACATAAAGTCAGCAATTAAGGATACATTTGAAGTGAATGGATCTCTCTCTTCTTTCCCCCATCTCTTACAGTTTCCTTTTTCTGAATGATGTTGCAGATATGCTGACAGAACTAGCTCGTAGGGAAATGCAACAAAATATTCGTCCGGATCCTGATATCGATGCTTTCATGAAGGTCAGAGCCTTTGAACTTTGTATCTGTCTGGGCAGTTGATGTGGCTAGCCTGCCTGGGGTTTGCATACTCTTCTGTGGCACAGCCACTAATGTGCAATACCTGGAACTTGCCTTTGAACTCAGGCGACCGCTGTACAAGGGAGCAAGCACAGTTTGTCAACTGACTACATCATGAAGGTGCTCGGCCTTGAATTATGTGCTGATATTGTTGTTGGTGATGACATGCTTCGGGGTATTTCTGGAGGTCAAAAGAAACGTGTGACCACTGGTGGGTTCCCGAGCATCATGACCTCCTTCACCCTCCATCTTCCGCATGGAAAGTTCATGAAATCAAGCATCGTTGCTTGTAACCATTTTTAATTATGTGGTAGGATATGGCAAGGAGCTGCAATACTTACTTCTTCCATTTTGGGGCGCGTTGTTTTCTAAACTTTCGTGTACTCTCTTCTTCACGGACTCATCTGGTAGCTTTTACCACACAATCTTCAAATTGTTATTCTGGGATAAAGGTCTTTTGTTGTTGGTTTGGAATCTACATGATTTTAAATGATAACCTACAATTTCACACTAGGTAATTCTTTTATTCCTGGCTAGCTAAATTTCTCTGCCTTGTTTTACCATCCTTATGATGATTTTGATGTAATTAAGACCTCCAAGTGTAGAAAGATATTGATCTTAGCATGACAATTTGTTGCTTGTGTGCTGGTATTCTGCGCAGGCGAGATGGTTGTTGGCCCAAAGAAGACTTTGTTCATGGATGAGATATCAACTGGTCTGGACAGTTCTACAACGTTCCAGATTGTCAAGTGCACACAGAATTTTGTACATTTCTTGGAGGGGACAGTGTTGATGGCTCTCCTTCAGCCTGCACCAGAGACATTTGAGCTGTTCGATGACATTCTACTTATGTCCGAGGGTCACATCGTTTATTTGGGCCCACGAGAGAGGATCTTGGAGTTTTTTGAGACTCTAGGTTTTAAGCTCCCACCTCGGAAAGGTGTTGCAGACTTCCTGCAGGAGGTACTGTATGCAGTTTGACAAGTTATTAGTCCTTAATGCCACAAAAGTACAGCAAATATGCAGCATCATGCAGACATGGCCAATTGAGTAATATGCAGCATGAAAGACAAACTGGCACCGTGTGGTTGGGGATCTAACTGCCAGGTATAAATGGGACAGGTGACATCGAAGAAGGACCAGGAGCAGTATTGGGCTGACAACAGTAGGCTGTATGAGTTTCTCCCTGTGGATAAGATAGCAAGTGCTTTTAAGCAGTTTGAAGTTGGGAAAGAACTTGCTGAGTACCTTTCTACACCTTACGACAAGGCCAAAAATCACCATGCTGCTCTTGTGGACACAAAATATGCACTTTCGAAGTGGGAGCTCTTGAACGCATGCACAGAAAGGGAGTGGTTGCTGATGAAAAGAAGTAGATTCCTATACATCTTTCGAACTTGTCAGGTAATTTTTCTTTCTGAGTATTTAGTCGTTTAACATTTTGGTTGCAATGATTAGGTGAGGTCCTTCTGGAGTGCTAAGTCTTTGCCGGTTAACATATTGTGCCATCAAGTTACGAAGATTCTGATTGACAGGCACAAATGCAGAAATCATATGAGGGCATTGTCTGGTTGGCAGGTAGCATTTACTGCGTTTCTAACAGGCACTGTATTCTTTCGGACACGACTGCATCCGAGTGACGAACAGAATGGGACTCTATATTTGGGTGTTCTTTTCTTTTCATTAATTGAAATGTTGTTCAACGGATTCTCGGAGATGACTCTAACAGTGGGACGGCTTCCAATCTTCTACAAGCAACGGGATAATCTCTTTTATCCTGGTTGGGCGTTTTCACTTCCCAGCTGGCTATTGAGACTTCCATATTCCATTGTGGAAGCTATCATTTGGTCATGCGTTGTGTACTACCTAGTTGGACTTGCTCCGGAGGCTGGCAGGTGAGGCTCTGCTGTTAAACCAACAAAACTTCTGTTTCTCTCGTTATGTAACATTATAAATGGGTACATTCTCTCCCTGAAGTTTTTTCCAGTTTTTGACATGGGTGAGGAAGGATGATCTGAAGGGCCTATGCACCCTCACACTATAGTGATACTTCAACTCAGGGCAGAGAGCCTACCTTTGAAAATAAATAAATGCAGAGAGGAAAGAGCGATTGTAATGCCCAATGTGCGGGCAGCCTGAAGACAATATCCATTTTCAGATGACGTTATAAAGTACCCTCCCATTTCATTTCCCTTTTGAGGGGTCAAGCAGGATGTCAGATGAATCTTATTGGACCTCAGGCCGAATTTTTGGCTTTCTAAGCAGTGACGATTATTGGCAGATTTTTCCGTTACATGTTAGTGCTGTTTCTTATCCATCAAATGGCTGTTGGACTATTTCGCTTCATTGGAGCTGTTGGACGGACTATGGTTGTAGCCAGCACATTTGGTTCCTTTGCACTTCTGATAGTGTGTTTACTGGGTGGTTTCACCATTACAAAAAGTAAGATTCCTCAAAACCAGGCGCATGGATTCACATCTGTGAGAGTCTTCATGCTTTTATGCACTGTTTGTGAGAGGATCTCGTTTTGTTGCGTGTGCTGATTCCAAGGGCACACCTTGTCGTCTGCAAATCACAATCCGCATCTTTTGAGAGATTTTTGTGTTGTTGCCCAACATGTCCGAAACTGGAATCTGAGTGGAGAAAAGATGAAGATTGTACCCATATAGATGTGATCATCTAATTTTTTGTTGTTTGTCATGTATCCAAGTTGTTTACAAACCTTGGTATAGCCAGAAATTATTTCAACCTTCGCTGACGTTGTCCGGGTGAACCTTGCACTGTAGAATGTCGCTACAAAACCAGGAGCTAATCTCGTATAATAGTTTTCAACTAAAAAATTGTTGGAGTCTAGTAGTACTTAGCAAAGTGAATGATGCCTTAATGTTGGTTGGGCTTGGCTATTGCAGATGATATACATCCTTGGTGGATATGGGGGTATTGGATTTCGCCTCTTTCTTATGCACAGAATGCCCTTTCTGCAAATGAGTTTCTTGCCCCTCGCTGGCATAAGGTCTGAGGCCATCACTAGTCTGCAAATATCTGCTTGTCCGAGTAGTGTTCACATTATAGAGTTCTGATGGATCAACTGCCTTATGTATGTAATACTCGAGGTGGTTCCAATTACATTACGTCATTTCAAAACTGGATCTACATGAAGGCAGCTTCTATATTAGCAATATTTTTCTGCAAACAACATGGTGCTGAAGTTTGTAATTGCAGTGTCAACTGACTGCAGGTGGTATGTTCAATCCATGATAAAGGGCACTGTGTGTCCAGCTCACAGGCAGGTGGTTTGTGTTTGCAGCTGAGTCCATATACTGGACAGCCATTATACTTGAGCATCCTCAAAAGTAGAGGACTATTTACCAGAGGCTACTGGTACTGGATTGGTGCTGCTGCCCTTGTTGGCTACATGATTCTCTTCAACATTTTAGTCACAATGGCGTTGGGATATTTCAATCGTAAGTACATGTTTGCTGTTTGGTGTTCATGCCATTTTGTTCCTTGATGTGGTTGATCAAGTGTCGGAGTTGAGTGGCTGGTTCTCCATCACTTGTCCAAATGACTTTTTGTGCCTTGCATGAGTCAGCTCTGGGAAAACCTCAAGCAATGGTTCCCCAAGAAGCTTTGAAAGAGAAATTCAAGAATCAAGCAGATGCCAAGGAATCCCAAAGACAAATCAGCCTGCCATCTTCACTGTCTCCACCTTATACTTCAAATGGTGATGGCGACAAACAAGGTATGCAGTACTATCAATCTGGCAGAGGTTGAGCTGTAAAGCAGTAGGCTGTGTATTCAAGAACACTGCTAGTTTGTAGTAGATCGATGGCTAGCTAAAACTGGGAATTGAAGAAATAAAGAGCTTCATTATCTTCAATGCCTGGTTTGTTTTGTAATCTCCTTCCAGGTCAAATTGAGTCTAGTGGAAGGAAGCCCAAAAGGCCAATGGAACCTAGAAATAGAAGGTTGCTGCTGCTGCCCATGAAGAGTAGCCTTCATGTATGTCAGGCATGGGAGTTCTACATCCAAACTTCTTCAAGTGGTCACTCTTTCAGGATAATCTTCTACAAATGCGCATTCAGAGCCCTGCCAGGCTAAAACATTTTATGATTTCGCTTTTACATTACTGCAGGGTATTCTATGCTCCCAGGTGGAGCACAATACTGAACTGAACTGATTGCAGAGAAAGTACGAATGGAAGCCATCAAGTCAAAGCAGCAGTCAAATGCCATAATAGACACTCGTGTGACGATTGATGACCAGGGCAAGGCACAGAAGGGCATGATATTACCATTTCAACCCTTGGCTTTAACTTTCCACAATGTCTACTACTATGTTGATATGCCTCTGGTACGGATTCACTCTGATTCTTGCTCATTACGCTGTTTCGTTGATGGGCACTTTGGGCCCCAAGCAGATTCTATAACATGTTTTTATCTTTCACAATGGATTCTAAAGAATAATGCACAGTTGAACCTTTAAAGCAGCAGCAATGTTACCAGCTTCATCAAACTACGACCTAGCAATGATAGATAGAAATTAACATGTTTGACAAAGAGTTCATGACCTATTGGCCCATCTTGTCCACAGGAAATGAAAGGCGAGGGGGTGACGTCTGACAGACTGCAACTGCTGCAGAATGTGAGTGGTGCATTTAGGCCAGGTGTGTTGACTGCACTGGTGGGGGTCAGTGGGGCAGGCAAAACCACTCTCATGGATGTGCTTGCTGGAAGGAAAACAGGTGGGTATATTGAGGGTGAGATCAAGGTATCTGGATTCCCTAAGGTGCAAGAGACTTTTGCCCGCATCTCCGGGTATGTAGAGCAGACAGATATCCATTCTCCACAACTTACCGTCCACGAATCTTTGTTGTATTCTTCATGGCTGCGTCTTCCTTCGGAGGTCAATGCTGCCACACGCTCCGTAAGTAATTTACTCACACAAGTACATTGAACAAGGCTCTGTGCTCCTTAGATATGGCTGGATGTCTTCAGCTCCAGTAACTTCATAGTGACTTCTAGCAGTAGTGCATTTTTAGGAGAGCATTACCCTCATTTGTTGCAGATGAAAGCACTGTCGTCTTAATCTGAACTTGCTGGTGCATAATTCGCTTTCACTGGTGGAATGTCTCTATGCTCTACTGGAGGGAAAGACTTCTCAGCTTCTTCATCCATGATCCATTGCTTCTGTAGGCCTTTGTTGAAGAGGTCATGGCGTTGGTGGAGCTGAGCACTTTGAGGCAGGCTCTGGTAGGGATTCCTGGCAGCACAGGTCTCTCTACAGAGCAGAGAAAACGCCTTACTATTGCTGTGGAACTGGTGGCCAATCCCTCCATCATTTTCATGGATGAGCCTACATCAGGTCTTGATGCTCGGGCAGCAGCTATTGTCATGCGGACGGTCCGGAATACTGTGGACACAGGGAGAACTGTTGTCTGCACTATACATCAACCAAGTATTGACATTTTTGAGGCCTTTGACGAGGTACTGGCTGCCCCCCTCCGTACTTATGATAAATACACAAGAGCAAACTCGTGTATGGGATTGAATCTCTTTATTTCAAGAAGTCTGTAGGCTGGAAACAGCTCAAACTATGGACAAGTGCGCATGCAGCTGAGAGCTTCTTTTTGTCTTCTGAAAGGTACCTTGAGGGTTAAGTGCGGGTTTTGTGTCCCTGGTGGGGTGGGCCCTTGAGCTTTTTATAAGTGTGGGACTGGGGTGTCCTATGGCTCTAAGCCAGGGCGACATGCTTGTGGGTACCAATCAACCAAGTAACCAATCCACCAAGTATTGACATTTTTTAGGTCTTTGATGAGGTAGTGGCTGCCGGCCATCTTACTTTTGGGGGCGAAAAGTATATGATAAATGTACATGAGCGGACTCCTGTATGGGTGATTCTCTTTGTTTCAAGAAGTAAGTCTTTAGGCTGGAGACATATACATTTGAGCCTGCTATGGACCAGTCCTTATGGAGCTCAGGGCTTCTTTTTCCTTCTGAAAGGTAGCTTGGGGGTTAAATGCAGGTGCCTGTAGGCCAGTGTAATATACTTGTGGGTAACAACATTTGTACAAAATTTGGCAATGCTCTCTTCAGTGTACATGCCCAACTGTGTTTACAGTGTCCTCACATGTCTGACAACAAATCTTCTTTTGACCATTTTGGAATGCTCATGCTCCATGCAGCTTTTGCTGATGAAACGTGGTGGGCAAGTGATATATGGCGGTCCTCTTGGGCAGGATTCAAGGCTCTTGGTTGAATATTTCCAGGTGAGGTTCTTTAACTCAAGGTCCAACTAGGCAGGTTTTAAAATTCATTGCATGCGCTTTTTATGTTGAGATATGTGCAGTTTGCACGTCTTCAAATGTTGACATTGTTTAGGGCTTATGCTAGTAGGTTGAAACTAACAGGTAATTATCGTGTGACCAGGAAATTGATGGAATCCCTCCAATTAAAGAGGGCTACAATCCAGCAACATGGATGCTGGAGGTTAGTAACACTGCCACAGAGTTGCGGATTGGCAGAGATTTTTCCAACATCTTTCAAAAGTCTGACTTATACCAGTAAGTGCTGCACAACTTTGTAAAATTTCTCTTGATCTCTTAGTCTTCTCTTAATCATCTCTTAGTCACGATTATGTAGCTTGGGTATGTTCATTCTCATGTCCATCAAAATGTTACTGAGCCGCTTCATTTGTGCTGCTGTGACACGTTAAGGTTGATCTGAACAGTTAAATACATGGGATGCATTGCACTGATACTGGTTGTGGTTGCAGGAGAAACGAAGCCTTGATCAAAGATATGAGCATCCCAGTACCTGGAACATATGACCTGAAGTTTCCAACTCTGTATTCTCGCAATGTGATGACACAGTTTGCCGCAACCTTATGGAAGCAGAACCTAACCTACTGGCGAAGCCCCACCTACAACTCTGCACGCTTTTTATTTACCCTGACTTGTGCACTAGCTTTTGGGTCAATAATGTGGGACCTTGGCTCAAAGAGGTCAGATCCTCTACTCTTCTCCTTAAAGAATTTTTTGATTTGTATCATTTTTGTTCACACAGGGCTCCTATGCAAGTGTACAGGGTTTTGACAAGTAGCCCTCTTCGCAGACATCAAAATGACAGTTGTTGCACTTCTGTTTACTTTCAAGCCTGGTAGTTTGGAGACTAGTCAATTTCTATAGCTCTCCTTTGATGTGAACCTTGTGTGGAAATGTACGCCAATCTGGTATTACAGTGAAATGCTTTTAAGAGTGGGAACCTAGTCTCTTCTGCTGGAATCTAGTCTCTTCTGCTCCTGTAACCACTCCAGCCCATACGAAAAACGTCTTCCCCTTTCTCTGCCGCCCTTGCTGGATGTATGGCCACAAGGCTGCGGTGAGCACATATACCCAGCGATCTCTTTTTAAACGCATGTGATGGACTGCAGGTCAACACAGCAAGATCTGTTGAATGTGATGGGAGCATTGTATGCCTCTGTGTTGTTTTTGGGAGTAAACAATGCATCTAGTGTGCAACCTGTAGTGGCTGTCGAGAGGACTGTCTATTACAGAGAACGGGCAGCTGGCATGTATGCACCCCTTCCTTATGCATCGGCTCAGGTGTGTGCTCTTTAACCAAGAGCTTATGAGCTTAACTCTTGTTGTTGAGCATGCTGATTGAGGGTGTCTGGTATTGAAATTCTCTCTGTCAACACCCCACAATGCCCACATTGTAGTAGAGTGAGTGGCTCTTCACTTCATCCAGGGTTCATGGGACAATATGTTGCTATGCAGGCTCTTGTGGAGATCCCCTATATCCTTGTGCAATCAGTTGTTTATGCACTCATAACATATTCAATGGTCCAATTCCAATGGACTGCAGGTACGCAACTCACTCACAGCTTTGTTGTCATTTACTAGGTGATATGTTCTCCCAAGTCCAAGGCACCCAAAGTCTCAGTAATAGCTATGGTGTTGAAATTTTGTTCCTATTTGAAACTCAAGCCAAAAAATGTCCCAAACCTGCGACTGTGACATTGGCATGTTAATGCGAATATGGCACTCCATAATCTAGAACCTAATATGTAGAAATCAAAATTTAGTAGAAAAAAACACTAGGTGTGCAACATACTAGTCATACAATGAGAAGGTGGTTTTAAGTTGTGTTTGTATGGTTGTGAATGCAGCTAAATTCTTTTGGTACACATTCATCATGTTTTTGAGCTTCACATACTTCACCTTCTATGGGATGATGGCTGTCGGTCTCACATCTTCACAGCAGTTGGCAGCAGTGTTGTCAACTGGGTTCTACGCTCTTTGGAACCTATTCGCCGGATTTTTGATACCTCAACCTGTAAGTGCCATGCTTTGGGCTAGAACATGTATTTCTTTTGATCATGATGATGCAGATTGGATGGTAATCTTCCATAAATAGATGGTGTTCACAAGGTTGTGTTTACAAGGGAATACTTGTGTGGTGATCTTGCAGAGAATACCTGCCTGGTGGGTGTGGTTCTATTGGATTAATCCAGTTGCGTGGACTCTTTATGGCCTGACCGCATCCCAACTGGGTGACGATACCAGTGAACTGAAGAACGTGCCAGGCTTTGGGAATATTACCGCCAAGGATTATATTCATGCCTATTTTGGTTATAAGCATTCTATGGTGGGCATTTCTGCTGTAGTTTTGGTGGGCTTTATATGCCTCTTCTGGACCGTGTTTGCATTATCAATCAAATTCCTCAACTTCCAAAAGCGATAGTCCATTTAGAGCAGTGGCTTTGTGTGCACAAACCTTTTCATACTACTATATTGTTTTGAAATAAATCATTGTCTGGAGACGAGCAACCTTCACTTGTGTTGTGTGTATTACACTGATGCAGAAGTGGTAAAATGGCACAAGTAGTGTGATTTTATATTTCATTGTTTTGGAAGAGAAACACCGGAAGCACAAGATCCCTTAATCTCCAAAGCACATTTTTGCAACGCTGCTAATAAACCACAGCCTCCAGCCACAGAAAGGTGAATAACTTTTGGCAACTCAGATCCATGAAAAATGACAGCATAGACTTAAGGTAGAAACTAAAACTTTTTGCCTCACAACATTACAGAATTTTTGGGACAGTGTGAAATTACTTGAGGTGTAGAATAAGTGGTAGTCTTTAATACCACTACTGTAGGGCCTGTTGAGTTTGCTTGGTCTAAGCTAGAGAAATGAAATGAATTGGTGTGGAAAGAGAGCTTCCAGGAAGATGAATGCAGCCCCTTGTAGAGTGTAGATATGATAGAAACCAGCCTCATCGGTCCACAAAAGGTCCTGAAGTAGGCAGACAGCCAAATTCCTTCAGGAGCTTAGGAAGCACCTTCCACCTTGAAATTGAAGGCACGCCTCCCTTCAGTAGTCAATGGAAGTTACAAGCCCATCTTCCTCAAGTCTGTACTAGTTCTATGGATCCTTGACAAAGGGCACAAGCTGCCTACTAACTCTCAAGATATATCAACTGCATATTTTGCATGACAATTAAAGAAACAGAAGTTCACCAGACTTGCTTCCCTTGGCAACAATCTTTTGGTGGTGTGTGGCAGTCACCACACACCCCAAGGTTCTTGATGACATGGAGAGCTGTCCCAGGGACCACGCTGATCAGCCCAAAAGCAATTGTCAGCTTCTCACTGTGGTAGCAAAGAGAAAATTCCTTTTGCTCCTCCCCATATCATGCAGCACAAAGCGCGTGTCAGTTGCCTAGACAATCTTCTCGGCTTGAGCAGCATGGATTTCCTCAATTTATGGATGCAATTGTCATCTACAAATAATGTGTGCACCCTGCTACTGACCTCAATGCAGCTGCAACCTGGGTACTTTCTACCTCCGACCTTCATCACTGTGCTCGCCTTTGCAGTATCACACCACCTGCCAGCTGCAGCATAGATGTTTGATAGCAACACATTATAAGCTTCAGTGTCCTGTGGATCCAACGATTTTGCAGCACGTTCTGCCGCAGATTACCTTGAATCCTGCAGGCACCAAGCAAGTCTTTCCACACCACAGCATCCGGTTCGATTGGCATGTTGTGATTGAGGTCCTCTGCCTCACCTAATCACTCTGCGCGTCCAAGCAGATCCACCATGCAGCCAAATTAGTCCACTCTAGGCGTGAGGGGATGATCTTGATCCAGGGTTTCAAAATAGTGAACATTTCCTTCAGCCACTAGGGCAACAGGCAACTTTAGAGAACACGGTGGTTCTGTCCGCTTTCAAGCCTTCCTTTTGACATAGCTGCAGGGCCTCCAGGCTATGATGACCTGCATGTTGGGCATATCCCGATATCACCACACAGCACAGTTCACCACATCTCGTTCCTGAAGCCATACTGTCGAACACTCCCTTTGCATCCTCAATGATCCCAAATTTGGCATACAGGTCTACCACCCGGGTATTCTCCAGCCTTCATGAATGTGGACCTTTACCCGCACAGGATCCCTGCGCTTAGCTGTCATGCCAGTGAGGTGACCATAGCTGATCATCTGGAGCAGCGCAGCAAACTTATAAGCACCTTGCGCAACAAACTTTACCTTTAACTTTTGTGCCAGTAAGATTGTGTCTGGACAGTAAAAGCTAAAAATCATGGTTCTTGGTATTATCTGAGCCGCCTCCTTGAAAGCTTGCTCTCGCCATGACTGCACCACCACCAGTGTACGGATCAAATCTGGGGGGCGAATTGATTTCTGGAGTCGTGTTTCCTTCTTCACCTTAAATCTTTGTCGTTGTCCAGGTTCTTCAGTCTGGCAGATAGTGCCTCCCCAGCTATGGTTGACGATGGTTCTTCAGCTTTGGAGACTGAAGCTGGTATTGACGGCCCGTCCGCAGATGGTGGGCCGACGAGTATATATGAGTTCACTGTTCAGGTGGGGCTCTTCTTTGGTTTTGTTGCTGGGCTAGGCAGCCATTAGTGTGTCCCTATGATTAAATCCTCATTTTCAAGGTCTGAAGGTCTGGCGTTTGATGAGCTGTTTGTTTCCAATACAGCTAAACGTACATCTCTGAAAAACGGAGCCGTTAATAGAGACATGCTTTGCTTTTCGAATCGTTTCTTCAGACTTCAAGGATTACCTGAGTTCTAATTATTCGGTTTTTAGTGGGTTTGCACCATTGGCCACCAGCCAAGAGTTGGGTCCTGAGCCTTTCCTGAGGTTTATGATCTAAAGGACCCACTGATTAGACCAAGTGTTGGTCAACAGATTTTCCCCCCCTCGAAATAAGCTCACTTGTTTCGGCAAAATGATTGTTCTTTGGCTGTAGATCATGACATTATACTTTTCATTGATTATGAAGCTTTCGAGGACGATGTTCACTGCAGCCATTGGCACTGAGAATGAGAACTACAAACACCTAGAGCTGTGAAAGTTCTTGCATTTCACAAATTGTACAGTGGTGGTCTTTAACGCTTGGGTTGGAGGCAGGACATTGAAGGTAACGATGTGGAGCTGAGCAGTTACCAGGGTAAAGTGCTCCTCATTGTTAACGTTGCCTCCCGATGGTACTGTTTTTCCCCTCTGGTCTTCAATGTCGAAAGTCAGTCTCTCAAGATAGCCGTTGTTTCCAATCGGTAGAGTAATTTCAACGTCACACTCTGATCTATTCCTGGAACCTGGCGGTGTTCCGGCTCCTGAGGCTGGAACTTCCATTGTATGAAGTGAGATCAAGGTTCGGAATTGCTTTTTAGGCGGCATACTGAATGTGCTTAAGATACTTTTACAGGACGTGTAGGATGGTGGATTGCTCCGATGTGATGCTCCTCTCGTACCTCTCCTGCTGCTCTTTCTTTCGTGCGTTAAGTTCCCTGTACCTCACACATAAAACACACAGTTCTAGGTGGATGTACTGTATGGTTTGGTGGGAGGAACTGCGTCTTTAACAGGAACTCTTCACCTTGGAGAAAGTGCGTGGCTGACAGAATCTGTGGGTTCTATGCATGAGGGTGAACAGTACATTGACAGATACAAATTACAAGGAGCTCACGGAAGTATACACTAAGTACAAAGAAAACGGTGAGAAGCTTGAACATGTGGAGGAATGAGATGTAGCTCGTGTAGTATTGCTCTTTCCATTTTCACGGTACTTTTCTTGTTCCGTGGATCTCATTCTTCTCATGCCCCCAATCCCTTTCCCTTCCCTTAATCCCTTCCTGCCAATCTAGGCTTTAGAGTCGATGCCACAATCTTTGGACAAGCAGAAACTCATGAACATTCATGCAACATTTTCGCCCCATAATTACTAGCCTCGTAAATCCAGATGCAGAATCCAAGCAAAGACTTCTATATGAGGGAAAACTTGAGAAACCTCCCTGTACAGCTTGTAAGAGAGAAGGTTAATGCGAGGAGATTAAACCCACCAAGGTAGATCAAGCCTTCGTAGATCTTCCTCTGAATGCATAAGCTGAGAACAATGCGACGCATGGGGCGGTAACTTAGATTTCGAGATCTTGGCATTCCCATGCAACCAGTTTGGAGCCCGGGAGCCCGGGACGAACGAAGACATTAAGGAATTCGTATGCACCAAGTTCACTGCTGAGTACCCCATTTTTGGCAAGGTCTTCTCCATTGATCACTCTCTTCCGACCCTTGTGATGTATAGCTGCAAATTAAGTTTTATCTGTGATCTGAAGCCTTCACTTACAGCAAATGTGACGCACTTGTAGAATGAACACGAGCTCAATAGAGATTGTTCTGAGTTGTCCAAAGAAAACTACCGGTTGGCAGGTTGAAGTAAACGGACCAAACGAAGCACCGCTATACAAGTTCTTGAAGGAAAACATCGGAGGGGGAATACTCGGTGACAATATCAAGTGGAACTTCTGCAAGTTTCTTGTCGACAGAAACGGCCAAGTTGTGGACCGCTATGCACCAACCACTTCCCCCTTGAAAATTGAGGTAAGTTGATGCTCTAGCTCCGAAATCTGAGATGCACAAAACTTAAAAGAGCCCTTGTTAGCCAAAGGGCACTCTGTACTCTGTACAACCATAGCCTAAGCCGCCATGAAGTAACTGGGATTGAATGTTAGATACTCGTGTCACTTCAACCCTGTGGATTGTTTAGGGGTTGGGGTTAGAACAGGAAGCATAGTTTGATGTAAGGATTGCATGTGAAAACCATAGGAGATATTCCAGAAAGACTGTGTCCTCTCAAATATGGCAGAGCCAACACCAACGAGTCAGGAGACTCTGCAAGCCCTTGATATTCAAACTTTTCCCACATTTTTTTGCGGAATTGCAGAAGGACATACAGAAGTGTCTGTGAAAGGTTACCATGCACTCAGCATTTGGAAGATCACATGGATGTATGCGCCGAAATGACTTGTGTGGGTGTGGTGCAAGGAGTTTCACATCATCAGATATTCTTCGTAATGTTGATTTTCACTCTCATGTCTGAAGTATATTTCAGGCAGCATATCCTTGTTTTCCTCAGTTTTTTCTGTAATGTGCACCATAGCAGATTATGTCTTACCATAAAATGCGTTCGTTTTTCAGTAGATTTGGTCCCAAATTTCCTGTAAGGTTCAAATGCATGCGGAAGAAACTGCTGGTGCGACAGCACCTAAGAGGGAATATACTCATAGGTCGTTAACCTAAGTATTTGCTCATGCTGGATGTGCAATGTGCTTCATTTTCAATATTTCAAGGTGAGGCAACATATTCAAATCAATGTCAACTGTCACCTGTTTCTGCTTCTGTGTTTGACCCTGCTGCTGCTGCTCCAGCCTCCTCATTGGCTCATGGCCCTGCAAGATCAATTAATTCACATAGAATGTACTCATGACATGTTGTTTGCTTGTGGCCATGCCCAGTTTGAGCGAATCAATCACTTGGTGGAATAGAGAAGGCACTCATAAGACGTTGTCTGCCATAGGCTTGTGGCCATTGACCCCGCGCCCAGTTTGAGCGGAACACAAAGGGACAGAAACTACCTTTGACAGGGCCTGACGCCAGTAGTAAGACTTACCTTGGAACAGACAATTGATCCGAGTTTTCCAGATATCCTCTAGAAATCCCTTTACACAAGCATCAATCTGATGTGTGTGATTAGCCCAATAACTGTGCCCCAAAAGGGCCTGGGCTCTTGGCTCAGCCTCGAGATGAGGTCATCCATGATGGCCTCCCCCTATGTCACAGACTGGAAAGAAGTTCAGGGAAGTTTTCTGCCTAACTTCATTTGAGAGAGGGAGAGAGAGAGAGGCTGCAGGGGTTTCCATACAGTTTGTTCACAACTTTAAAGCTTTCTAGACATCCAACATCCTGCTCAAGACATGATATTCTTTCTGCGTTCTCATATGTTGCTCACTTAAATGACAGATCTACCAAATCCAATTTGTCAACCAGAAGCTGGTTGTATTCACCTCTACATAATAGGACTGCACAACGACATGAAAATGAGCACAAGTACCTTCAATGCTTCACAACTGCAAGCATTCAATATTGCAATCCCTATTCAATATGGGGCGCGTCCACTTTGTAACTATCCCCAACATTTTAAATGTACGGCTACCAAGTTTGCCAACCCATCTCTCTATCCCCACAGACGCTGCTAATCAACAGCATCAGCTTACGCAGTGCAGTTACGCATCTGTACCAGTTATTGCTGGGGTATGTTTCTCATAAGGGTTGCCGCATGTTCTTCCAGGTAATCTGTGCTATGCATTTCCATTAATCTGTATCCAATGTATGAGAAGGTTAGACAAGCAGCCACCATATCAAGGTATCCTCCCATCAGCCATACTGCTAGTTATGAGTTTTTCACGTTAATTGGCTGCACACAAAATCCACTTACGCATTCAAGAATACCCAAGACAGATGTGAAACCCCAGGAATTTTGAGCTTGACAAAAGGAGCATAAAGGGGCTGGAGGATAACCTGCTAATGGTGCGCTCTTTGGCAAAGCCCAGTTCATTGTCCACAAGCAGATCTGCTTCCTCACTTCGACTAGAGCGAGAGGCACTTCTTCGTGGAGCATCTGCAATAGTCACCACTCGTTCAAATAGCTCCACTGGGGATGCTTCTGCGGAGCACAGAAAGCGGGCCTTGTGCTCATACATCACCTGCCACAACAACCTCGCACACCAACAATCAACCTACCCTCTACACAAACTGTCTCAAAAACTAGGCCTGTTCTCAACAGAGAGACACGATCTACAACATCTCATAAATACTTGTATGTGTGCTATGGCATCTGGCGTCATAGGGCTGCAACACACAGCACTACCTCTGCAAAATAATCCCCATGACACAGTCTTGGGACAGAAAAAAAGCTACTTACATCAACCAAAGTTACGAAGCGATAAGCTGACGCACGATTATGAGAACCAAACACGGGAACGCCATCCAATGCCAGTGTGTGAAACCGTTCTGCTTTGACAACACAATGTAACGTACATCAGCCTTGAACTGACTTCTACAATTTACTGACTGCGTGAGGCCAAGCTAGAAGTGGATATTGAATGCTTTGGTTAAGGAGTTCCCCTAGTCAATGTACAGTTGGCCCCACTAGTTAAATTGCACACCCTCCAGAACTGAGAAGTCTGCCTCCAGGAAACCAAAAAAAGATGTGCTGCAATATACACATCGCTTTCAACATGTAGACAGGATAACCGTACGGAAAAGTCCAATGTAGTCGGCAGCACCCAGTGGCATCTCACACAACTCGTGAAATTGAAACAACGCACAGCCTGCAGCTGCCAGGGGGACCTGCATCAAATACACCAAATATTTCAACTACCTGAATCCATGCTGCGCTAGGCAGGAAAGCCAGACCAATACAAGACAAAGATCAAAAGTACCAAAACTCCAAAAGACAGACCTGTAATTTTCGACCCATAACCACTTCCACAGTGATGGGCTGTTCCACCTCACCCTCTGTCAGCACCCGAAACTTCTCCTGTAATAAGTCGGAAGCCCCAGGCCCCGTGAAATATAGCCCGCGTTCAGCCTGGAGCAAGTACACTTCGTTATTAATGACTTGTTGTTTACAAATCAACCATCATAATTGTGAAACAAATTCCTCCATCCTCACACAGAGATGTCCATTGAGCAAATTCACATTCTGAACAACATTACAAAGTTTTTCTAGAGGTTCAAATGGCTTACAGCAGTCAACTTGCGATAATCGGTGGCTGAGCCTATCTCATGGATCACACACCGCGCCTGACCCCACCCACCAAAAGAACACTGTGAGAACCCACTGAAAGGATGCCACACTTCAAGTTTCTCCTGTTTAGCAAAAGTAACTCTGTAGAAGCATAAGGTCTCTCTCTGAGAAATGAAAGCACTGAAGTTATATGCTTGACAACAAACGAGACAAACACAACACACATATAAGGCAGCATTCCTTGCTGTGTCACAACAGAGAAGAAGGTGTACTGATATCACGTTGTAGTACTTTCAACGAAGCAATGAAGGGCAGAAATAGATCCCTCTGCAGGCCACCTTCATAAAGTTGATCAGGTGCCCTATTTGATGTTGTTACCAAAATCTGCCACCAAATGGATTCACTTTGTGAGCAAGCAGACATTGAATCCTTTTCTACTTCCAACCAGATACAAATGTTTTGTGAACAATTCCCACAAAATTAACTAGGAGAGACACATGTAAGATTGAAGAGAGTAAAAACAAAAAGCCAATGCCAGCAATCACCATGAAAAGCTTGTCATATCTCAGTCAATCAGCATGAAATTCGAAGTTAAGCATGAGTACAATTGATGATGCAACAAACGTCTTTTAAAGGTTCATGGATTAAAAATACGCACAATCCCTTGTGTGAAAAGATGGTCAAAGAGTCGGTTCAAAATTAAAGCGTCAGCAACATCAGTGACCTGCCCATACACATAGAGCTTAGGAGACTGAAAGCAATTGCGATATACCTGCCCAGGTCAACTTTTGAAGAGCTGCACAAGTCAATACTTCATACACTTTTCACATACTGCTGGATCTTCTTGCAATGAGAGAGGCTGAAAGCTGATCAAGGACCAATAAGAAATTAACAGTCAGGAGGATAGATAGGGCTCTTCAGGTGAGATCTGATGCGAATACAACTTGCCATACACTGATGGGATCTGGGCAGTCCAATGAGGACCAGTCATCCAAGGCTCCTCTCTTCTCCAAAATCCACAGATCCCTTATCGGTGTATGGCTGGCTATCTTTCAAGCACATGTTGAAGTTCAGCCTCAGAGTGAAAATTGGGCACCTAAATAACGCATTTTCAAGGACAAAGACGTTTTTCTTGACCCTGGATGGCTACTGCCTTCTCTTTGAAGGAGGACAGTCAAGGACAAGTCTTAGCTCTGGCTTAATTGACATTGCTTACCATGAACTCGTCAATACAAAGCAGTACAGCTTCATTTGCTATCTCCTCAGCAACGAACTCTAAGGGATCTGTCATGCCCTTGCTCTTCTGTAGTCACAGATGAATTTACGTCAACTGATGTACTGATGTTCAGCAATGTCCTCAGAGACAGACTTCTACATACAGAAGTGTGACCAACTTAGCAGATTATTTAAAGAGGTGACACTGACTACTGTTAAGGAGTTAGAAATATCACCCTATTGGATAAGGAGTGAATAATATGTCTAGCCTTAACTGGCAAATTCCCTATGAACACATGACTTCATGAATGAAAAAGCATCCAACACTCCACAGTGTAGAAAAGGTGCTCAGAGCATATAGCCGAGGCATGTTGCTGATCACTAGGTGCTTTCAGACTGGCCCCACACCTCTGTATACAACATAACTTGTGATTGGCGAAGTTCAAAGGCCTCCTTATCTACGTTGATTCCCAAGAACAAAGGTGAGCCATCCAAATCTTAAATCAACTACTATCGAGGGTAATATGGAAACTTAGCATCTTGCTTCCCCAAATGTCAACATAAAGATTATCGGTGATGGAGCCAGAAATCAAATTCCATAGCCAGATGTTACATACTGAGCTTCACAACAATCTTTTTAGCCCTCTATACATACTGTACCGAGTGAATTCCATTGGCACTAGCCATACCAGTAAAATCAAGTGTTTTCCTCATACCCTCCAAGCAAGAAAGACCCACCTCATGTGCACATGAGAACTTACTTGCAAACGACTATGTATACTCAACATGAAATCATGAAAGTGAATCCTTCTCTTCCTCCATGTGTCGGGACTGCCATGGATCATTCAAGAAGCAAACCACACACTATGTCAAAAACGTGATCTGAACAAACCAACCACCCAGTATCCAAATCATGTCTCACGCTTGCAGAAACATTTGACAGAGACCCTCAGCATCCCTCTTTCCTCTGGTTTATTTTTTTGAATGAAGTTTGCAACAAGCAAAAGAAAGGAGCCACTCAAACCCTGTCTGCCCAATTAACAAAGAGGAAGACACTGTGAACACACAAAGTACGATTTGTCACTTCTCCACACAACAAGCACACACATGGCGAAGGCAGAGAGGGTTAGGCACAGTCAAGAGAGATGCACAACTGAACTTCACCGGCCAAAGCAATGGGGCCATGTGTCTCCATCAATGACATTAGCATTGGTAGATTGGTCCCCTTCAGATTTGACCACAGCATGACTTCACCAAACAGCATATAAATGGGAGAAAGGGTGGAGTGTGGGAGAGAGAGCTTACAGCTCATCATAAAACAGGTCCATGAGCATGGTCTTGCCAGTGCCTACACCACCATACAAATACAGACCACGCACTGGTGGTGGTGAAGGTCTGGGCATCAAGCGTGCCCATAGCCAACTCCCTCCCCTGCACTCCACGCCCTTTTTTTTCAAAATGCCACCCCAACTAACCAGAGGACCAAATATTCATGCACCTTGTGCAATAAGATCTCTTCAACTATTTGCATGTCAAAAGCAGCAATAGAAAAATTACTCAGATACTGTATGGTAGGAAAGTCATGGCTCTTGAATCCTGAGAATATATGAACTGAAACTTCCACCAACAGCCATGAAAAGGTCAAGTGTGAGGGAAGATTTTCACAAAACTCTAGTAAGTTAGACAAAACTGAGTAGAAAGTATTTTTGTCCCACAATTCGGCCAGCTGACCTGGAGGCCATAATAATCACTGCGAGTCTCCAAGAGGAACTCAGAAGACTTTATTTTTGCCATGAATAAGGGAATTGTGAAGACCTAACAAATCTATTCAATGTATAACACCATTTATATTCCCATCTTGGAGTCCTACATTGCTTGTCCATTCTCAAAGCAAGTCCAATTCACTACATTTGACAGAAGGCAGCATTGAGGCTCCACAAACGATCCAAGAACATCCAAATGGCAGACCATACACATGGTTAATTGCTGAACAAGGCTTCCATCGTGAACTATCACAAAACAAGGGCTAAAGGCAGATGACAGGTGCTGAAGGTCTCCATCACAACCATAGGAGGATTTGCTGCAAGTTCCTCTCCGCCACTTCTGCTCATGGACAGGTAACAAAACGCCTCAACAGAAATTCTAGATGAATCAGTTGTGTAGCTAATCCGTCAAATCCTTGGGTTGAAAAGCTGTGCACTATACCTCCTACTGTGGGCCACAGAATTTGAATGGGAAGCCCTTTCGAGTCCAGTGTTGGCCGCCGTACTCAGAAGTACATCATATAACGCTTGCAGTGCTCTCAATGCCTCATCCTACACCACAAACTTTCATCATCAGTCAATGCATTGGCTTCAACAGAAAACACTGATATGTTCTCCACATATCCACTTAAGCATATCATCCATGTCTCCATATTCCAAAGATCTTACATCCTGGTCAATCTTAGGATAGTCAATGACTTGAAGCAACAATATTCATTTCTGACGACAATCACACATGGAACAATGTCCCCTGTGAGTGTTTCTGTTCCATCATAACGTCCCCAAACCTGACATGAGGTTTTCAAAATGCCCATCCATTGTGCCCAGAGACCAGTGTAAGCCTGCCCATCTCTCACAGATGTCTCCCTTCAGTCCCAACCCCAAGACAAGGGAACCGACCTGAAATCTGTCCCCCGGCATAAGGTCCCCAGCCGCAATACGGCGCTCATACTCGGCTATAGGACCTGATGTGTACAGCTGCCAACTACCTGTCGCAGCTACATCTCTATCTACAATACCACAAACACATACACACACAAACACACGGTCAGGAAAATTCGCCTTAATCTGCTCTATACACTGTTCACAACACCTGTTCTTCATGCACACAGAGAAATCCAACTGGATCAAACTTTACTAATCTATCCTCGGGAAATGACAGTGCTAAATGCTAACATCTATTTGATGGTATTGTAGTTCAAATCCATAATTCAATGAGCCTAGTGAACTCTGGGCTCACATTAAGTTCGAATCTGACGCGATCTGGACGAAGCAAGAGTAATCCCTCAGCCCTCCACGAGTGGAATATCCTAGGAACAAATTGATTACAAAATCTTTTGCATACTTTAGACCAAACGAGAAGACAAAAACAAATGCTGGCATGAAGATCCCCTCGCAAAACAGAGACCGACACTGACCATCGTGTGAGCCAGCAGTGAAAGAAGATACGCTTCTCGAGAGCGCAAAAATATCCGGCCTTGTGTTGGTGAGGAGATCTACATGAATATGAAAACCTTCATTCGTCCAGCACCGTGCTGCTGTAGCTGCTCCAGCAGAATCCACCCCTTCGCAGACGATGGGTGACAACAAAAGCCGCAATCCTTCTCTGTGTAGACCTGACGCGCGAAGCGCGCGTGCTGCTGCCCTCATTTTGCTTCATAGGTGCACCTAACCGGATGCTTCCCCCGGGGGAAAAAAATTGCAAATAACAACAAGGGCGCCCACTCGGTTCAGATTTTCCAGAATTCCTCAAATTGGAAGAAGAAGAAAGAGATGCGCAGAAATCGGATGCAGCTCCTCCGTACCCAAATGCAACCGGAAAATCACCAGCTCACTTCATCTCTCTGCCAGCTGCCCGGCTTGCAACTAGTCCGCCATCCCATCAACCTCGCCGTGTGTCTTAACTCCACTGTTTAAGTTTAGCTCAGAAGGATTGACTGAAGGTACACGAAGAGAATAGTGATTGCTATTCCTCGAGAAGTGGGCCTAACAGTTCTCCAGCAAAGACAACCAATTTGATCAGGGCACGTGAATGTCTTACATACGTGCAGATGCCACTTGGCGAATTTTGCTTCCGTCAAAGTTCGGTTCCCACGCAACAGGAAGAACGCTATCGACAAGAAATCGACTTGGAAACTGTACAAAGCATCTTTTCACGCATCTAGGCTTTCCTTTGAGCAGTATATCGCGAGGATACTCGTTAAGCAACCCTAACTTTGGTGTGGATTGATGCTCTATGAACACTCTACGAACAAGAAGGCAGACAACAGCAGAGCTGCAAGCGACAAGTGTGTGCTGACTTCGTGAGGGAAGCTTTTCCTCTTCATATTGATTCCCAAGTTCATATCTATTTGCAAAATCCTTGCCCACGAAGAGGAGGGGTTCAACTGAAAAAGGTTTGTGTATGCCATTTGTTGTGAAGATGAAAAGTTGAGGTTTGATTGAACGTCGGCCAATTTACAGAGCTATTTGTGGTGAAGGAAAGAAGGAGAATCCAGGGCTCCAAGAAAACACCAAAACCAAGCACCTCCTGACAGGGCTGCGAGTCCTAATGCAGGACAGTGCACCTTCACAACATCTGCTCCCTTTGTATACTGTATTCAAAATCTGATGCTCATCAACAATCATGTGATTGTTAAATAAATAGAGATAAATTATAATACAAATCTCTCTCAAAGCGTAGTGCCAGAAAAAGCAGGAGCTAAGGACAATATTCAGCCATCAACAGTCCATCTTCTAGAAGACTAACCTAGACTGGCTTCGACAAGCATTCTCTGCTTGGCCTTAACAAAAGCAAATGCTGAACCCCTGCACTCACTCCCAATTCTTGAGGGGTATGCCAAAGTATTAGAAACGCATAGGAAGCACCTGAAATACCATGCTGCCCCAAAACACCCTAACTTACACCTTGGGGCTAGTGCAGCTATGTCAAGATTGCAGGTGCCCAATGATGAAACACTACGTGTAATGTAGTGTACAACAGTGGGATCATCATGGTAGTGGCACCCTGGACCTAGCTAAATATTCAGCACCAAGAGATAACATGAAGATGAATAGGCCAATCCACAGCATCACAGCAACCCAGGGTTCCCAAAAGGATTGTGCTGAAATTGGGGAGGGGGCGCAGGCAATGCCAATTGGCCTGGAATGGGTTGCATGATAGGGGACACCTGTGGGGGATATGGATATTGAGCAGCAGCAGCTGCCGCATATGGATTGCCGAAAGGATTGGGACCACCAGGAGGCACCCCCATCATACGCTGCTGCTGCATCAGCATGGCTTGCTGTTGCTGCATCATGGCCATTTGCACGTTGGCCGGAGGTGCAAACTGGCCTGATGCCATAAAAGGATCCATGTGTTGTACAGATGCCATCCCTGGACCCACTTCAAAGGGGTTGGGCGCTACAGTGCCAAGATTGTAGCTGTTTGGGGCTGTTCCATTGGGACCACGTCTTGTCAATGCATCCTCATATAAGCTATCCAATGTCAGCTTATCCAGTCCACCCGCCTGCACAGATGGGGTCATACAAAACCTTAGGATACTGGCACATATAAAGGAGCATATGCACCACAACCACTCCTCCATGACTACGAACTCTATCACAGAAAGGAGATAGAAGTCAGAAATCATTGGAGGGTGCCCTTTAAAACTGTTTCTTCCAATCAGTCTTCAGAAACTACCTGCCCATGGCCCTCTCTTCCACACCTCAAGCTACGACGGGTACCCACTTCAGAAATTCCAAGGACAACAGAGAGAAACTTACCAATTTGCTTTTGTTAGCAGCACTACCATTACTACTCGGATTTGTGACCAAAGCAAGTTCCCAACCGGTTGCCCCAGGGGACAGGTCCAGGCTACCATTTGCATCATGTGCAGCTCCATTGCCATTTGAGCCTGTTCAATTATTTCATGACACTGTTAGAAACCAAATACACTTGTTGCCAAAGTTAGCATACCCTGCAGATTTCGTAGGTCCATTTGGTTGACCAGATCAAGCATATTGAAAAATCTAAAGATGCACCTGTAAACTTCACACTCAATAGCACAACTTCGCTACTTGCCCAGGTGCTTTCCCTTAGCTACTGCTGTGAGAGGCTTGGCAGCAGCAGGGCAGAACCTTACACCAAAGCCCATGTAAGTGTCAAAGGAGGAATTTCTTGTCGTACAAAAGTACTCTTGCCTTCTATGACATGCAAGCAGTTTGATAAGCACTGCTGTAGCAAATCACTCCGGCAAAAAAGGCAAGTAAGCTCACTCTGCGGGATAATAGCCAGTGCCAATGCATTGCTTTCCTCAATTGCTGAGCCATCTGGCTTCACATCATCCAAGCCCTGAAACTCTCAAAACAAAAATTGCGCCAGTTACACATAATGCAAAAGTGGGTCTTTGTACATGCAAAATAACTGAGAGGTTCACACATACTCGGGAAAAGCAAATGGTTGACCAGTTGCAGGGAGCACAGCCCGGGAGTCAAAAATGTGGCTTCAACTGCTACACATATCAGATTGCCTTCCCTTACAGATTTTGCCAATAACAAAGCACCCCAGGGGATCACCTCCGGACCAGGCAAGCAGTCTCTAGAATCTAGCCTTCAGCCCCCTATGCTGAAAGAGGAGCGGGCCCTCAATGCTTGAATACTTTTTCTTTGCCAACTTTGGTTACGATGGTAAACTATACCACAGGCAGAGGACAGGAGGACAGGGAAGAGTCAGAAAGAGCACAACTTCTGCTGAGGGCTCACTCAAAAGGGCAAAATGGCAGTTATCTGGGCATAAAAGCACCCACCAGAAGGTCACCCGGTTCAAATGCTGGAGCTGGAGGAGGAATCTCTTTAGGCATAGGCTCAGGCTCTGCACGGGGCGAAGCATCTTGATCCTCCACTTCCTCCTTATAATCAGGCACTGCAGCTGCGCGAATGCGAGGTGGGCCCCGATCCTCATACTCCTGGTCCACCACATTTGCGACATGGTGAGGTTTTCAGAACCTCCAAATAACGGTGGAAACAGACAGTTCTAAAGAAACCAATGAATACAAACCTTCCACTCAAAATCAAGACCAACAAGGAACTTTGATTCAACCCCTGAATCAACTGCATTACTTCCTAAAACATCCAAACGTTCAATTTGGATCCCTTACCCCGACAGCCTTGATGGCTGGAGCTGAGCGTGGGGCATCTCTCACATACTCTTCCATGGTGGCGAGGAATGACTGTGGGGGCTGTATCAAAATAGGCAGAAAACATCAAAAGGTAAGCACCGTATAAAACTTGCTGATTCACAGCAGCATACAACACTCCACATTGAAGGCCTGTAACTCATTTCCTACAGTGGCAACTAGTGATTAAAAGCATCCACACACTGTCTTTGATGACTTCCTGCACAAGACAGTACCTCTGGCAAAACTGTGATGCTTATGGTGACAGAGCAGTGAAGGCACTTGACTTGAGAAACAAAACCTGAGAAACCTAAGATCTCTGCATCCCACAGGAGCAGATGGAGGGATTTCGTGTTGTTCCTGCCAGTATCTGCAGCTAGCTTCCAAAGAAACATAATGATACTTATGTCAGAAGGGACAGTTATCCACACCTGCTCAAGAGTAGGAAACTGGAAGCTGCGAGCAAGGTCTAGTCCCTTGCACACCTCATAGAACTCCGACAGTCTTTCAGCCTGCCAGTGGCACGGGAAGTTAAGATCACCAGTAATCAACAACAAGAAAGCTCACACAAAGTCAACACGTCCTAAGTCCTACCCGCTACAACCCGAGATACTTGTGTATTCCATATCATTCTGAAGCACTGCGTGTGAAAATTAAATAAATCGAAAGGTAGCATTCCATTGCACCAGATCAACCGTAATCATACAAAGCAGTCGTGGCAGCAAAGCCTTGGGGACCACCAACCACAATTCTACAGAGCTTAGCACATGTGCTGGATTTTACAGGAAGTGGCAGTGAAAAATTATCACTTCAAAGCGAGAGATCCCCAATGTCACAACTTGAATAGTTAGAGGGTCACTGTAAACAGGTTGAATCAGAAAGTGCTGGTTGCATTGCAACTAAAAAGAAGACAGACAGGTCCTACCTGTTTCCCAGCTTGTTTATAAATGTCGAGTGCCTTTATAGCATCATGGCGCTGCATTTCAAAAAACTGCAAACACAACCCCATTTAGAGATGCATCTTGCATAGTGCAAGAGCTTCCATATTCAAAAGATCAGATTCATGAAAGGAGGGAAAACTATCCTTCAGAAATTGCACTACCCACCTTATCCACCAAGTTGATAATGCCATCATTTATTGCACGGTACAGCTTGAAGCTCTCCTTTAAAACCTGTACACAGTGGAACATTACTAAAATCCTTTAGCCTCTTAAGGTTTCCACGTCATAACCAAAAAATTAGCAGTTCACAGGACAAGTGTCAGACTCCAGCAAGTACAGGAAAATGACCCCCAGGAGTAGATGAATAGAGATATACATACCAAACCCAATGCAGCCTGAACAACATAATTGCTGATAGCTGCTCCTTCAGGCTGGGGAAGACAACATCTAATGTCAATGGCTTCAGCTAAGAGTCAAAGAAGAACACCACACTCCAATTTACGTTCTCATCCAACCCACCCAGGATCCAATTGAGGTCTAAAAAGAGCCTCACCCTGTGCGAAAATTCAAGTTTGAAGCTGATCCCAGAGAGCATAGAAATCATATCTTTGGAGAAAGAATCAAACAGATCAATTACTTCCAAACGCTTTCCCACTGAATTTCCATGGTGACCTACCTGGCAACCCATGAGGCGGAACAAAAGCTGTTGCAAGGCAGGCAACTGCTCCAACAAATCCAGTGTGTCCAACTCCCTTGTCCTACTATGCCCCTGCCAACCACAACTGCCCTCTCAGCTCAACAGGCAGATACTTGTCACCAGAGATAATAGGGTAGCCCACAGCAAGAAACACCTCAGTTCCATGGCACATAAAGAGACCTAAATGTGCATGTTTCTATTCAAAAGGGCTCACGATATTCTGCAGCAATGCCCACATCTCCCACGTAAATTCGAGATGATTCTCCTAACTTAGGGTAGGAAGAGCGGGGAGTATGAAGTACTTCTTGGGTGAATGATCGCCTACTATTATTGTATGGCATCTTTTGGAGCACGTTAGGCGCGGGATTGGATGACATAACACATGTAAAGCACTTTCGCCCGGTCAGGGGCTCGGCACAGATCTGGTGAGATCTGCAATCTTATCTGCATGTCTAATAGATTGTGACCTCGAATATCGCCAGGTTCACTTCCCTGTTGCAAACATGCGATCGGAATCTAGTGTACAGGGAGTAGCAGACATATATCATGCTGGAAAATTGGTTGAGTGAATGAGATCACAATTTGAGTGTTTAGCTGCCTGTCATCCTCTACAAAGTAGACCAAAGGCGTTCTAAGGTGCAAATGATTTGTTGGAGATGACAGCGATTTGTTGGCATTCCAGGTTCAGGATTCAGCCGCTACAGGAAATTACAAATCAATATTGTCAGGGCACAGCCTCACCGTTGCACGCTCTGACTCCACGTCATACTTAAGCACACGAAAGCATTCAAGCCGCTCTTCCAAATACAGGGCATATGTCCGCACCCATGCCGAGTAGTCCCAAGCTACATTCAGGCCAACACCCAAGTTATATACTGTAAACTGACTGTGAGACAATCTACTAGCCAGTGTTCATTGCCGCCAAGCCAACTGGTTCAGAAAGTAGAGCATTGATCTCATAATAAGAGTATGAACTCTATTTGTTCTTTCCGTGCCAAAAGAAATGTGCCCAAGCTTTATTTTTGGCAGAGATCTATTTGTAACTAGCGCATTTTCCCTGTGATCCACATCTTTCCCTGCGGCGACTGCCAGCAGGATCCTTGTTGTCTCAAAACTCCCTACACACAAGGAAACCTAGCCTTGCCACAAATCACACCCTTGCAGAATCGGGCAATGTAGCTTGTACAGACACAGTAAACTCTGAATCAGCACTTCGAAATAGTGCTGTAGCCAAGTTAGGGCTACAGTAACAAGGCAAAGCTTCACAAGACAAAGCATTATGGATTTTGGGAGAACAAATACTTATCCCGTATTGTTTACCATTGGGACTCGAGTCATCCTTGAAGTTGGAAAGATTTAGGATGTAACCCCTGTTGCGAGAGTAGTTGATGAGCTCTTCTCGAAATGTTGGGTCTCCTTCCCTCAGAGTTCGATGAATCACCATCATTGACTTTAATGCAACCTGTTCAAAAGCATGTAAGGGCATCCAGTCCACGAAATAATCTCGAAAGCCTCTGAGACAACTGAGAACACCGTGCTAGGTGCACAAAGCTGATGCATTCTTCCAGTTTCAAGGTTACTGCTGCATAGATGACGACCCAAAATCATTGAATCCACAATCTTTGCCTTCCCAATCTCATCTCAAAGCTCCATCTACCACTAATTATATGACCAGAATATGCCCTCAGACAGAGATAGCCATTGCTAGGGCTTCACAGCTACTATAAAGGAACTGAGCCAACATTGGTCTCTTTGTCCAATCCACGTCTGCCATCTTAGGGCAGACTGCACAAAAAAACCTAGCCTGTCAGATGCCTCCTCATTCACAGTAAACTTTCAATAGGGTATATCTGCATCACAGTCCCAGGATGCAAGGAGACTTGACCCAAACAACTTCTATGTGCTTTCTCCAAGATCCAACACTTAGTATGGTGCTCCAGCTTTTGTCAAAAACAAGAAAATGATTACCGTCCAATTATGAGTTTTTGCGATTCGTCTGGCCAGGGCATGTATGCAATATGCCACATCTGCTCGAGGCCTTGATGCTGATGTTGCTGCAAAGATGGCTGCCATACCACCACCAACCAAAACACAATCCTTCACAAACTAACCTCCAACAATGATATCACTAAGATCTAAGCTACTCAAATTGGATAGACAACTGTCCACAATGACCTACCACATAATAAAACCAGTGGGATCAGGACTTACTTCGAACATGCTTCTCCTTTGGGGCACATTCTACATGGTTTGTAGCTTTCACCACTGCAATGTCAAGGTCCTGCCAAGCTCGAAGTCATAATAGTTCAATCTCTTAAAAATACAACATCCATTCCCACAATTCCGGATGGCATGCTGAAACGACTACCGTTACACGCACCTGGCAGCCCTGCTGTCGGAGCATTCCTGTAGGATGTGCAGGGCTGAGCCACCAGCTAGTGCCGAGACTTTAACCTAGGCGTCCTACTTCATAATCTGCTTCTAAGTAATACAATACAACTTCTTTCAGATCTACACATTGGTAAGACCGATCACTTGCCCATAGGTCAGGCTCTCTAGATTTGTCTATCCGCATGGTCTCTCAACTTGAACCGTCACACTACGCTCAAATTCAAGCAGCTCAGGTCATGCTGAAAACCAAGAGTTCCAAGTTCGAGGCGGTTCGGGAAAGTGCGGACCAGAAAAAGGGTTACATCCATTTGCCTATCTGAAGTACATCCCCAAATCGACATTGCCGCTGAAACTCAGAAGCACATTTTGCCCCTGGATTGTGCTTCTTCAGAGCAAGTAAAGAACGCAGGGGCAGCGGTAGAGATCTAGTAGAGTTCCAAATTCTTAGACAAGACGCATATCTGAAGGATCAACAATCCGCCAGGGGACTCACCTTGTAATCGCTGTTAACCTTGGCAAGGGAAACGGTGGTCGTATCCTTGATCGCACCTAGTGCCTTTCGAAAGCTCTGTTGGCTTGTTACCCCTGCCATCCCTACCCCCCCTGCTCACACACACTGCTCACAAAACTTGATTCTCTGCCTCCCTACTTTCCCTCGATCTTCATCATCTTACCATCCTCCACGCACACATCCCAACCTGCCCATTTAGCAGTGACTCTCAGATTGGATGCATCGTTCAAGGCAACCCATAAACCTTCCAAGCAAGGATGAATCGCTGCTGCTTCCCCACTCTGCCTTCACTCACGCACTGCGCTGCAGCACTACTTCGACGACAACGCAGAGGACCCAGCGTGCCATCGCCAGACTCAGTCAACGAGCCATCCCTCTTGGAATGAACGACATTCATCCGTTCGGATGGCCCCACCGCCCATCCACATGGACGTTCTCTGTCCATAATATAATTATTCATCCATCACCTCTTAAGGGTGATTTTCCTATGAATTGTTTTTTTCTTTTAAAGGGGACTGAAGCCCTGAAATCAGATTGCAAAAAGCCGGCCTTAGGGCCTATAAGGGTTTTAATATTTTTCCCTTCAATAATTCTAAGAAAGCTCTAAAGGGCTTCCTCCCCTTTCTCTGAAACATTATTTATATATATATATATATATTTTAAAGCTCTAAAGGCACACATAGGGGGTTCATTGCAGTGTTGGACTGGTATACCCATAAGAAACTGGTATCAATACTGGTATGTATACTGGTATGAATCAGCTCAGGCCACTACCTAGCATTTACCCGTATTGGCCTGGTATCTGCTTCCTAATACTGTGGACAATACCCTACCAGTCTGGTAAGTGGTTGGAAATCTGGTACCTGATACCCATATCCATATTTGTGAGGAAAACCTAGGTATCAATACTTGAGGAACTTGAGGAATACTTTGAGGAATAAAATCAATGAGAAGCATGCTTGTACACATTTATATGAAAAGTGGGCCTTTCAATATTAACATATCATGAGTTTTTTTTTTTATACCAGACAAGTATTGATAATACCATGGTATCGATTTCTAGAAACTCTTGCTCTTGATACCCGTAAAACACCACACCAATCAGGTATTATTTAATACCACCATGGTATCCAAATCTCAGAATTTTGCCAATACCAGTACCTCCCTGGTATCACAATTGGCCGGAGGCCTATGTACCAGTACCAGCCTGGTGTGTTCAAAATACGATACCAGTACAACACTAGTTCATAGGACCCCAACACAAAATCGAATTCTAATGTTTGCTGCGAAGATGATTGAAATTTTATATGAGCCATAACATTGGAGGCTCTATTTTTGCAATGGCGCCAATTATGTCCATATCGTCGCCCTCCAGTGAAAACTAGCCGACTTGCCCCAGATTCTCCGGGGAGGTCGTTGGTCCAAGAAAGGATGACGCATCCGAGAGGAAACAATAAACTATTGTAGTCTCTTCATACCTAGGGACTCCAAGAAACATGAGACGAAGAGGTATTGGATTACAAAATGCATCCGCCCTTCCTCCATGTGGAGTCAAAGTCCACACACATTATTTTTTTTCTCTTGAGAGCATATCCAAAGTGCCGCAAGAATCTTTCCTCCCTCAGTCATGAAGTCCGAATAAATTTTGATCAAGATAACTCCTATGCATCGGACCTTTCAATCATATAGTTTAGCGCATTTGGATTTCCAAACTGCCACAATGATTGAGCAAGTCTGACCAAGGTCCAAACCGGTGTTGGTGGGTAGTAGGTTTTTGACATACCAGACTGGTCCTAGTACCAGCCCCATCACAAAACTTCCATACCAATTTGGTCAATATAATGGTGGATGTATATTTTTCCAGATACTGGTATGAGTATGAGTATCATGACCACAATACCAGCTGGTATGAGTATCAATTCTGATATCATTCCAAAGCCATCTTGACTTATAGGTTTATCACATATCAAGTGAAAAAAATACAATAAACATATAGTAGATATAAATAATTACATGTATGTACACATAAATTAGTATAATACAATACCAGAGTAAATGAGGAAGAGGGGGGCGGGTACTGGTATTGTGGCTGGTATGACAAAACGGATACCAGCCTGGTCTGGTATATGACCGGGTATGTAGAACTTAAAGATCAGGCTGGTCTGGTCCTTGATACCAGGGTTGATACCAGCATTGATACTTGGGTCTGACACCCATACCAGACCAACACTGGTCCAAACCAGTGTTGTGGGGGTCGGTTTTGATGCCGGTACATGGCGGGTTAGGATCCGGGTTACACGCACCTGCACCCGGACCTGTGCTATCACAAAAAACCCGGACCCTGACCCAGGTTCATTTCTAAGCCTGCGGGCCAATGTAGGGGGTCAGTTTCGGTGGTCTTAATTTCACATTGGGCATGCGGGGTCCACCTTAGATCTGGTAGGTTTTGTCATGTGTGGAGGGGAGGAGCAGCGATAGGCCACTGCAGCAGCCAGCCCCACAACGTTGTAGCCAGTGGTAATGCCCACATACCACCTCAAAAGCGGTTGTGGGTTCAATCCACGGAGTGGTGTCACAAAGTTGTGCCCTATGGAACCATAATTTACACCTCCCAAAGGAGACGTCATATATTATTATTAGGCCAGATCCCACACATCCATGCTACAGTGATCTACCCTTGAGGCATATTACTATTCTTAACATGTTTAAAGAATTGATATTGAAAAATAGAGAATGGAACTCAAACTTCTATTTTAATTCTTATTCATGGTATACATATTCATATTCATGGTATATTTTGAAGGAATGTCTCTAAAAAATAAAATTCATTATTAGGATTTAAAGTTTTTTCCAGCCAAAAATAATTTTATCTCTAATTAATATATATTTTTCTAATTTATTTAATCAATAAATTAGGACCCGGATCCGAACCCGTGACGTTAATATTTCCCAACAACTACCCGGACCCTAACCCCAACCTGTAAACAAACCCGGACCCCAACCCGGACCCGGATTTTCCAAATTTCAAAAACTCGGATCCGGAAAAGGACTTGGCTCCGAAAAAAAACCCGCACCCGGACCCGGCGGGTTCCTTAAAAAGGCAGAACCCGCACAACACTGGTCCAAACCAGTGTTGGGCGGTTATTTATATTTCTCTCTAATACCCTGCGGTTACCTATCCAGTTATATATGTATATACACATACATACGACCGGCGGAGGTGAAACATGAAGTAACCGGTCCAATTAGGAACCACCGGCGGTCAGGGATTCAAATAACCAACCAAAGAACCGCCCAATACCCACGGTTATTTGATGAGAACCGCCGGTTATTTGAGGTTTTTGCAAGTAACCGCAACCGCAGGTTATATCTAGCCATAAAATAATTAAATAATCGCAACCGCAAGTTAATAGTTTCCTAAAATTTGAAGCAACCGGAACCGCCGGTTATGAAAAAATCAAATAACCACCCAACACTAGTCCAAACCAAATTTTTCCCTTTTTCTATATTTATTTATTTATTTGACGCCTCCCACAGGAAGCGTAAAATATGGTGTCACCTCTTGATCCGGGACGGCTACTACCTTTAGTCAAGAAGGTGGACATCTCCGTGACACCAATTGGTGGACTGAACCTATGATCACTTCTAAGGTGGTATATACCCATTACCATCCATTGGCCTATAATATGGTTGACCCTACGATATATTAAGGCAATTGAAAATAGATAGGGGGGGGAAATGTTTTTTTTTTTTAATTAGGTTCCCCATTTAGAATAGAAAGCAAAAAACATATTAAAGAAGTCCTGGAAAAAATAACCAAAACAGACTTCCAGGACTTCTTCAATATGATTTAAAGGGCTTTCTACCCTTTGATTTTAAAAAAAATTAAAATTTTATTTAAAATTATTATTATTATTTATTAAAAAAACACAATCCCAAATTTTTAGCTGCAGTACTATTAAACTCTATTGGTGGGTCTTTTTCCGGATCCGTCCACATCTAAGTGGTCAAACGGATAGGTGTCAGTGGAGAACGGTCATCTTTCTCACTTCAAAACCCCAAAGACCTTAGCTTTAAAAAAATGAACTTTTGCATCTTTCATGTTTTGCAATGTCTCAATATGAGCCGAAGAGCCTATCATTCCTCTCACTATACAATTACCATATTACAAAATGTGGTCTCGGGGCTTACCTTAATGAGTCTAGTTAATCACAGTCCTCACTCACTCATACTCACTTAACCACAAGCAACTTAGTTGACATATGCACCTAGTCAAGCTTAAAGCTTGGTTAGTTTCCCACATGCTCCCGCGTATATTAGTCAAAAATACATCAAAGGCCAGGCTAGTAAGGTATATAGACCTCCCATACATGTTAGAAACACCCCACTAAGTTAGTGCTCCCTCAAGGTTATATCTCTCCCTCACACATAAGCAAAATCATAGCAAACAAATGCCAATGGCCAGCCCCCTGCCACAATACAACCTACCCACTAGCCTTCTCTCTATTAGTCCCATGCCTCCCATAATAAAAGCTTACAAAAAAATGTACCAAACCACAACTACAATAGGCCAACTAATAACTAGCCATTTTACTAGTTTTTCTGTGATTTTGGACATAATCACCAAATTGTTTTTCTGGTTTTATAGGACATGTTATTTCAGACAGTGGTAATTTAGGACGTTGGTTATTTGGGACAATTACCAAAAAATCATGGCCACGTGGCAACGACGTGGTGTGACATGGACTATTGCATAGTGATTTAATTAACCAGTCTGTAATCCCACCCTATTCCAAACTTCCTACACTATGAAATTGTTTTAACTTCCAAAATATTAACATTTATATGTTCTTTAGATAAAACAAACTTATCTGATTTAAGTTATATGAATGACTAAATACACCAACATCTACTTGTCATGTAATTTGTAGGATGACAACATTGGTTGAGGAGGAGCCACGTGTTGCTATCATGCAATTATATATGTTAATTGTAAGTTAATTTAATTTGTGGGGATAACGAATGGCATATATATAATGCAAGCTTGTATATTCAACCAAAGCATTATGACATTTCCGATTTCCCTTTCCTATAGCCTAGTCTGCTTAGATATTTGTGTGACCATACAACCACACACATGTATTCAATAAATTTCACAAACTCCATATGAAAGACAAAAATACCACATGCACACATATATGCTTACTTGGACTGACATGGCACTTGTTTGTTAACTCTGCAGTAGGAAAGGCGATAACGTCTATCTACGGATCTTTGAGGATTTCTTCATTGTGGTTGCTTCTGGCCAATGTTGCCAAAGTTTATGGCAGAACAAAGGACTATCCAAATGGATATTATTGTATCTTTGTTGACAAAACAATTGTGCCTATGATGACATTGTCTCTTTCTAAGTTAGTGTGGAGACTATCAAGGAAGACAAACAATTGGTTTACAAGTTCATGGAAGTTCAAGTTTTTGAGTAGGATGTGACGATGTCTAGCACTCAACACTGAAGATCATGATTTGGGATGACTTTTGGAATGTCTTTTTGGTTCATTGCAATTGTAAATTGTTAGGGAAGACAAACAATTATGACGTTATCTATTTATAGGTTCTATGGAAGTTCAAGTTTTTGAGTAGGATATAAAGATGTTTAGCATTCTACACTGTAGATCATGGTTTGGGAAAACATTTTGGGATGTCTTTTTGACATTTTAGGTCGGTTGCTAAAAACCATTTGTAAACCAAACATTTGCAGGGTTAAATCTTTCGACTGTAAGTCGAATTTCTCTTCCCTTTGCAATGATTTACAAGGTTATGGTAATTACTATTGAGCAAGATATAATAATAATATATATGTCTCCCGAAGGGAGCGTAAATTATGGCGTCTCTTCACCACAAGTGCTACGGCCTTCCAACTGAAAGGTGGACACCTTCATGACCGTGGTTTGAACCCAGAACTACATCCAACGTGATATGTGCCCATTACCACATGGCTACATGTTGGTTGTCGAGCAAAATATATAGCTATAGCGAGAGACTCAACAAGTATTCACGAGTAGTCAAACAATTAGACAATTAGACCCATTGCATGTGTAGTCAAACAATTTCACTATTTAGCTATCACTATTTGGTTATTTTCTCTGAAACTTTTCCTTCAAGACAGTCAAATATGGATTTTAACCTGCCAATTTCCCTATGGTGTTATCCAATACCGCATTTCCATACTTGTAGTGAAACTATCTACTGTCGAGCATATTCATAACAAAAATAACACTTTCTAAACCGAATGTACTTACTTAAACTTAAACATTACATAGTACTAAGTGAAACTACAATTTTAAGCTCAATAGTGAATATACTATATACTATTGGTCGTAGTATTTATCACCACCATTCCTCATTAAAATGTTGGTACATGCTAGCTTTCCCAGTGAACTTTATAACTGTATGTTCACCGATAATTGTCGAATATCTTCTTGGTTCATAATCATATATTTCCATAGTTCACTGTATAGTGCAATATGAAATTTTGGTTCTGACTACCTAGTGAAATAATAAAATAATCGTAGTAACAATCACAACTTTCACTTCACTGTATTCTCACCAATAGTATTTGAAAGAACTCCGCATAAGCAAATGGGGAGTTGTGGTTCAAAATGAAAGTGTCAAGACTACCCTTACTGGACCCACAACGGTGAAATGTTTTCATTGTCACATACGACTACTAGTCTTACTTCACTGCTTGCCCGTTTGCGATTATGCTTGGTATTGGTAAAATATATATATATATATATACTTGCGACTATAAATGTAGTGAAATGGATAGTCGTAAATCCCACCTTCTGTTGTAGTGACCAAAGGCGCGGCCAAGACGTCCAAGAATTTATCTGAACTCCAATGGCTAGTTACATGCGGGGCCCACGTGCACTCCATGCGCCAACCAAGTTTGGGGAAGAATCTAGAATAGAGGGAGCAAATAATCTAGAATGGAGGGAATTACACAAGAAGAGGCAAGTGGTAGTGCTTTAGATAGTTAGGGCTAATGGAGTTGGGATAATTTATCGTTGGTGTTGTACAATGGGCCATTGCAAAGAGGATGATGAAAGGCTTGGAAGCGGGCTAGAGGCTTGGCAATAGTTGAGACAAAGGCATAGACATAGGCATATATGAGCCGCACATACATACACAACATGCGCAGAAAGAGTAGGCCTTGGTTGTACTTTGAAGCTGTTGGATAGCTTTCATATTTGTTTGGGTGTTGTCTTTTTGTGGCAAGGATGGCATGAAGCTTTCATGACTACGGACGATTACAATCTGCTTGAGATCTTGCTGTCGGTGTTGCCGCCATTCCAAATTGTGTTGGTAGAACATCCAACTCACTTTGTAGCCAATATTCATGCTCATTTCACTTGTTCAGAAGTCAAAGCTTCTCTTATTTTAAACAAGTTTGTGCAAAGAAAAATCTGTTCGTAGGAACTTGTACAGTATGTTTAGGGGCCCTGTGACAATTTAGTGTCTCTAACTGAGAGAGAAAACTCCGGCCGAGACCGGCGTAACTAAGAGCCACTTCGCCACACGGCTACTGCCTCTTTTTAGAGGTGGGCCTATAAAGAAAACATGTGTCTAGGGGACACCGGGTAACCAGAGGGGGTAGTGGTACCGATGGTACCTAGGGTACCCCTGTCTCTAGGTACCCTTGTCCTACCCTTGTCCTACCCTTGTCTCTAGCTCTCTTTGCTCTTGCATTAGGGTCGTCTTCTTGTACTCCATATGCTTTGCAATGGATGTGTACATGTTACCTGCCCACCAACTATGTCCCAAAATATCTGATCTCCAATGTGCTCCATTGGGAGAATCTTCAGGAAGTGCAGATGATAGTTATGGGCAGCCAACAGAGAGTGTAGATGTTGGACAAATCAAAGTGGAAAATGAAAGAGATGAAATAGAGTTGGGTGTACAACGTCCATTTGTTGAGGGGACAAATAATAAAAAGTATGACGCCTCCCAAAGGGAACGTAACTTATGGTGTCACTTCACCACAAGGGCTACTGCCTTCCAGCTGAAAGGTGGACACCTTCGGGTTTGAACCCACAACCATATCCACACATGGTATGTGCCCATTACCACTTGGCTACATGCTGGTTGTCTGACAAATAATACATTGGACGAACATGAAGTTCATCTTTCAACGTTGAGAAAACAAGGGCTATGGTGGAAGCCATACAATCGCAACTCACCCACATGTAGGTTATTTTTGCCATCAATGATGGTCCAGAGGTGGATGTGGACAATTCCCAGGTAATGCGCTGCATTATTTGTCACAATGCAACCCTAGGGTGAGCCATTGTAACATTGTGTCCATGTCGCAAATGATTGATTACATATAATAAGACTAATGGAATTAGTGCTATGAAGAAGCATATGGAAATTGAGCACTCTACTCTGTCTGCAAAATGGGAGGAAGAAGAAAATAGTAAATCGAAGATCGTTTAAAACGACAAAAATCAAAGCAAAGAGTAGGTATCAGCCCTATTGATATTTTCAGAATTTTTTGACGTCATCGATCTTTTCAAAAAATATCATGAGGTTCAGAAAGGTTTCTTAGAGGATCTAATCCTCTTTGTCATCAAGTCCTATATGCCCCTTAGGACAATATAGAGCATATGGTTACAAAGACTTTGCTTACGACTGTGCCCTCGTGTTGTTTTTCCATTGAGAAAGTTCTTCACTGATGATATGTTACCCAAATTGGTTGAGAAAACCATATATACTTTTATACACCTTGCTTTGTCTACATGTATCTCAGCCAGCGTAAGCTTTGACCTGAGGATGTCAAAAGGAGCTCACGATGTATTTGCCCTTGTTGTAAACTTTGTAACTAGTGAATGGGAACCCAAACATGTCACTCTTGGGTTGTTTGAAGCCACTTGAATCTACTGGAGCAGCTATGGCAGTAAAATTATATCAACTTCTTGAGAAGTTTTCCCTCACAAAGAAGATCATGTGCTATGTAAAAAATGAAGAAGAAAAATTTGGCCAGTATGACATTGGCATTGAGGACGGTTGTAAGCTGTAAAAGTCTAGGGTTGAGTGAACCATTTCAGGGTTCTTGTTTTGGACATGCTATGTCCAAATCATGCCAATATGCTACAAGGTGTACAGAGATATGAGGTATGTTTCCATCAAAGAGTGCACAAGCTAAGATCCAGAAATGCATCACTTGGCCTAAAGAGTTAGGGACAGTCCAACAAGGATGACATAAGGTATGCATGTATGCATTGCATTGATTCTGGAATGAAGCCTCGTAAGCTGAACACTCTCGTGAAAACAAGGTTCTTCCCAAAACTATTTTGATTATGCTCAAAGTCTCTTAAAGTAACTAGTAGTGTTGGTCACATCGTTGTTGTCATGCATGATTTAAGGTCATAGTTGGGAGCGTATGCTTGTAGGTTTGCAAGTAGAGTGGTTCTTTTTGAAGAGGCCCTACGCTATGAGAGTCTCTCATGTTAGTTCTATAATGTATAGATATACTTCTATATAGGATGTCTACTGAGTTATATGACAAATTTATACTTTTATTACTTCAGATTGTCTTTATGCGACACTGAATTTCTTGGTTGAAATTAGCTTTGCAACGCACTTTACTACATTTCATGTATGCCTATAGAACGATGTTTTGAAGATTGTGAAGTGAATATGTAGTACTATCTACACCATAAAGCCCATAAGCTTTCCATTCATTTGTAGATGGTTTAGGTTCCAAATTTACATCCTTTGGGGGCCCTAACTAGTAGAGCCCACCAAAGTGAGGTGGAGGTGGAACTTGTAAAAAACAGCCCTCACCCTCTTTATGTATATATTAATATGACGCCGGCCAGAGCTAACATAAATAAGAGCCTCTACCCCAACCTTCTTTATATAAGTCTCTCAGGGCGGTGGTGGAGCCTTCTAGAAGGGCCAACTGCCTCATCCTCCTTATGGAAAGCTCTAGAACTAGAAGGAGGGCCCACCCTCATTCTTAAAAAAAAAAGAAAAAAAGGGCCTTCTTTCTCGCTTCACTTAACACCTCACAAGCCAAATTACCCGCATCCACACCCCTTTTTGCGCCATCCCATTTGTCCGACCTTCCATCTCTTATTTTTGGACCTTCCAAAGAATCCCTCGTTAAGAAATTGCTCTACATATAGCCAATGACGGACAATAGTCGGAACGTCAAGTGTCGCTTAATTATGCTGGCTTCGGTCAAAGTCCTCTCTCTCTCCTAAATGAGGTTGGGTAGCACGTGAGCACGCTCACGCCTCTGTGCACGTGCTCATGTGAACAGAAGAGAAAATGACGGAAATTCCGCAAATATTCCCAAAAAGATGCTACGACGAAACTAAAATTTGAAATTTGTGCTCACAGACCAAATTGTGCTTATGTGAGCACAAGGCAAACAAAGTTGGGGCATAAGCAATATCCGGTCAGTGCCTTATGCATCAAAAAAATCCATCGCTTTGATACGGGGGAATTTAGTCAAGTGCAGGTGACACTCGATCATATCAGCAATACGCGAAACAAGAATTTCATTTTGTTTTGCCCACGAAAGCATGGGTGCATTCCGCAGTACGCACAAAGCAATTCCAAAAAGAACTACATTTATTTCGCCAACAAAAAAAAACATTCGACAATGACATACACAACGGTAACTTCACATTGTGTTTTCAAACACACTTTGTTTCGCCCACGAAACCATTGGATAATGACCTACGCAACGACACCTAAAATTTTTGCTGGCGAAACTCGTTGTTTGCCTCATTATATTAAATTGTTCAATTATTGTTTGGTATTTATGTTTTGATGCTATTGTGACTTTATTTTTCCCTAACGTGTTATTTTTTTTGTAGGATACCACAGCTGTAGATATGTGGAACTTGGAGCTTGAGATACATATTTCGGGTGCCTATTTTCATTAGGATTTAGGGACAGAATAGAAACTCAGATAGGTGCGGAAGTAACATTTTCGCTATTTTGGAACCCTATTCGATTTCCGTGCAAACAAATGTACCCTATGGCCGTGTTTTTGAGCTCACGCCTCCGTTTTCTTGTGCGCTCAGGCCATTTGTGCTCACCGGTGTGCTCATGCTCTACCAACCCCCTCCTAAACGAGCCCCAAAGAGAGAAAAAGTGACACATTCTAGACATTGTTTTAATCGGACAGTGCGGATAAGTTAATTTCACTTGTACATCAACCACAAATGGGACCGTATTTCCATTTTTGCTTCTTCTTGCACTTTCTGCAAACCGAGACATAGCCCGGTGGAAAGCAGTCTCAAGATTCGCGAAATTCAAGTGACCTTATGACCTTCAGTACCTGTAGTTAAGGTTGCATCGAAATATTTGAGTTCCACAAAGAGAACGTTTGTAGCGTTCTTATGGATTCATAAAGCAGTTCCTAAAGCGTCGCTTGAAGCTTCAGATGTGTGTTCTTTGAGGTGTTGCACTTGACCTGCAAACATCGACAATGGCGCTGGTCAGACATAGCGGGCAAGAGAACCCTGGACGGGAGTAGAAATAAAATGGTCCTTGTAACGTCCCCTGGAAGCTCAAAGAGCTTAAGGGACAAGAGGAAGAAAGAAACGAGAAAGAGAGATAAGAGTATTCACCCGAGCGGTACCTAGCGCCCGTTTGAGCACAGATCGTTTTGTTCTTCATCCCGCAGCATGTGAGGAACAAGGCCGAATTGCCTCCAGAGCCCTGCGTCCTGAGTCCTGTCGTACAACTCTCCTCCTCTCCTCCTTTCCTTTCCTTTCCGTTCATGTGTGCTTACATCAAAGCTATCCAAGCAAGCTCAGCGGACGCTGTCTGTTCACCATAACAGAGAGACAACTTACGCCCCATCAAAACTACCAAAGTAAACTCGTGTCTCGCTTCAGCATAGAGGAAAGAGCTGAAGACCCAATAATATGAGACACGAGACCCACATATCGGCTCCTTTGGGTTACAATCTTTTCTACTTTAGTGTTATGGTGCTTGTGGGACACAAAAATATGGGGTCGGCAGGATTTGAGCCCGAGAGCAGTTACGAGTAAGCCCTAGGCTACGAAGGGTGGGCGCCAACGTGGTGTCGTGCGTCACTGCGTTTGAACTGCAGCTCTGCTTGTGTGCGTGGAGGGAGAGAGAGAGAGGGAGAGACAAGGGGGAGGGATCTTCAGCTCCATCCAGGCTTGCGGGGAGCCCTACGGTCTGTCCTCACACGGAGCGCAAACCCGCATCAGGATCACAATTCGAGAGAAATTCCAGGTTGGGTTTCGAAAGGAGTGTCAGTTTTTCAAACCGTGGTCTCGTTTCCGGCTTAGGATGGAGTAAGGATTGGTTGAAGGAGTGGGGGATGGACTAGAAGGAGAAGCAGATGGCAAGCGGGGGAATTTCGACAGAGAGTGATGTGAGGATCAAAGTGCTGACGCAGAATGGAGGCGCTGTGCCTGCATGCGCTCCTGCTCCTGGTAAGCTGCCTGCAGGTGATGGTGAAGTGCATGGGCGTCGCCATGAGTCGGGGCTTGGCCCCGGTCAGGTGGCTTGCGTCGAGAATGCAGTCTCCCTACTCACGGCCATGCCTGCCTCTGCCTTACCTGGACAAGCGCAGGCGGCAATGGCAAATCTAGTAGTTCCTCGGCAGCAGCAACCGCAACCTCAGAAAGCTGGTTGTAGTCAGCCCCTAGGTCAAAGTGTAGCGGTGAACCCGAATGCTCTACCGAAAGAGGCATCATCAAGTGCTTCAACACAACAGCGGCTCGCGCAGAAATTGGGGGCAGGGGGGAATCCTCGCCCACACCAGCAGTCTGCACAGTCTATGCTGGCACCCGCCTCCTCCAGATTTCCCCGTCCTCAGGTTCAGATTAATCTGCAATCACAGGAGGGGACATTGGAAGGGCGAGCGCAAGCTGCGTTAACCAGACCATTAGCCAACATGGGTCAACTGCAAGCTGGCCCTTCTTCTGTTACGACAATTCAGCAGGGTAAGCCACAATCCACACAAAGAATTCAAATCAGTCCCCAGGAGAAAGGTGTACTGTCGCAGTCACACGCAGCGCTCCAAAGGCCTGTTATGCATAGAGCACCTCCTCGCAACTCAGGGCTACAGCCCCTTCCACCTAGTCACCCGGCACAAATTTCCGTGCCTCGAGTGTATTCTTCTCTTCAACAATCCGCTCTCTCATCTCAAACCAGGGCACCTCAAGCTCCTCAACACTTCCCACCCAGTTCTCTGGCGGGTGTCTCAACACAGCAGCTTGTTCAGCAGCAACAAATTAGAGAGGCAGCGGCAGCTGGGAGCAAGCCTATGTCTGCGGCCCTTCCGCCACTTCCCCAGGTGTGTTATATTGATTGGCTCTGTCCTCCTGCACTAGTGGCATACAGCCGATCTATTAGTGTTTCGTCTGGGTTGGAGGAGTTCGTCCGTGCGAGGTATACATGGAGTGGAATTATGACTCGAATTGGTGGCTTTGTGCAGTATCCTGTAATGCGCCCGGCTGCCTCTGGAACATCCACACCCATCCCTTCTGATTCTGGTTACAGGTACTAACATTCTAGCACTTAAATGATGTATTTGCCTACTGTGGATAACTCCTTTGAGCTGCTTGTTAAAGGTGAATTGCATGGAACTACAAAGAAATAACTGAGGGGAGTGAGAACTGATTGGGCCCCAAGGTGCAAGGTCTTGTTTCTCATGGGTTTGAAGTTGGACAAGTTCAATATACATGAAGGATCAACTTCACTGTTGCACATCTCATTTGCGGCATACACATGAGATTTCAACATGGTTCATTGTTGGAATGAGTCTCTCATCTTACTGCTTGGGAGGGAGTTGATTTCTGCCATACCCTCTCAGTTATAGATTTCATTTTGCAGGGAGCGAGCTGTGGACAATCATGTTGTGGTGAGCGTAAGTGATCGCAAAGTAAGTGATGGGACTCTTGATACATTGGTAGTGCTTGGCTGACAATGCTCACTTTCTTTACTGATTGGATTGAGTACACACCTGTTTGCAATTTTCTTTCTGCCAAGATTCATACTTTAGCAGGTAGGTTTAGGCCTGCTGTTGCAATCCTTAAAGGTGTAAGTTCACATTTGACAAACAGAAGCAAACACATGTTACCACAAGTTAGTCATCAGGTTTATTCTGTAGCATTTTGTGCTTTTGAGAAATTAATGTTTCCCTGTATTTGTTCTGTTTGATTGGAGTAGGGTTGCACTATCTCAATCTAGCACCAGTATGAGTCAGATCTTAGTGGAGGGCCTCCAAATTGTTGTCGAACCAACCTCTTTGGCCTGTATGAATATATGACTGGATTTATCATGAGTTCTCCTGTTGAAGAGGACAAGGGTTACTCAAAATCTGCAGAGGCAGGTTGGGTGCTTCTTGCTTCTCCCATGTCCATCCTTAAGTCATAAGTGAACTTGCATGTGCAGGTAAGATTGTCTTCAGAGGCAGATCCAACCTCTTTGTATGCTCTCTGCCGCCGGTGGGTGAGGAATGACGTGCCAAGAAAAGATCAGGTGGGGTCTCTTGGCTGGAATCTGGTTGTGTCAGTAGTGAGCAGAGTAGATGAATGGAAGCAAACCTTGCTGCAAAGGGATGATTGCAATTTATGGTTTCTCAAGGGTATTATAGGCGACACTTGTTGGTTTCGTCTACAGGATTTGGCATTCTGTCAATGTGATCTTTCTTGGGGAATAGGTGAGGTTTATGAATCTGCCTTTAGGTGCTTCTGGACTTGTGACTACTGGATCTTTAGATCATATTGGTTTGTCATTGCATGCCATCAGTTTTCACTCATTCAAGTATACAGCCAATTTTAGGCCAAATACATTGGCGTAAGTTCTACAACCTTGGATTTGGAGTAGCAATATGGTCTGTAAACACACAGGCTTGGGGGGAATTCTCTCTTTACCAAATCATATGATTTTCTTTGTATTAGGGTTTTGGGAGAGGAAAGAGGGAGAGGACATTAGTCACAGGTAGCCAGCATTGTATAGGAGCTTCAAGCATTTTATGCTTTCATCTCTACAGCACTTACTTCAGAAAGCTGTATTTGACATTAGCAGTCACTGAAGAATATGCATTGCAATTGGCAGCCGGGGCTGTGGGATTGTGTTATACCTCTCCCAAGACCCTTGTCTGCTGAAGAAGTAGACAAGTCTGAAGTTCAAGTCATGGAGAATGGCAAGAAAAGCGAGGACGACTTTCCTTCTGAGGTGTGTTTTCAAAGTTGTAGTGCTTGTCTGAATCCCTCCCTCTCTGTCTGATGGCCTGTTGGGGCAGTCTGTGGATGCTAGACGTTTCTTTCATTCTCTCACATGCGATGCTTGCAGGGAACACTCTTGTGTGCAGGGATCGCCACTTACTTGCCTTTTAGCAGGCTGTCTTATCCTCCGCAGTTGTCGAATTGACTTTGTTTTTGCACTTGCGTATGCTTGTGGCCTTCTCCTTTTGGGCATAATTTGTTGATGTTGTGTTTGTTGCAAGAGTTGGGTGTTGCAAGTTAAGTTCTTGTAATTTGAAGTAGATGCAGGGTTTAACAGGCAGTAAAAGCTGCTCCTGCTGAATAGAGTTATTTTAAAATCAGTGCGACAAATAAATATTGAATTATGGGGCTGTGACTTTCAAGGCTCCAAGCAGAGAGCAGTGGACCAAACGGGAGCAGACTTAAAGTGCTGTCCATAGAATACTCTAAGACCTAGTAGGAAATGCCCATCCCAACGGCAGCTGCTTCAGATTTGCAGTATCCTCCCTTTTTGTTCATGAGAATAGTTGTTTTGTTTAATTATATCAGAAGATAAGGGGATGCCTGTCAGAGAAGAGAGACTGGTAGAACAAGTAGTGGGAGCTGAATCTCTGATCGCTGACATGAACTTTTCCGGGATGATTGCAGGTGGAGTCGATTGGTTCAGTAAACTTGCTCACTGAGGACCAATTATTGCAGTCTTATATTCGGAAGTTCAAAAATGTGCGGAAGAGGTAAGCTGGTGTAAGTATAGGTGATGCAAGCTTCTGTCCCCTAAGTTAGGTGCACTCACATTCTTGTCACCGGTTGCCTTTTTGTCATTCAGACTCCTGTGTCAGACCTGCAGTACAAGACTTCCTTGTGTCTTGCAGATTCAGAGCAAGATGAAGGCACATGAACTGGATCATGTGTACCTATGTCCAGATAGCTGTCTGGTATATCTAGCAACAGTATATCGCTTAGATGCTCAAAAACTACCAGTTAGTTCATTCTATATCATCACTATATCAAGGTAAGTCGCACTACTGGAGTGAGCCCCTCACAAAGATAGTGTCTATTCCATCTGTTTCCGTCCAAACTGGGCACGGTGCTATGGCCACAAGGCAATGGAAAACAGAGTCTTATTTGGAAAACAGAGTCTTATAATAACTCTATAATACCTTGTGGCCATAACCTATTATATGAGTACATTCTATATCATCACTCAATGCATGTGAGTGTGACAATATTTGTTAACCCACAGATGAAAGCCAATGGTAGATTGTGGATTGGAGGATGATGATGCCAGCGTGGGGTGGGTATGCAGGTCAAGGGATGAGCGCTCGCGCAGGATTGCCAGATTTAAGCCACGGCTTGCATTGCTCTTGCCTTGCAATACTGAGGCAAGCTGACGGGATCTGTGGAGTACAAAAGAAAATAGGAGTAAGTCGTCTGACAATTATAGGCATAGAAGTGAAATAAGGCTCCTTGGGCTCTCTAAATTGTTTACTACATGTAGCTATGCTCAATTTAGTCCCATCGTGAAAGTATGTAGACAACGCTATCCTGCTTTGCTTGAGCTGCCTAGCGATGGCCAGCAAGCTGAGATGCATGGTTATGAAATTGATTATGGTATCCCACTATAATTTAACAAAGCTAATCTTGGGAATCCAACGACTCCTCACTTGGCATTGGACTACATCTTGCATTTCAAAGTTGGAACTTTTTGCGGTAAAGTTTCTTCCATGTACAAGACTCACAACTCTTCCCTTGTTCACCATCTTCTTCTAACTACTACTGAAAGCAAACTGTGTCGCGGTTCTGGCAATTGACCATTTGATCCGGTTATGGTCTGCGGTCGCGGTTATTTTTTCTGTGCTGTCATGTAATATGAACTACAGGGCCTCTGTCCCTTTTCTAAGAAACAAAGAGAAAAATCTCCACGGCCACTGTCACTGTTCTCTATTAAAACAAAAAAAAGATAGAAAAAGAAAAAAACCAAGAGGTTCTTGTACTGAAGTTGTATTCATATTTGGAAGGTTACTTTTTCCTGTTCGGCCCCCTTTTTAAAATAAACCACCAACAGTCAGTAGCTCAGTTGGATAGTGCACCGAGTGCCACCCACATGATTCTGGGGTCAAATCCTGCTACCTTGACGGGTGTGCCTTGGGCGGTGTCCCATGTGAAAGCTTTTATGGCGAGAATACTGTGAAAGAGGTTATTTTCTCCTCTAACTATAATTAAGGGGCATGATTTGTGAGCTGTCGCTCCCAGGTGTTTCCCTTTAAAAAAAAAACACCCGATAACTAATAGTGAATCGTGATATTGTCATGTATTAGGCATCAGAAGGCACGGCAACTTACTAACGGAACTACAGTGCTGACGGTCGGTTTCTGCCGTCTAACGGCAGTTTTTGGCCGTTGCAGCAACTTCACGGCAGTGTAGTGTCTCCGGGAACCCTCATAAAGAAATGGGGACAGAATCCGAATCCCAGTGAAGGACGGTGGAGATGCGGCTCTGTTACGAGATTTCATCGGTGATGCGAAGATGGGTTTTGGGGGTTGGGTTCAGAATTGAAGGCAGAGCTCACGACAGAAGCGGGGATGGAAGTGTGTAGAAGGGGACGTGAGAAATAGTCGAGCGAGCAGAGGTTTGTATGGGGGTCGGAAGCCGCACAGACTTGCTCGCACCAGGGAACTAGAAGAAGCTGGCCCGCGCTACAGCATGGCACAGCAGCAGGCGGGTGCAGGGCGAGGTAGAGGAATGACGGTTCCTGCGTGGATGAAAGGTAATCTGCGGTTGTGGCTCCTTGAAGTTCCTGGTTGTGGAGCGCTTGTTGCTCGGAAAGCTGTTAAGAATCCTTGCCAAGGACGATAGGGCAGTTACCAGGGGTCTGTTATCAACGAGTGCCGGAAAGTGTGTGTCGTGTCTGCTCCACGTCTTATGTACTCTGTCCTAATTGTGCTCAAGAGCAACTCAGTGCGTGGACACAGTGGACTGGTTTCTGTTAAATTTTTCTTTTCAATCTGCTGTTGCATCAGTTGGACGTCTGGGAAGGGTGTTCAAGATCTAGAAAGTCTGTTTCCTCACATTGAGTCAGCAGTAGCGGCTCTCCTTTCCCGCTTTGCTGGGTCGTTCAATTAGGGTGTGGCTGACATTGGGACAGTCTACTTTTGAGTTGATGTCTTCTTTGTTTCAGCCTTGTACTTGGTGCAAGGAGCTGGGCTTGTAAAGGGGTTGATTGTATACACTTTCTGCTGTTAGAAGTTTGATACGGGATGTGATCGAAGCTTTCTGACTTCAAATAGGCTCCTGTAAGATGTTACTCAGGGGCTCCATGTTGTCAATAGGTCACCTCTGGCTCCCGGTGCTGTCTCTGTTCAAAGCAAAGCAAGAGTAGACTTGCACTGTTTCTCGATGCCACCTTGGTCTTGTTTTTCTTGCGTCTGCACAGTGCAACTATCACCGACTTAGTTGTTGCATTTGGTATTGGCAGAACGTGAATGAGTAGGTCAAATGTGCAATGGTTAGGGTTTGTTGGCAGTCCTGTATTTCGAGCCTTCATTTAGGTTAGAGAGGTGGTTGTAGTAGGTAGAGGACACGATTTCATTGTCTGCCATGTTTCGGTAGTTAATTTTATGCAGGCAGGTTAGTGTACATGGTGTGCCACAAGAACGGAGAAATCTTAAGGGTAAGAAGGGGTTGCCACCACTCAGCTTATTTCATGGAAGATGGCACCATCTGTTTTGGATGCAAGTGTCAGTCTTCATTGTGGTGTTTGGATAACTCAGTGAGAGATTGAAGGCTAATAGGGCGAAAATGGTGGGACAGGTGGACCCCCGTCACCAGGCATTTCACCAGGTTCAGGCCCCCCTTCACAGGTGCACTTAGCAGGCAATTCAACAGCCGCTGGATCTATGGTGCGTATCTTCTTTGATTCTTTGAATGTGTTCCTCTGGATCGTGGTTCTCTTGCTGCAAATGGTCGTACTTCAATGGTTATAGTGCATCTTCTGTCCACTGACCACAGTACTGAAACTAAACACATTCCAATTTTTGCAGCCTCCACGGATGCCTGGTCTGGGTCCCTCTGGGACACCTTCAAGTTTTGGCGGTTCGCCACAAATGCAGGTATTGTTTGTTCCTTGAGTAGTAACTATGGTCTGTGTGCTTGTTATTATTGTTGGAAAAGGGTTGTTCAAATGCTGTTGTTAAAATGGAGGCTTGTGTGCCTGTGGTTGGTGTGCAGTTTCGACCTGGAGGTCCTCTGCAACCAGGGCAGCAGTTTATACCTGGTGCTCAGCAGTATCGACCTGGAGTGGGCATGGGTCCCCCTCAACAGCTAGGCATGCCGCCTCCAAATATGGGAGGCATTAATCCCCAACAATCGCAGCAGTATACACTTTCACAGTTGCAGCAGCGGCCGCCACAGCAACCACCTCAAGCGCCTCCCTCATCACAAGGCATGGGTATGCCATATCCTGTGCAGCAGCGACCCATGTCCAGTGGACCCCAAGCTCCGCAGCAGCAGCAGCCGCAACCTCTCAACATGCCACCACCTCCTGGTCCAGGCAATCATGTATTGCAATCAGCATCTTCCTACGCTGTACGTAAAGTTATCAGCAGTGTCAAAAATAGCTGATGCTTATGTTCATTCCTGTAGATTTTTGCTTTGCTTTCTCTGGAACCACTTTGTGTATGGTGGGTCCAGTTACTTAGGGTGTGGGGCGCGTTGCAATTTTATGAGCAGGTTACTCTGTTAGGTTTGTTTCAGGCTACTGATACTATATGCTAGACACAGTGTGTGGTGTATTAACTTGGTACAACTTGTTTTATTGAGCAGGAAACTAATATGCCCTGTTGTGTGGATTTCCTTTACAGTTTCCATCATCCCTACCATTCCCCCAACCTCCAATCTCATATGGCATGGCTCCTCAATTTCAAGGCCCTAGTCAGCCACAAGTTCAAATGCTTCAGCCTGGAAGCCAGCCATGGTCAGTTGTTGGAGGTCAAGCAATCAATCCCCCTGGTCCTCTGCAACCTGTCCAACCCCCTTCGACAGCTGTGAGTCCAATCTTACACTTTGATTCTCAAATATAAAAATGATTTAATCGCGTTGTATGGTTGATGCCAAATTCTTGCATGGATCTGCAAAGCTTCACTTGTGTGTCTATACATGGTAGTCTAACTTGGATTTATTTGAACAGATCCCCACAGCTGCTTCTGTTTCATTGGGTGCGGATTGGCAGGAGCATACAGCTCCAGATGGCCGGAGGTATGAAACTCATCCCCACCTCTTTATTCTACATCTCATTGTCCTGGGTACTCTCACGAGAGAGATGCCCTCTTCAAATCCATCAAGGGAATTGTGCCTGAACCTCTGTTTACCAACCTTGAAAGTCTCGAGGCTGAGCCAAAAGCCCAGGCCCTTTTGGGGCCTAGTTATTGGCAAACCACACACAGCAGATTGATGCTTGTGTGAAGGGATTTCTAGGGGATATCTGGAAAACTTGGATTAATTGTCTGTTCCAAAATAAGTCATAGTACCGGCGTCAGCTCCTGACAAAGGTAGTGTTTGTCCCTTTGTGTTCCGCTCAAACTGAGCGCGGGGTCAATGGTCACAAGGCTACGGCAAACGTCTTATGAGTACATTCTTAATTCTACATCACGAAGTGGAAGGGATGGTTGGGTACATCTTGCATTCCAAAGTTGGAACTTGTTGCTTCTCCCATAGTTTGGCATGACCATATTGTGCAGAGTTAGTTCATGAAGGAATAATTAACTTGTAGATGGCAATGCTACTGGAGGTTATAGTCTATGTTAGTGCAAATTTGCCTGGACACATTGGCTCTTCAGCTTGAGTGAAACAGTTCTCCAAAAGAAGTATGTTACTTTGTTATAGCTGTGTAAAATCTGCTAGTGCCTCGCTGGGTAGGGAATTGAACAGCTGTTCTTTGATGTTCTCTGTTGTCCAACTGAAGTGCTTCTCTGCATGATAAGTAATTTGATTGCACCCACATTCCCTTCTGTGATTGGTTTCGATCATCCGAAGGGTATTTTCAAAATAGAGTCTAAATTATTTTCTTAAACTTCCTTATGTCTAATGGTTGAGGTCTTGAAATAGAGAAAGCTCACAAGTAACCTGCAAACTGCCAAGAATGGACAGTGTTAAATATCACATGACAGAGTTAAAGTAATGGCTATGACACTGAAAGAAAGAACTTCAGATCTTTTCAGCTTTAGATATCAAGATTTCTGGATGCAGAACTTAATTGATGTACAAACCTATGTCAGGATTGGTCTTGCATCTAACCCAGCAACACATTTACTGAATGATGTCGATTCCCCTATGTTGGATAATATGCTACCGCCATGGGGGAAGGGCTAGTTAGTAGATCAGAAATCAGGGGCATTTGTAACACACTAATGTGCACTGCCATGGAGCAGTAGACTAATTAGTGGTTTGGGGTTGTCCTTATTCTTAGGTACTATTATAATAAAAGGACGAAGCAGTCGAGTTGGGAAAAACCTGTGGAACTCATGAGTCCAACTGAGGTAAGGAGCTCCTCTCATCGTGTAACCATAACTGGATATCGGGCTGGTAGTAGCAAGGCTGGAGTTCCTGATCCCTGTCTGATTTTGCAGCATATACCTTATATAAAATGAAGACACCTTTAGAGGTGTGCTTAATATTTTCAATCTAAGTATGATTCTGCAGGTAACAGCATTTATATTGAGTATTGAATTGGTCATCGCGTAATAGTGCGGATCACTTTTCCTGGAGCGTCATTTCATACTTCACTGTTTGATTGTGCTAGTGAAGAAAATTGAGGATTTTTCGGCACTCCTATGAAGCCATGTTTTATCTGTTATTATACAGTTTCTGCATCGGACCAGAGCAGCAATATGTATGTGAATACTGATCTGTCTAGTCCCAGTGGGTCCACATTTGCTACTCTTTTGAAGTGGCCGTGAAGACTTTTTGTTGCGAAGTGGAAGTTTAGTTCTTGTATTGCTTTGACTGTAATGCAGGTTTCAGCAGAAAAGCCTGCTAGTATTACTCAGACTTATGTTGAACTAAAAAGGATTCTGATTGGGTATAAGTTGCTTGCTGCTCATCATAGGTGGTTTTTGTCTGTTTTAAAGCAAGAAAGGGTGGCTATAGAAGTTTGTAGGCATGAATTTGACATTTGTGAGGTTACTGTGATTGCTGGGGCAGCGTGCAGATGCTTCGACCGTCTGGAAAGAGTTCACTACTTCAGATGGCAGAAAGTAAGTGTATATTTAGAAAGTTTGTGTGTGGCTGGGAGTGTAAGCATGTAGTGCTTTGCTGTAGCAGGGATAAGTATGAGGAAGGATTCATCTTTACACTAGTGTTTGCTTAATGGCACTTTCTGAATAAAGCTGATCTCCAATTTGTGATGTCTATTAATACCATTGGTGGTCTTGGTTGTCTGTTTGTGAATGGCTTCTGAATAATCAGGTACTATTACAACAAGCTCACAAAGCAGTCTAAGTGGATAATGCCAGAGGAGATGAAGGTTCGGTCATGTTGCTCCCTTGCTGTTGAACTACATTCGTCGGTTGTTATGCAGATTATGAAACAAAAAGGGGCTTAATTGTGCTCTATGGGAATCACTTTTGATTGTTTCAGTACCTCACATCATTGGATGTTGTGTACCTACTTTGACCTCAGTCTCATGCCAGTGAGGTCTTGGAAATCTGTTGTTATATATCCCATTGTTGTACTACTTTACGCTTTCCTTTCTGATGCGCTTGCATAATCCTAGACAGCACAGTGACATGTTGAAGTCGTGCGTAGAGTCTGCCAGTTATGGCAAGTTTACGCTTTTTGTTCTGCTATCTGGGAGTTTGCTGATCCAAGATTACAATTGTTTAATTCATTTTCCAAATAGACATGGCTCCTCATGGGATTTGGGTGCCATATCCAGGTTGCCCGCGAGCAAGCAGAAAAAGTAGTAGCTCCCTCTACACCAATGGTAGAAGCTGGAGCAGGCACTTCACCAGCAATGGTTGTTGCACCTCCGGTGGCATCTCCAAAACCACCCACTTCCCTTCCTTCATTTCTGATCCCACCGCCTGCTGCCACTCCTGCAGTACCTCTCCCAACAATCACCCCTCCTGCTGCTGCTGCTGCTGCTGTTGCCATTACTTCTCCAGCACCTTCAGCTGGCACGCTGTGAGACTGCTATTCTAACCTCTTTGGCTCGTATTTCTGTTCAAGTGAAGGTTTTTCTTTGCTTGAGCTAGCTTGTCTTGGTAACCCCATGGGGGGACTATCAGGTGATATATTTAGGCATACAAGTCTTTGTGTTTTAGTGCACATATGTTTGGTGGAAGATGAGCCTCATTCTCTTGGTGGAGGTGCGTTCTGGAGTACAGGCTAGGGTTCCATGATTGCCTATGCATATGAGCCACTGCAGGTGAGTGACCTTTGTGAAATTGCCCTTTGTAGAACTGTTGATGAGGCTGCTGTGAAAGAGTCTAAAGAGGAGACGTTGGAGGAAGCATCTGCTCAGGACCTTGAGGTAATTGTTCAGATCTTGGATATCATCCCATTGTGGCTCCCATCTGGTTGAACTTAGATCTCCATGCTTCAATGGCCTGGTCTCTATATGTGAATGTCTCCTTTTAAATATTACTGGGGTAATGGACTGAGAAGCTTTTGACAGTGGCTAGTGCAAGTTAGAAATTTCTTTAGCTCCTTGTTTCTTGACAGGATTTGTACATATGTTCCTGCCCAAAAACTGCAACTGATGCAGGAACCAGTTTTTTGTCTTATGGAAGCTGTCAAGACACTGTGCAGTCCTATACATGTGATTTAAATGTGGTGGATGGTTTTGTTGGATTTTATGAACATCTGGCTAACTGTGTGATGTAGGAGGCCAAGAAGGTTATGCCCCTTGCTGGCAAGATCAATGTGACACCTGTAGTAGATGAGAAGCCTGCACCTGTTGCTGAAGAGCCGTTGACTTATGCCACCAAGACTGTAAGTTTGTTTGCTCTGATGTATTTGATGTAGATTGGTTGCTTCTGATGTTGGCTTCGTCTACATGCCAGCATAAAACTAGTTCTTTTCTTAGTCTTCATTTTGCTTCTGTTGGCACAGCAAGCGATACTTGCAGTATTTATCTGACAATGTTGTTTCTCTCTCAGGAAGCCAAAAATGCATTTAAAGAGTTATTGGAGTCTGTCCACGTTGAGTCAGATTGGACCTGGGAGCAGGTCTGAGTCTTACCTCGTCCCATTTTCGTGATGTGTGATTGGTGGTAGTTGTGTTATATTCAGGTTGATGAAATGGGTTAGCAGACATATAATCAATCCAGCCATTATTAGTCAGCTCGTTTTTTAAAGTGGCTGGAAATCGTGTGTGGGGCTAGGGGAGACTAGGGATGGAGGTTCTGCAGAGCAGGTACTCTACAGTACACACCTTTGAATTGGTTATTTATGAAGGCCGGTTGATATGCAGGCAATGCGAGTGATCATAAATGACAAACGCTATGGTGCTCTCAAAACCCTCGGAGAGCGCAAGCAGGCATTTAATGAAGTAAGAACTTCTGTACTGTGGTTTTGTTTGTTGCATTCCAGTAGCTGCTTTTGTCCTTTATTAGACTTGTTTACCAAAATGGCGAGCTTATATAGCTCACTAGGACTGTTCTTTTTGGACCTTGATTGACATGTGAATAGATGTGTAAGGAACTTTTCTTCGTTCTGGTGTTATCTTCGATTGGAGCATGGCCTACATTATATTATCACCACACAACCAATCTGTGTAGAAGATACTGTACCCGGCAGACTGGGTCTTGAGAGTGTTGTCATATCCCCGTCGCTTGGGTTCAGGGCATACTAGTAAAATGAATATTCTTAGTACCATGGTCTTCTTTCTCACTTGCAGAATTGAAATATGGATATCTATAGCTGTACATTCAGTGCATGAACTCTTGTATGTAGTATCTTTGTCTCTGTATGCTGTGTTGACTTATGTTGAAAGGTAAACTGTTCATCTAAGGTCTCAGCTGTGGGCAACTTGTAGGAACATATGGCGTCTTTGAATGTCTCGGTCTTGAAAGTGGTCGATGTTTGCACTTTGTTTGGTCAGATGCAAATCTAGGTGGCTCATATGCTTTTTGGTTGCGTGTGTGCCTCATCTTAGTATCTTGCGCAACGAAAGAAGCAGGAGACGGAGGAAAAACGGCTCAAGCAAAAGAAGGCACGAGAAGAGTTTTTGATTATGCTGGAGGTAATGTGTACTTGCCAGTTTCCAGTATCCTCTAATTGCAGTCACCTTTGCAGTGTGAACTGGAGTCATACATTTTTTTGTTATTTTATCTATGGGTAGAAGGTAACACGGTGATCCATTTTCAGGTAGTGGGACAAAAGAGCCATAATCTAGTGTCTTTCCGCAATGCATGCAGGTTTGTTGTAGTATCTATCCACAGGGGATCATAGGTAATGTTGCATACACGTTCCTCTTGTGTAGCAAAATGTGATTGAAGCAGGTCTAAGTTCACATGGATTGAAACAAAGATCTTTATCCATCTTTACATACATCAATTGTTTCCTTCAGGAATCGAAGGAGCTCACCTCAACAATGCGCTGGAGGTTATTTTCTTTGCTCAACAATTGCTTTAGCAATCACAGTCATTGTTCCCACATGGAAATGGTTTAGTGGTAGCTTTTGATCGCCAGCTCATCAGGCTATCTTCATGCAATTCCTTTGTCCTTGCACTTAAGCAGCGAGGTTCTCTGTGATGATGAATTCTTGTGAAGCATATCATGAATATATTTGCAATTGACAAAAGTGTTTGGCATGTGTTTCCATGTGTTCTCAACAGCAAGGCTCTTGCTATGTTTGAAGACGACCCAAGGTTTCTGGGTGTGGAAAAGGATCGCGAGCGAGAAGAGCTTTTTGAGGATTACTTGGTAGATTTGGATCGTAAGGTGTGACATCAGAGTTACTGTCCTCTGGGTGAATTGTGCAAGTGGTTTCTCTTTGTAGATGTCACAAGCTCGATGCAGCTGTGGTTTATGCTTTTAATACTATCATGCTGTGTTGTACCACCTAATCATGCTAATGGGCAACCAGCTTTGTGATCCTTCATGTTTTGAGCTTGGCTTGCACTGAGAACTCATGGGAAGTAACGTTGTGATGTTTCTGTGTCAGGAACGAGAAAAGGCTCGGGAAGAGAGAAAAAAGAATCTGGGAGAATACAGAATATTTTTGGATTCATGTGACTTTATTAGGGTAAATATGTTTCCCCTGCCCTTCCAAATAATTTGTTGATGAGGCAAAGTGTGCTTTTTAATCATTTCAGCTTTGCTAAGATCGGTTGTCAGCATTTGCAGGCCAATACACAGTGGAGGAAGGTGCAGGACAGGCTAGAAGATGATGAACGTTGCTCTCGTCTGGACAAACTTGATCGGCTTGAGGTGTTCCAGGTGATCATCTTGTAGTCTTAGTGATGTTTCATGAGTGGTGGCTGTTGAAAGGTTGACATAATATCATTTCTGAGGCTGGCTAACGTGGAGTGGGAAAGGTGGTTTTTTTCCTAATTGAGATCCGGCTGGAGTGGTTATATTAATGGGTTTGTCTTTGTTCTTGTAGGAGTACATTCGGGACCTGGAGAAAGAGGAGGAAGAGGAGAAAAAACTCCAGAAGGTTGCTCCTTAAGCTTGTATTATTTTAGTTCTTCTTGCTTAACGGCGGGGGGAGCGGTGCAGTTTGTCAGTTTTGTGATATGGAGAGCAATTTGATGTTGCACAATTGCAGGAGCAAATGCGTCGCAAGGAGCGCAGAAATCGTGACGATTTTAGAAAGTTGATGGACGAGCATAAGGCCTTGGGACTACTCACAGCCAAGACTTTGTGGAGAGACTATTTGGGGAAGGTGTGTTGCATTCCCCTCAACCACTACGTCATTAGTGACTCTTATTCAACTCTGTTTACTGTGCTTCATCTTTAGGTTGACTTCTCTTCTATTCATGCATGGTAGATAACAAGCAGACATGGTACATATTGTGATGAAAACATGGACTGGAGCAGGTTAAGGATCACGTTGCATACCAAGCAGTGGCTGCAAACACCTCTGGCTCTACTCCCAAGGAGCTGTTTGAGGATGTCTTGGAAGAGCTTGATAAGCAGGTATATCCTGTGTGTGTGTACTGGAATGTTTTCTCAGTTCATGCAAATAATTGTCTTGGTCCTCTTGCCTAAGCTCTATGGCTGTGGGAAGCAGTTGAACGGTACCATTTTATGACATTGTGGGAGTGACTTTCTTCACATTCATATCAAGAAATGACGACTGAAGATCATGGGCGCAAATTGTCAATAGGGTCCAGAGGGTGGTAGGGATGTCATCAGAGAACACATGCTGATCATTTATTGCAGGGAGCGACCTGTTTTTGGTAGGAAGTTGCTGTGTATGGCCACTACAGTTCTTGCAAAGTAGGCCTTATGGTCATGAATTTGGACCTGTTCGCACGAAACTGGATTCTATATGGCTAGTCTCTTGACAAAAGGCTGCATGCTACTAAGATGGATAGGTGTTCCGTCCTGTAAATCTGTTCTTGGGCATCCTTGTATCAATCTTCCATTCTGGATTCTTTCCCAACATCTCACAGCATTTTTGTTTGGGACTAGCTTTTGTGTCTGCTTGTAGTTGCGTATCTTGAGCTGAGTGGATGAATGATTTTTCTTTAGTCTGCTGTGACGAGCTTATTTTCCTCTCCCTGTCTAACTCCTGCTTTCTGTTCCAGTTGGTACCTATGTAGAATAGTTAACTACAAGGAGGGTCAGATGCCTGCGCTTTTCTTGACTTTGAGCTCAGTTTAGGCGATGGAGACATGGCAGTAGTAGGAGGATCCAGGTCCAAAGGATCAACGAAGTGGTTTAAGGTGCCATCGTGATGGGGCACTATTGGACAGGACTTGGAACTGCTTAATATAAATCCAGTGCTGCGTGATGTACGTTGCCTTTAGTTGTATATTGCATTTTGAGGAATTTGATGCCTAAATCCTGCATATTATGTTGACAGTACCACGAGGATAAGGCGCACGCGAAGGATGCGATGAAGGCTGGAAAGGTAGGAGACTTGGTTGCTTGTATCTGGTATTTTTTGTCTTTGTACAGAGCACCCCTTGGCAGACAGTTGTTTTAGCCAAAGTAAGGCAGGGAGTTTGAATAATCCACTGGTGACTGTAGATAAGCGTTGGAGCGACGTGGACATTCGACAAGTTCAAGGCTGCATTTGCTGAAGCAGGTGACTTGGCGGCGATAGCTGAACCAAACCTTAAGGTTAGTGACAACTCTGTGACAATTGTGGTTGTCTGACTGAGTGCCTGCTCTCTGCTACACACCAGGCCTGCTGGTGTGTAGCAGCTAAAGGCACCCAGCCTGTCTGTTGCTTTGCCTGTGGAGCGGTTATGCGGTGATCTAGCACACCTCCGTTGGGTCCACAAATGCGGGCTGCAGTAAGTATACTTGGTGGGTACCTGGCTCTTTTAAGTGTTAGTCCCCTCTATTCCTCCAATAAGTGATGTGACATCTCTTAATGTGTGCTGTTTTCGTTGGATTTGTCAGAATGGTGTGTTGAAGGTTCATTTGGACCCTATATCATGTATGTTGTTTAGGTTTTTGTCCTGTTATGTTTATGCTACTTGTACATCAAGAAACTAATCTTGGGACAGCGAATCTCTAATAGTTGCCACTAAAATGTGACTGTCCATGATGTGAAGGATTGTGTATCAATTCAGTTGTCAATGCTTCTAACTCTCCTCTGTGATTAAGAGTTGGCTTCAGTGTGTCTGTTTGGTGCATGGGCCCCCTCAGAATGTTTTGGCTGTTATTATACTGAGGTGGCAATTTATTAATATCCAACTGTTGAAATCTACTTAAATGTCGCTGTGTCTCACTCTTTGTACGTGTGACATAGTTGTTCTTAATTCTGTGTATTACTCAACACGGTCAGCGTGTACTAATAGGTGACCATTGTGTCGGATGGATGTCCTGGGTTTGTTGGTCATCGGTGCAGCTTGTGTTTGAGGATGCTCTTGAAAGAGCAAAGGAGAAGGAGGAAAAGGAAGCAAAGAAAAGGCGCCGGTTGGCAGATGACTTCACGGATTTGCTTCGATCCACGAAGGTTTGTGTCTCCAAATGTGCTTACCTCATATTGACAAATTGTCAAGATAATGACTCCATTTGCAAGGATCAGAGACATATATATAGGATCACTCAAGACATGAAAATACTTGACCTGTGCAGGCAATTACTTCAACGTCAAAGTGGGATGATATCAGGGCCTTGCTAGAAGATTTGCAAGATTTCAGGTATACTTGCATTCTTGACTGGTATTTTCTATGATTTGAATGCGGAAACTATTCTTTGCCCAGTCTTCCTGTGTTGTTGACAAAGACACTCAGTACATCTGCATTTGCTGTCGTGGACTGATGAAGTCAGTGTGGACTTTTAACAGCTGCTTGCTTTTACAGAGGATTGAGTTGATTATCTCGTTCTCTTGGACTGACTCCCTCAGTAATGAAACATCACTTTCTGGTTTCCTTCCTCTTTGTGTTACTTCTTTATCCTGCTACCTTTGTTTTCATCTCATATGCTCATCTTTACCTTGGATGTGGCTATCTTTAACCTTTAGTTGGCTCTGGGCTCAGAGTTTGGTAGGCTCTCAGAGTGATATACTTGCATTCTTGACTTTGTCTGCCACATACTTTTGTTTATTCACTTACTGGTGGTGACTTCCCTCTCTATTATTGTTTGCAGGGCTGTTACTGACGAATCATTCCGCAAGAAGCTCTTTGATGATTATGTTGCTCACTTACAGCACAAGGCAAAAGAGAAGGATCGGAAACGAGAAAAGGATGAAAAGGTAGGGTATTTGCGCTGGCCATGGAATTGAACTTCTGTTCTTCCATTTGTTCGTAGTCTCACATGTCTGTAACAGATGAGATCAGTGGAAGGAAGGGTGAAGGGAGGAGAATTTCTTGTCTGAAGCTGTGGAAAAAGTGTATTTTGATGTGCTGGGCTGGCATTTGTTTGTTTTCCTTGCAGCTAACAAGGAGTGAACTTATGTTTTGTTTCTTGGAATCTGTTTGCATACTGTATTTTCCCAAAGCAGGCAAAGAAGGAGAAAGAGAAGGAGAAAGAAAGAGAAAGGAGGAAAGAAAAGGAGAGGGATCGGGAGAAGGAAAAAGACAAGGAAAGAGAGAAGGAGAAAGAGAAGGAGAAAGAGAAGGAAAAAGACAAAGAGAAAGACAAAGAGAAAGTCAAAAGAGACAAGGAAGCCCCTCATAATGATGGCATTGAATTGGCTGCTAATCACACTGTTCACAAAGATGAAAAGAAGAAAGAGAAAGAACGTGAAAAGGACAGAGATCGTGAGAAGAAGCACAAGAAACGGCACCGGAGTGGGAGCAGTGAGGAAGTTGGCACGGATAAAGATCGGGATGATAAGGACGACAGTAAGAAGTCACGCCGACATGGCAATGATCACAAAAAGTCGTCTAGAAAGGTAAGCATCTGCCATGACTGGAGTATACCTTGAAGACACCTACCGGAGAGCCCGCTGCATGAGCATATTGATGGCTATCATCCTTACTAAGCCTGTCCAGCTGGTTCTCCATATTTAGGTCCTGGGTTGACTTCGTAGAACCTCCGGCCCAGTGTTTTTTTTTTCATATTTCCAAAATCGCTGGCGGGGCCACCTGTGAATTACACCCAGTGCCCATGTGGCGAGAAATTCGAGATGACAAAGTTAGAAAATTCTATATTCCAGGTGTCACGTTTTCATTGGTCCACGTCGGCAAGATTAGGCTCCTGAAATTTATCTCCTGGTGCTTTTTGGCGAAAATCTCGGATTTTACCCCGCATAATTCCTTTATACAAGTAGCTGACCAAGTTTCCAGGTCAAAATCCGGCGATTTTTCGCCAGAAAGAGAAACACTGCTCCGCCCTGATTGTTTTTGTTGTACAGTAGATATATGCTATTTTTTTGTTAGGTTCACTGTTGTTACGTTTACCACAAAGTGCCCTGTGTAGGCACAAAATCGTACGGGCCATAATCAATGCTTGTTCGTCGCGCCCGACTGACATGGGCTGTTTTGAATGTTGTCTGTGGTCTTGTGCAGCATGGGCATGATTCAGAGTCTGAAGGGGAGACAAAGCAAAAGCGGCACAGGCGGGATCGGGACGGAGGGCGGAGGAATGGAGGAGCAGACGAGTTGGAGGACGGAGAAGTTGGCGAGGATGGCGAAATTCGATAGGCCTACCTCTGTCCTGCCATCTTGTGTGTGTGTGTTCTTGAGCCCCTGACTCACTTCTGACGGGGTTCCACCAGTTGGTGGTTCACCAATATCCATAAAGAACCAGCTCGATTCATTTTCTTGAGGGCTTAATCTTCCGCAGCATTTTCTATGCCTGCTATCTCGTTTTTGTGCATTTCACATACAAAGAAGACCTAGTCACATTTGCCTCAGCAGAAGATTCACAAGAGAAACCTTATTTTTGTAGCTACTCGAGTGGTAGAGCTGCAAGTTCATGTCATCTTCTTGGTTGACAAACACCTAGCACATTGTCTTCAAAAAAACTCTCCATTCATCTTTACCTGCTTGTCCAAATTTTTTTTCTTTTCTTGAAGTCTTTTGGAATATCTTGCAATAGTATATTTCTTATTTCTGTATATATGGTGATATCATGTACTTTTCAGTTTGGATGTTAGTGTATGCTGCTGGAGTTTCATAGGAACAGAGACCATTATGGCAGTCTGATCTGATGGAGGTGCTAGGTACAATCGAGAGCACTGATCTGCAGTCCAAGTATATCTCAGAAGTTTTGGAATTTAAAAAGGAATACATAGTTGTAAGGGCTGGAATGAGAAGTTGCTTGGTTACTAAATGGTTGTGTTTCAATCCCAGGGGCTTAATGGTGATGCAACTTTGCCTGAATTGTTCTGTCAAATGGAGCAAAGTTTGCATCACCCAGCCTCTTTGGTGAAAGCTTATTGGGATTAGTTGGATTTAACTTACGGTATGGAAGGAAAACAGAACTTGGCTCGCGCTAACAGCAGATGGAGTCACTTGGCGTGATACGAGGGAGAGAATGTTGGTGTCAGGCCTACCTGTTTCTTCTGTCCCTTCTCACCAGCAGGTAAGCCCTCTTAGGTTTGTGGTTTGGCATGACCTGCGCACATCACAGCATGTCCGTTGTGTTTCAGACTCAATACATTTAGTGGGTTCTTGAAGTTTGCAAATCCGGCATTCATGCTTGTGATGCTGTCAGTCTGTTAAAATTTATTGGGTTGCATGTATCTTAAAATTTTGGGCTCTTGTTTGAAGATAGAGAAGGTATGGAGCTGATATTAAATAAATGCGTGTTATCTATAGCTGCTAGCTCACCTAGGTACCATTACAAAAAAGTATTACTGTCAGATAATTCAGATACTTCAAACCTTGAATATGCTTTGGGATCAAAGGGGATCCACTTAACGAGTCAGTCAGTTCTCGCAGTTTGGGAGCTTTGTTCTTCACTTTCTGTTAACAATTGAAACCTTTCTGGGAAAGGCCAATCTGGGTTATGATCAGTAATGATGCTGGAAGTGCTGGCGAGAATCACAGCCATCGGCTCAACTAATGCCCAGACGAGTAGTCATTCTTTTGGGTGGTATCCAATGGCTAATTTTGTTGAAGTTTGTAAGAGCTTTGGTGTAATTTGGTAGTTGGGGATTGCTACATAGGAAATCAAGACGGTTGTTGAAGCCCTTTGTTTGATGACCATTTTAAATATATCTTACAATCAGTGCGGCAGCTGATCCACTAGTCAGACCTACGATGATGCCATCATCTGTCCTTCCTTTCCTTCTCACCTTCTAAGTCTATTCCGTGCTCTGTAATAATGGATAAGTCGATTGTGGAAGTGCAAGTCTCCTTGGTATGCAGGCCGTCTATTATGTGTAACTCCCTCTATTTCACCTCTCCTCTGACAATTCCAAAGCAACCCTCTGTCGGTGCCAAAAAGGGCTTTAAGGGCGCACCTTGTTATTTAACCACTGAATCACCGTGGCTGTAGGCCTGAACCAATGCCTCAACCAAGGCGAGGCGTCCAGCTTAAAAGCATGCATCATATAAGCTTAGGGCACCTGGGAACTTGGTTGAAGTCTTGAACTGATTCTTTGTTTTCCTTTGAGAATCTCTAGTTTTTCATGGACTAAACATTGGTTCTTCAAAGAAAGGCTTTTCCGCACTGAATATGGCATCGATCAGTGCCCCAACCCGAAGCAATGTGTTAGGTAGGTGGTGTCAATTGGTGGTTGTATGAAATGTTGGTGTTTTTGCACGGTGATCCCATCTCTAGTGTCCAACCTCGTCAGTGCTAAGAGTTCCCACATTTCCATGGCATCCTCGTAGCAAATTTTTGTAGAAAACAAAAATTAGGGATAGTTGTAGCAAATTTTTGTAGAAAACAAAAATTAGGGCTAGTTGCGGCCGTACAATGAGCTGCAGTTAAGTAACTTGGTGAAGTCAACAGTCACATCCAACACCAAATGAATGTCATAAAAAAACTTTGGCTTTTTCCAAATTTGGGGAGAGAATTGAAAGAGGGAAAAGTGGATTACAGTGAGATCACCGTGGTGGGTTGTAGTAAAGGCCAGCTCCGACAAGAAGGATTTAGTTGTGCATGAGAAAGGGACAGGGAGAAAGGACTTGAGAATTAGTTATTAACATTTGTTTAAATTCTTTTTTTTGTTTTTTAAATGCCTCAACAGGTCACATTGTGAAATCTCTACTCCTGTATATTCCTTTGAACAATCGATCCAATCTGTATGCATTTATAGCATTTAGTTTCAGGAGTGGTGCTTGGGGACCCCTTTTTAACACACTATTAGAGTACAATATAATAATTTATTTTAAGGGTCACAGTGTCACACTCTAAATAGATGACAGAACAAGTTGAATGCAAGCTTGGAAACCCTCACAGGTGCATCTGGGAGGGTTTGCTGTTAAATCCCCACCTCCCTGTTGCTCCTCCTCTAGTAAAGATGCTCGGAGTAAGTGGTAGGTAGTGTGGTGGCTGGGTGCAATGAGTGACAATAATAGGACTCAATTGCTAACCGGTTTGGCATGTTTGGCATGTCTACAATAATACTCTTCCTATTCATACCTGTTTTGACGCGCACAATCTCCCTTCTTCATGCAAGATCATTTCATAGATGCATCGCCAATCACGCCAAAAAAAATTTAGGTTTCAGGCCAAAGGCTTTTCTTTCGCTCGGAAGTTTATTTCAATGAAAGGGTAGTGTGTTTGATTACGATGTCGAAGGAGGTATGATCATGCAGCCATCACTCCAAATCGAGCCGGCCAAATAGGCACCAATCTTTCGTTTGGTTGGGTGGGAGAGGCGCGAATGTAGTTTTTACGTCTTCTGGCGCGCGGCGTAGAAAGGGCGGGATCTTTTGGCCGGGTATTTCGTGTGGAGTACCCTTTCCACTCACAGATCGTTATCGGGCTTCCACCTAGGTCTCGAAACCAACCCCGGAATACTCCGCGATATTATATCAAATTGCCAGCCTGAATAAAAGAGAATAATTTTCAGCTCAGAAATTATTTGAAGTCCTAGATCCCCGCTCCCCTGGCCCTCTCCGGATTCCCGCATCCCTGTCCCTGCTCTCCCCTGCTCCTGCTCCCTTTCCCAAGGAGCGGGAGGTGTGCAGTGCTCCCCACCCTCCCAGTATGGGAAGAGATTTGATTGGAAGTTTGCTTGCCTTAAATTCGTTGGGCAAGTTGCATTTGTTGCAATTTCCACTTTCCTTTAAAGGGTGCTGAAAGGAGGTTTTTAAGAACAAGTGTCGGAGGACCTTTAGAATCAAAACAGATTTAATAATATTTTTGGTTTTTATGAGTAAACATCTTGAATGCCAATAGTAAGTTCATAAATGGAACAATCATTGTTTATCATGAGCTAATTCCACAGCAATGCATTTTATCTATCCTAGCGAGTCACACATGGTGCATGAGGTATGTTCCGCGCATCATGAGTATACAGCATAAATTTAACCATATAATTGAGATGACGAAGATGTGATGTGTGTTGTGGTGGGGAGAGTCGCACACTATTCATCCCTTTTTCCTCATAGTTGGAAGTGAGCCTATGTTGTTACTAACATTTCCCAAAATGTTGTATCACGCGGCTCACTTAGGTAGTATGATGCATGAAGGCGAAGTGGCTCTTAGTTATGTCGGCTTTGGCTGGAGTCTTCTTCTTCTTCTATGTTGCATGGATAGTCCATTCGAAATGTTATTTTCCCATTCGCTATGTAAAGAGAGAAGACTCCGGCCGAAGCCGGCGTAACTACGCTTTGCGGTTAATTCGCTATGTAAACTATTGGGGTGTTTCTTTGGAGTGATATGTGTTTCAATGGTCTCTCTTTATGTCTTGCTTGATGGTAATCACAACTTTTTTCTTTTGAATCAAGGCCAGGCTGTGTTTCAGACTTTCATCGTGGATCCTTTTTTTTGGGGGGTTTAAATAGCATTAGGCCGGAGGCCTGGAAATCCCACTCGGTGTGTTTTACTGGCCTCCAACTTCCTGGTGAGGATCTCATGCGTCGCAAAAATGCCTTAACTTAAATAGAGAGCTGACTGGAGTCCGCGCAAAGTAATGAGACCCACCTCGCCTCGACCCTTAAATAATGTGTGGACTGCCTTCAAGACAACTCTTTGCACTAGAGTGGATGGAGGATGAATAATGAGAGTCGATGACTGATGGATGAAATGCGTTGGACACTGTGGCAGGCATGATAGTCCACTTTTGACTGACATGGCAGCCACATCTGCGTGGCACCATGTGTCGATTTATCGGCAATATATTCCTTTAAAACAATTTTAATTGCTTAATGTTTTGTGAAAAGGGACTGTCGTCCACTTGTAGCTTGACGGCCGCCGGCGATTTTGTTCCCGGAATATTTTATTTTAACTTATGTTGTAAGGATTCAGCATTTGCAGAATTCGAATTTGACGCCAGACTGGACATTCTGGCGACAGAGTACATCCAGGAAGGGGTGGACATCCATCCAGTGGTGAAGCGTGAGATGGCTAGGCTAGGTGGAGTAGTAGGTGGGCGTTGAGAGGGCGGGGGCGGGCGAACCAGAGCGCGGGCCACGTCACCGGGCCCGCGCTGAAGCGTGCGAGGGCACCCGGCGCATGGCACAGTGTGCCAGCTCTCTGACACATCTTTTCTTTCTTTGAGCTTCTTGCACTCTTGCCGGCCACGCTGCTTTGCTGCGGGGGGGCTGACGAGCTCTGGGGCTTGGACAGGACAGGCGGATGTTGAGCTTTCATGCTCCGATGTCGCTGTGATGCACGGAACTGAGGCGGTCAAGACTTTGCATTGCGCACTTGTGTGACGCATTTCGCAGATTCCGGAATGCTCGCGGAGTTTAGTTTTCTTGATGATTGTAGGTAGGTAGCGTAGTGAGGGCAATGCCGGAGGTGGTGGGGAAGCAGGATGGAGAGGGATAGCGGCTTACGATTACGGCTGTTGCTGTTGCTGCTGCCATGCCCCCCGCGCTTGCGCGCAATGCTCGTGCCGCCAGCCGTTAGCTCTTGCGCGCAATTTTCTGCAGCCATTGCAGGAATGAGTTCTTTGAGTGCATTCTAGATAGTCGAGGAAGTTTAGTGGTGATTGGCGGGCCGCGCCGCTGCGGGCCCGATGGCGGAGTCATTGAGTAGTGTTGAGGAAGATGATCACTTTCTGGATGGACCGTGCAGCAATGGCAAGCAGTCACTCGACTTTGGCGCGCTTTTGTCGCCAGGCATGTCCAAGTCGGAGTCGAAACCTAAGCGGAAGAACTCGTTGCGTCCTGGTCTGGAAACTGAAGACCTCTTGAACCTATTGCATGGTTCCGATCCGGTCAAGGTGGAGCTGAACCGCCTTGAGAATGAAGTCAGGGGTAAGCCATACGACACAGAGGGATGTTGCAACTATGAGTGTTTCAGACTGTTACAAATGCACTTTTGTTGCTGGCTTCAGCTTTAGGAAAGCAAGGACTACGAACCGCTTATAGCTTGATATTCCATTGGTATGTTCCCTTGAAGCTGGCGTCTGGACGGGGACTCGGAGTAAGCAGATGAACCATTTAATTGTATATCTGGTCTCCACACCAGTGCCATATTTTCCTTAGGTCTTGAATGCTTACACATTACCAAACAACTGCAAATCCAAACCTGGCTCGAGTATCTGGTAATATTCTTAGAGTATGGGGAATCACTCTACACCTTCGAAAAGAAGCATGTTTTCTGGAGTGTTGACCATTTACGACGTGTTAGAGTAGATCTGGGCCATAATGTGGGCCATACGTCAAACGCTGGGTGTGTTTTTTCCTGTTTGCAATCGACATGCTGGGAATACAATGCCAATAAGCAGAATCTCCAGCTTGCCACAACCTTTAACTGCAGCTCTTGCTTTGTGAATCCGAAACATTCTTCCCTACAAATCTTGTTGCAGGAGTGCTCTGTCTTGAAGTGTTGAAGTTCTAATGCTTCGCTTCATTTGATGCTTTTAGATAAAGATCGGGAATTGGCGGAAGCCCAGGCTGAAATAAAAGCTCTAAAGCTGTCTGAGCGCCTTAAAGAAAAAGCTGTTGAAGTGGTAAGGCTCATTCCAGTATCTCTTCTGTTGTGAATTTGGACCTGGCATGGAGCACTGTACTCTGAGAAAAAAGTTAGTTGCTAACGTTTTCCAGAACGGGCAATGTGCTTTTGTAACTGGTGATGATCTCTTTATCACAGGAGGTTACCAATTCACTCCCATATTTGTTGGATCTTTTTCAGCTTTCTGAGGAGCTGGACAAGGTTGATGAGAAACTTAAGGCCGCCGAGATTACCCTGCAGAACAAGGTTTTTCACTCTGCCCATTTCACTATGCAGGCCATTCAGGAGGTTGCTAGTATTTGATTGCAATGGTGTGGTTGTCAAGGCCCAGCATGCATATTCTGGCTTCAAGTTTCCAGCAGTAATGGATAAGGGTTGTTGGCAACTGACCTAAGCTGCTGATTGTGTGAACAGAACCTTGATGTCAAGAGAATTAATGACGAGAAGAAAGCAGCACTAGCTGGACAGTTTGCAGCAGAGGCTACTTTGCGAAGGGTGCATGCTGCCCAGAAGGATGAAGAGCTGCCTCCACTTGAGGCCATTCTTGCCCCTTTCCAATCCGAGATCAAGCTCTCACGTCAAGAAGTATGTGTTTCTTGGCTTGGTTTCTTTTGAGTAGGCCCGTCAAACTGGAAACTTGTTCCCGGCAGAGTTTAAAACTGGCTGCATGTTACGCAATAGAAAGCCTGGTGATTGTTTCTATTAATAAAGTGGCTGGAGTGGTATAGAGTCGGTGGATTTGAGAAAATATTTGCATCTGATTATATTTGATTCAAGTGTGTTTGTACATAGTTGATTGATTTTACACTGCTTTCTGGTTTCCAACCTGTATCTTCATGCAGATTGCAAGGTTGCTAGAGGACAATAGGGCTCTGGATCGTCTGACCAAATCAAAGGAGGCTGCACTACTCGAAGCAGAGAGGACAGTGCAAGTTGCCGAGGCGAAGGCTTCTATGGTGGATGACTTGCTGAATCGCAATCAAGAGCTACTGAAACAAATAGAATTTTGCCAGGTTGGTGTCCCTTATTTCTTTGTCTTGATAGTGGCACTGCTGTTTGACATGGTTTTCCATCCTTATATTTGCACATTTGTTTTGTGGGGTGAGTGTTTACCAGCTTTGATAAACTTTTTTACGACAGGAAGAGAACAAATGTATGGACAAAATGCACCGTCAAAAGGTCGCTGAAGTGGAGAAGTTGAGCACCACAGTTGCTGAACTGGAAGAAGCAGTGCTTGCTGGTGGTGCTGCTGTAAATGCTGCACGAGACTACCAGCGGCAAGTTCAAGAACTGATGGTAAGACTGCACATCAAGTTCAACATGGAGCTGTAACATTGTAGTGTTTTTAAGCTTTAGTTTTGGGTAACAAAGGACTCAAGTCAACAGAGTCAAGGATAATCATGCTACCTCTCTAACATGGGTGCTTCACCAAACCCCTCTTGTTTGTGACTGACGTATTTCATTTGCAGGAAGGGAAGAAAACACTTGAGCGTGAGCTTGCACGTTCTAAGATCAGTGCTAACAGAGTAGCAGCTGTGGTGGCAAATGAATGGAAGGATGCAAATGATAAGGTTATGCCAGTGAAGCAATGGCTGGAAGAAAGACGGTTCATGCAGGTAACTAATTCCTCCACTCCCTTTGCCAACTACATGTGTACAAGTATACTCCGGAACTGACAACTTCAAGTATCAAACCTTGCTAAAGTGCGACTTTGTGAGTGTAGGGCGAGATGCAGCAACTTCGTGACAAATTGGCGATTACTGAGAGGACAGCTAAGTCTGAGTCACAACTCAAGGTGAGTATTCATTTTCTTGGCTTTGTATGCATGATCATCCTGAAGGTCAGAGGAGCTGCTTAGCTGAATGACTTAATGATATGCAGGAGAAACTCCAATTGCGCCTGAAGGTCCTAGAGGAAGGGTTAAGGGCATCCAGCAATGGCACAATGCGGCGGCATTCGACAAGCGGTGCAGAGGAAGGATTGCGAAGTGGGATGAATGGTTCATCTAGACGTCCATCAACTGGATCTGAGGAAGCATCAAAATTACTTGCAAATGGCTCCAGACGCCAACGCTCCTCCATGTCTCAGCTAAGGGGTTCAGTGGCTAGCAGCACCCTCCTAAGAAATGGAAGGATGACATCCAAGTCCTTTGATGGTGGTAGATCTTTAGACGCTGACAGCACGAACAGGGTCAAGGCTTATACAAATGGAGTCCAGGATCATTGGTCAACCAGGAACGGCTCTGCCACAGTAAACAAAAACTTGGAGACGGTTGATCCTTCAAAGGAGAAGATGGATAGAAATGTTGAAGCCCCAGATTTGGTTGATGATGTCGTTTCAGGCGCGCTGTATGATATGTTGCAGAAAGAAGTCATTTCTCTTAGGAAGTGGAGCCATGAGAAGGATCAAAGCCTCAAGGACAAGGATGATGCAATTGAGGTGTGTTTCATTTATTCTGTGAGCTTGCTTTTGGCTTGGAGCTTCCTTTGCAGCCTGTTGACCCTGCCATTCAACAGCTTTCAACTGTCAATTTCACCCATTTACTTCGACATGTCTTTTGGTCTGTTCTTTCCTGAGTTAACTTTGTTCTCTTCTCAGATGCTCTCAAAGAAGGTGGATACGTTGACCAAAGCAATGGAAGTTGAGGCAAAGAAAATGCGTAGAGAAGTAGTAGCCATGGAGAAGGAGGTTGCTGGCATGCGAGTGGAGAAGGAGCATGAACACAGGGCAAGACGACTCAGCATGGCAAAGGGGACTGTAAATAGTTCTTCTCAGCCGCTTCCTGGAAGGTGAGTCATCTTTATGGCCATGTAAGCAACCAACTGTCCGCAATAGCTGGGTCATTCTCTTTACTGTTTGATGGAGATGGGAATGTTTGTATTTTTCTCCGGTAAGAAGGCGAGTACTTTGTCCTCTGCAGGGAAAAATCTCCAGAAATTGGAAATTTGATTGGAAGATAGAAGATGTTGTAGTCCAATTAACAAGAACTGATTGTCACTGGGACATTTGAACGTCAAGAGGGCCTTTTTATTGTCAATTTGGTTTTTCCTGTTTTGGCATCTTGATTGCACCTGAAGGATATTTTAGTGCCCTGAATCTTGTAGTTTTGGTCACCATGAATGCCTTTTCCAAAGGTTTGGAAGGTAGCTCAAAGTCAAGACATGGAAGTATGTCGTGTTTTTCCTTCCTCAATAACCTTCTGTTGACCTAGCCTGCGAATGCAAGCTTAGTCTCAGGTCTCAGTCTGTTAGTCTCTTAGTCTCTGGTCCAGTAGTGAAATAGGATGTTGGTCTGTCTTCTCACCTTTCTAGGGAACAATCATTTCAGGGAGAAGATCTAGAAGAATGGCTCTCTAGCATATTAGCTTGTGATTTCTTCACACAAATTTGTATTTGCATCGGTGGGCGGCTAGCGAATCCGAGTGTCTGATAATGATGTTGCCTTGCAGAAGCAGGAGAACCCCTTGAGGAGAGAAGGCACTCACAGCGCCACGCTCACTTGGCAACTGTTAAGGGAGCAGTCAAGGGCCAGGGAAAGTCTGCCATCAGGCAAGGGTAGTGATTATGGGGGTTTCTTGGCTGTGTTGCAGTAAAATATCCTGATTACACTAGAAGACATGTTCCTCCCGCTACTGACAGCTTAGGAAAGTGTGTGCTGTGCATAGCAGAAATGATAACCATGAGCCAGATACAGCATTGTGTACCAGCATAATTTAAGGCGTTCCATGTGCGCCATCTCTCATTTTGTTGCTACAGCCCATGTGGGGTGATTGAAATTAAATCCAACATGTGTATGCTCAAAGTCATATCTCAATTCTTATTGTAGTATCTCAACCTGTGTATGAACCAGGTCAAACAAGCTAGTGTACAGATCACAGTAAAGATCTCTGGAGATGTTGAGGTGATTGGAACATCAGTAGCTGAAGTCGAATCGATTTGGTTTAAATTTCGAACAACTGTCCTGGTCAGGCATGCGGCTCAGACATTCACAAGGTCAACAGGATTTTCAGTTACAGTAGAAGTTGGTTGACTTGTAAAGTCAATTCGCAATGACTTGATCTTACATTCAATTTGCAACCTAATAGTGGCAATTCACCCCCGCTTTACATGAGAAAGACATTAGAAACCTGGAAATTGCCTAAACTGCTCCGATACCTCAATATGTGCTAACTATAGTGGTCCTTGTCAACATTATCTTCCAAAGAAAGTTAGCCTGTCCAACACGGAGTGACCATGTCACTGTTAATCCTGGGACAAAAGCCAAATTATGCATCTCTGATGCCATACAAATCTGATCGTTGATCTCCATTTTGCAGGTTATCCAACATATGCATCCTTGAATACAGCTGTGATGGTTTTGATACTGCCAACCAGGCATACAGCTGCAGTACCCACTTCTGTTCACCTAACCGTGCAAGACCTCCCTTCCAGTGAAGTCACATCAAATCATCCCTAAACAGCAAAAATCTATACATGGAAGTACACCAATCGATGCTGTTTTCAAAGGCTTAAGCTGTTTTATGGGCATTGTCATGATATTAGAAAACATGAGGTTTATTCCAGCTAACTGGAGACTCCTAATCCTCAAGCTTGCAATCATAAATGAAGTGTAAAGGCAGTAGCAGCCATCTGTAACTTACACAATCAACAGAGGGTGAGCTCCTTGTGGATAAATTGGATAATCTAGTAAGTGCTTGGAGTGCTAATAGAATGTGACTCCAACTTCTCACTCCATAGCAGGATTCAAACCTATGACCCAGGATTGATGGATAGCAGTGCAGGCCTGGATTACAGGCACTCTGAAGCAGCTCTTACTGCCATAGAAAGTAATCATCTGCATCGGTTCAAACAGAGAGCAACAAAACCTCGCCCAGGTTTCCATCGACAGTCCATTGAGGCTTGCAGTCTCATTGAAGGACAGGTATGCCTCTGCACATTACCAAGACCTATCAAAGTCTTTCAACTCGCTCCATATAGGCACAATAAAGGGCAGCTCCAACCCCAGCATTCACTTCCTCAACGACAATAACTGCACACAACAGATCATGTAGCTGAGGTCAGCAAAAGTCTTTCCATCCAGCACGAGACAACATACTAACCACAACCGTACTACTAACTTGAATCTGCAGCTGAGTGAAAATCATCCCAAATGCAAGATGCAACTTAAAACCACCAGGGTTCTAGTATATACTAATATATGTGAATTCAAAGACTTCTGAAAAGACCTGACGGGCACCCTGCATAAGTCGTCTGCTGTCACGAGATGATTCCACAACCAGAATGCTAGAGCCGTCTTGCGCATCGGCATGCACCCCTGCTTTTTGTCCCGGTGACCCACAACTTTCAAAGCCTCCTACACAAACGCTGTCGGCAGAAAGTTTTGTTTCCTTTTCTTTGGATGCTGATCCACTATGCTTTTCAGGTGTCAGCCCCTGCCTTCGCTTCCTCTTTGATCCTGCAGAGCTATGTCTGGACTGCATTGTTTGGTCATCAACACTTCCCAACAATGTGTCTCCTGATACAGGCTCGCTGGTTCCTGCCACATGTTGTGAAGTTGCCTCTTTACAAGTGTGGCGAATGCTTTGACTGGACATTGAAAGCCTGGCACCTCCTGGCTCACCATGTGTGAATCTGCTTTCCTCTTTCCCATTACCAGCCATCAATCCGTGACCCGGATGTTGTTCTTCCTCCAACTTCAGTCTTGGAACTGTCTCTGTTGATTTCAAGTTTCCATTTCAAGCGCTTTCAGATCACATCACATTAATCCAGTTTGAGTGTCACAACACAATTTGCTTTCTAGACCTGACTGTGCCAGTCTCTCGCTAATGCAGACCCCAGACACCACTCCGCACTGACCTCTTCACTAAAACACTGAGAGAAGGGCCTTTGATGCCTGTCTTCTACACTGGAATGAACTTCTGATACTTTGTCACACTTTCTTTGCCCCATATCTCAGAGTTCTAATATTCTGCATCTTGAACTTGGAATTGCATACCTTTCCGTGTTTGGCAGCTAGGTGAATGATGCGACAGAGAGATAGATGCTGAAGATCGGAGGGTAACTAGAGCTGCAGCTCCATCATCAATGCAATTTAAATCCTGCCCGCCAGGAACAATATCACCTCTGCCATATGACTCTTGTCCATGCGCACCGCTCTCATCAGGATCATATGCTTCCAAAATGTGTTGAAACTCTACAGTACCTCCACAAGTGCCACTAATATCTGACTCTCTTCTGAGCTCAGCAAAACTATCAAGCAATGCATCTGGCCCTTCCTGGCAGCCAAGTGACATGAAGGAAACTCCTTCGTGTGCGTTAATGCGGCTTAGTGCTTGGGCCGCTTGTTTGTGAGACACGGGAGAAACTTGAGCATGTTCTTCTGACAGCAGACTTGTGAAGGAGGGACAGATGGTGGTAGGGGCAGATGGTGGAGACGGGAGATCAGTTGTGGAAGGTGACGCCACAGGAATGCAGTGCACAGCAGCACTGTCATCCAAGTCCTCCTCACCAAGGCTTTCTTCTACACGACATGGTTTTGCCTCAGATTGTCTGATTCGGCTGATCCCTTTCCTCCTTTTATCAAGCCCTTCATTCAGACTAGCCGAACCTGACCTGCCCAATGCTCCACCCACTGCATGTGCATGCCTTTGCATCTCCTCCAACATCTCCCCTTTTCTTTTCAGCTCTAATCTAAGCCGCTTTGCAGTCTCTTGCATGGTCAGAAGCTTTGCCTCCGCATCTTGCGCACGCCTTCTCTCCAGTAGTAATTTTCTTTCTGTCTCCATTATCTGCTAGCACAGTCAATCAGACCACACCACAGTTGCTCATTTCTCAGGTTTATCATGCTAGAATATCCGCTAATCCCACGAGTTTGCCAGATTAAGCAATGAGACCATGGATATTGCGTTACACGGTATCCTCCAGCAATTCAAGCAGATATCACCTTTTGACATCATTGTCTAGTCAAGCTGAAGGAAGTAGTAGATGACAACACCCAATCCCTTTGCTGCAGTTTGCTTGTCCCAAGGAGACAAATGGTCAATGCACTGAATGGGCGAAATCATCTCAGGCCAATTCCATCTCTTGCCCAAACAGTTCGTAACAATATGCTTGACTTTGTGTGCAGGCAGGAGGACAGAGTTGAAAAACAGAGCCAGGATATACAGCATACCAGGTTGTCAGAAGTGTGTTTTAGCCGAAGCATCATGGCAAGAGCCTGCTGTTTGGTGTGAATATGCTCCTGCTCTACTAATGCTGCCTTGCACTCTGCCATTACAACCCGAGCTGCTGCCTCCTTCCCCAAGTGATCGATTATATCGGTAACCGCCTGATTCAAAGCACCAAGGACTCTTGACTCGATGGACTCCACTGTTTGCTGAATTGTTTTGGACACTCTGCTTTCAGCTGCGGTTAGACAAGGCCCTAGAGCTGCCACAACCTGCATACAGCCCTCCTTACTGCTTAAAACCATGTACTGCTAACGCACATTGTAGAGCAGTATATCTGATAAACTGGATCACCCCCAGCCCCCCTTCCCCCACTTCTCTAGAATCAACCACAACCTGGGATTAACAAACCTTCCCATGAAAACTCAGAAATGCAAACCTGCAAAAAGTGTATAAATTCCAGACTATCCTCCATGCAAAAAATCTCGTTAGAGATTTCTGTGTCAAGTATCGTAAATGACAGACTGTACCTGGTCCTGGGGGAGTTCGCAGCCCAACATACTCGTAAAACTAGATGCTTGAAGATCTGAGGCATCGGAGACAGGCGATGCAGGGGAGTCCGAGCACGGAACCTGTTCTAGCGCCCCCTTTGTCTGCTCTACCGTCTCGCTCATTGCTTCCGCTCACACTGCTCCCCCACACCTACTCACACCAGAGAGACACCATTCGAACTTCTTACCCAACAAATACATCAGAGACAAATCCAAGGTCATTGCCGAAAATTCTTTCCTGGGGCCAACCAGTAATGCTCTGCCCATGCGATGACTAGTTGAAATGCTCACACCGGTCGTCTCCCCCTTAAACTCTCTTCAGCCCAACCCAAAATACGAAGGCAACCTAGCAATCCGTCCTCGAGATTGGCATCCGCACAAGACTCCAATACGATATTCTGTGGCCTTAAAGACGAGCATACTTTGAGGCGAGCGTCCAAGGAAACCGAGCAGCATCTCGCCCGCTCCAAGTGGTACTCAAATCCACAATCTCAGGATGTTCAGCCCGTGCAGGCTCTTTTGGGATCCAGGAACACAGACAGCTCGTCTCAGCTGCAATCGCTTCTCTCTAGCTCCAACGTCCATCACCATGCAGCTCCATCCCAACAGAGAAAAAAACCCAGAATTCAGCACCCAGGCAGAGAGAGAGATAGAGGAGACAAGGATTCACGACGATTTCAGCCGAGTAGGCCTAACTTGAGATGGGCAGCGAGGCGTGCATCCGGCAGTGGCGACAAGGCTCCGTTAGTTGCAGTTCCCTCGTACCATCCAAACACTCAACGAACGTCGTTCATCCAGAGAGGGAAGGGGAGCATCCATGGCCCACTTAGGGTTTTGGGTAGATCGTCACTCTCTGAGGAGAATGGAGCTCGGAGGTGTTGAGATGATGCGGTAAGTAGATGGGATTGTAGGTGCAGCAGCCAGGAGCGTGAAGAACAGATGTGGAGGCTAGCATGGGAGCCCTGTGTGCGTCGTGCTTTGGACGGAATGAAAATCTGTCGGAGCAAGAGCGTGCCCGCATGACAGAAGCGCAGGCTAAGGCAGGGCTTGCAGCCCAACAGCGGTACGTTTCTCTTTGTCTTTGTGTCTCCGTGTGAAATCTTTGCGGTTGTGACCTGGATTTCTGTATTTGATGGTACGTACACGGCTCCCATTCAGCAGGAGTTCATGAATAGAAGAGCTTCTGCACACTTCATAAATCATTCTCGCAATCGAGAACTTAATTATGGGTGCACTCTTGCACGCGTAAAGATGGGGTTATGCTCTTCCCCACTGTCGCTTACCACCCCAATGACGATGGCAGCAGGGGACTGGGAATTTCATTTCAATGAATGAGAGCATGGCATTTGTGAGCTAAGAAAGTGAGGTCGTTGTAGTTGGATTATGTTCATTTGCCTCTGCATGTGCGCTGATATGATCATACACTGATTTCGGGGTGCAGAGCGGAAGCGTTTGACAAGTCAGCTACAGGAAGGGCCGCCCGGGTTGTAGCAGCTGCAGCGGCAAAGCCCGCCCCTCCTCCAAGTAGAGGAGAACCCACTCTCAAGGTGTGGCTTGATTATTCTTTCACTCCAGCCAATCTGATCTATCAATGTATATTGTATTTTGATCCGTTCAAAGGAAATCAGGATAGATTGGCTGGTAGGCATCTTCGGGGGAGGAGTACGGGGGATGAGTACCTGCTTTTGCCAGTCTCGCTTGGTTCAACCTTTGTTTCCCCTGAACTGGAACTAACATAGAGATGTGTATGACATGCAGTGGCAAATGGGATGAGTGAAACAGTATTTATTGCAGCAAATGCTGCCCTTGATAGCCGGACACAGTTCTGCATATGGTTGGAGGTTGTATAGGAACCTTCCAGAATACTCTGCATCAATGTCTCCACATGAGGATATATTGTGTAAATATGATTTTTTCTAGCTGCTGTGCTAGTTGAGGAGATAAGATAAGAATGTTTATCTTGCATGCTGCATTACTTTGGATGCTTGGTTTGGAATCAAGATCTTTGGGAAATGCATGCAACTCAAGGAAGCTACTTGCATTAAGATTCCATTGGTCTCTTTCCTAGAGAAAGAAAGGGGAGAGACTACAGGTTTAGATACACAGGGATGGAGGCTCGTGTAAATATGGTTTGAGAGAGAGAACGCACTCATAAGACGCAGTTTGCCGTAGCCTTGTGGCCATAGGCCCCACACCCAGTTTGAAAGGGAACCAACACGACTTTGTGAGGACTTACCTTGGCTTTCCAAATATCCTCTACAAATCCCTTCACACTTCAGAGAACAAACTCAAGCATGGAGACTGAAACCCAAAGCCTTCAATCTGCTGTGTGTGAGCTACCTGGCAATTAGACCCCAACAGGGCCAGGGCTGAGCTGGAGATTTTCAATGTTAGTGAACAGAGGTGCAGTAGTGCTCTTGACAATCCTGAAAAGGGTCGCTCTCTGGTGAGAATGTCCTGACAATGTATCAGAAAATGGATATTGTCTTCAGGCCGCTTTAAGGGAGAGAGAGAAAGAGAGAGCCTAACATGCATGTCTTAACGTTGCAACCTCTGTCGTAAACACGCATTTGCACCTCCTTTTGCACCTCCTGACCTCCTTCAAATTCCAATGGTTGTACATGGCTGGAAATGCGGAGAGAGAAGAGGTCTGACAGGGTTGGGCTTAGGGAGAATCCCTTTGTGACTGAAGCACTTGGAACAGGTTAACAAATGCTGGATAACTACTCTATTTTGTGCCGGTGAGGAGATAGGCTAGTAGGGATTCTTTCCCTGGGCAGCGTGTGTTTCTGTTGTTTTCAAGTCTGTGTACCTTCTAACGTGCCTGTAAGACCAGCAACAGTATTGAAGGCTAGTCAGAGAAGGTAGAACATGCTAAATAGGGCTTGTGAATTTGGCCACCTTTTCTACAGCAGTTTTTTGCACCTATTCTGAGGGTGAGTCTGGCAACTGTGTCATTTGTCTGTTGATATGCCCTTTCTCCATATATATATATATGTATATATGATGTTAAATATTAAATGGCTAATAAATGAAATGGGAAAAAAATATTCCCAATGCACGCAGTGAGAAAGGTCTACAACTCATATGTTAAGAGTCATATGTTAGAGTCGGCGGACAACGGACAACTGATGTGTTAAGAATCGTATGTTCAGACACAACCCATGTGGTAAGTCGCTTGTTAGAATATAGGGCCCACCCAAGAAAGGAGGGCAGCAGCCGCAAGGCTTAGTTACACCAGCTTTTGGCTAGAGCCTTCTTCTTCTTGTATGTTAGAGTCTGACATAACCAGTGTTGGGCTGTTACCCGCCGGGACCCACGTTAACCGCTGGTTCAGGTTAACCGGAACCAGACCCATTCCTACAGAACCTGACCCGGAACCAGAACCTGCCAATGGGGGTCGGCGCAGAACCGAACCGGCGGTTCCTGCTGGGTGTGAGAACCGGAGAACCGGGCGCTGGGGGATAAAAACAGGTTCATGTTCTTGACCCCTTGGTGGGGGCTGGTGGGCCAGGGAAAAACTTATTTAATGCTCTCAAGCTCATGAGATCCTGGGTTCAATGCTTGAAGGCCATGAGATTCTATGTTCAATGCTTGAGCGCCATGAGATCTTGGGTTCAATCTCCAGCTCCATGATATCCTGGCTAAGTTCATTAATAAAATGTTTGAAGATGCCAATACTTGCCAGGTAGCTGAATAGTACTTTCAACCCATAAAATTTTACCCATTTTCTTCTACCAGTTTATTTAGAGTATTTTTGTTTGTTTTTTTGTGTTAGTGAAAACTAACAAAATAGTTGGATTTTAAATATGTGAATACACTGCTATTTAATCTACCGGACTGATAAAATATTTTAAATCTAATTAAATTAAACAAATATATTTTTAAAATAGAACCGGAACCTAACCGGAACTGATGGTTTTTATGAGCAACTAACCGGTAACCGGAACCGCCCCCATGTTTAAAAGTTGGATCCGGAACTGGACCGGAACCGGCTCAATAAAAAAAAACCGGAACCGGAATCCGGAACCGTCTCTTGAAATAATTGTGGAACCGGAACCGAAGGTTCCTTCACAAATGCAAGAACCGCCCAACACTGGACATAACCCCCGTGTTAAGAGTCATATGTTAGAGTCGGACACAACCCATGTGTAGGAGTCGTATGTTAGAGTCGGCGACATGACGCTTGTGGTAGTAAGTTGTGTCGTTGTGCTGTGCAACGGCAAACCCTGTCAGATTTTGACCTTAGCTAGTTGTACAATTATAGGGGTAAAAAATGAAAGATTTGCCAGAAAGCGCAGGTAGTTGAATATCAGGAGCTTAGCTTTATCTACGTGGACCTGTTAAAACATGCCAATTGTTATACAGCCACTTTTCTAGCCCTGCCACCTCCTTATTCTCGCCACATGGGTGCTGTGTAGAGTTTACATGTGGCACCTGTGGCGATTTTGGAAAAATTAAAAAAAACACTAGCTCACAAGCACGAATGCAATATACTCCCAAGATACCCCGAATATTTACCCCGAAGCCTTGAGATACCCTGGTTGAATTTGGGTTTATATGGTGTTGAGTGTCACACCCCGGCCTTTTGTATTGTCCTTGGTGAAGCTTTTTTGTTTGCATTTGAGGTGAATCGATAGTAAGAGTTTAATATTAGAACCTTCGAGTCCCCCAGGGCCGCCATAATTTTTTCCTTCAAATAATGCAAATAAAGTTAATCCAAAAATATATCTTTTAAGTATTTGATAAATGACAATGGGTTTGCAAAAATGGTGCGGCACACTGCCGGACTTTGTCAAGCTTCCCATTGACGAAGAAGGCAATTACTTCACAATCAGACTGTTGGAAGAGTTAGCCTCCTCGGCGTGCTTTAAACTGCGGTGAAACAGGACACATCAAAACAGATTGCCCCATCAGGTAAGAGGAAAAGATCCCTAGGGATGGGAGGGAAAATTGGGCCACCACCGCCAACCAACCCACAGTGGAGGAGGAAGGGCCCAACACCAAGAGGGACAAAGATTCAGGGCCATTTGACAGATCCGATGTATCTCGAAGCTGGGAAGATGCACCCAATGGAAGCAGCTTGCAAGGGAAAAGAGAAAATTTGCATAGAGCAAAGGCAGGGAAATCAACCCAGCACTCAGGGAGTAGGCCTTAAACCGGAACTGCACCCAAGAGGTATTCACAAGGAAATGTTGACATCGAGGAGCCCGGGCCCCTGGTAGAGCTCAGTTCTGCTCCCTCTCCTTGCCAAACAATCTTGGAAACTTAATATCTATGCCCCCAATTGCCCCTTCAAAAGAGTGGCATTCTGGTCGGAGCTAGTTGACTCCAAAATGAGGGACCAACAGGGTATAAACCAGTGGATCATAGCGGGGGACTTTAACATGGTGGAACAACCTACAGATAGAAGAGGCTCATGTTTAGCAGGATCAGCCACTGAGGATGTCGATAGATGGTTACAACTGGCCCAAAACCACAATTATCTCATTGAGACTGACTGGATCCACCAGCAATCGAGTATCACAAATCAGCCATTCTTTACCTGGACAAATGGTAGAGAGTTAGCCCATCCTCACATGGCAAGACTTGACAGGATCTACGCCTCATTAAACATCATCCAGTGGACTGCCCGTCTACCCCAGGAACCCATCGGGCGGTAGGTTTTGACCATGCCCAGGTTTCAGCCACCATCTCAATTCCGAATAGTCAGGTTAGAGGCAAAGGTATATATAGGATGAAAAGGCGAAGTGGCTCTTAGTTACGCCCGCTTCGGCCGGAGTCATCTCTCTCTCTCTCTCTCTCTCTATAGGATGAATGCTTCCCTCCTAGCCATCCCAGCCTTCAAATGGGGACTCTCCCTGGCGTGGGCGAAGGCTGGGAATACTTTTAATCCCTCAGATCGCTTCCTTGTCAAACTGAAGGCAGTTGGTGCTGCTAGTAAAGCGCTTAGCAAAGAAATCTCGGAGGCCAGGAAAAGAAAGTTCGATACCCTAATGAAATGCCTTAAAGTATGCCAAGCCAGGATGGAATCCTCTAGGTGCGATGAGGCCACATACCAGACTTACCTGGAAGCAAAAAAACATATGGAACTCTTCCAAACACTCAAGGAAGAGAAACTTAGGCTTCAGGCTGGTATAAATTGGTCCACTAAAGGCGAAAAGATGACCAAGTATTTTTTTGATAAGGCCAGGCAGAAAAGAGTGGCCGGCCACTCAATTGCGAGTTCAAGGATCCAATCTCAGGCATCTCCGCGACTACTCCTAAAGAACTAGCAGTAATGTCTGCCAGCCACTTCAGGGCCCAGTTCCACAGTGACACAAGCCTCTCCCCCCTAACCCCAACACAGGTCCGGTACTGCCTGGAACACACTCCAAGATTGCTCCACCCCTCAACAGCATCTTCGCTAGAGGGGGGATTTACGGACATGGAACTTCAGGATGCCCTGGACAAGCTTCAGAATGGGAAACTCCGGGCTTGGATGGAATCCCGGTAGAATTCTACAAAACCATGTGGACAGATATCTCTCATGACTTTGTAGAAATGCAGGCTAACCATATCTTTCAAACTCGGAATATGCCAACCCACCTGTCGCAGGGAGTCATCATCCTCCTTTTAAAGAAGGGAGACAGAACCAACATTGGAAATTACAGACCAATAACCCTACTAAATGTGGCTTACAAGATCATCGCCAAAGCTTTGGCAATCCGCCTGCAACCGGGCCACCTACCAGCTATCATTCGCCCTAGCCAGACGGGCTTCATTAAGGGAAGGTACATTCTGGACAATTTGCTCTTGGCCCAGGAGATTCCAATCTTTGCCAAAAACACGAACCAGGCTATCGCTATGCTCCTCCTCGACTTCGAGAAGACATTCGACAAGGTTGAGTGGTCTTTTCTTCTTGGGGCCCTCCATCGTATTGGTATCCCCAAGGCATTCTGCTCACAGGTCCAAACACTATTACTAGGATCATCGGGCATAGCACTCCTAAATGCCCTCCAAATCCTTTCCCCTTCTCCGATCCGTCCGCTAGGGTTGTCCCCTCTCCCCTTTCCTGACAGCCACAACAAATCAAGGAGTCAATGTTTGTGGACGACCAACACAGGTCCGGTACTGCCTGGAACACACTCCAAGATTGCTCCACCCCTCAGCAGCATCTTCGCTAGAGGGGGGATTTACGGACATGGAACTTCAGGATGCCCTGGACAAGCTTCAGAATGGGAAACTCCGGGCTTGGATGGAATCCCGGTAGAATTCTACAAAACCATGTGGACAGATATCTCTCATGACTTTGTAGAAATGCAGGCTAACCATATCTTTCAAACTCGGAATATGCCAACCCACCTGTCGCAGGGAGTCATCATCCTCCTTTTAAAGAAGGGAGACAGAACCAACATTGGAAATTACAGACCAATAACCCTACTAAATGTGGCTTACAAGATCATCGCCAAAGCTTTGGCAATCTGCCTGCAACCGGGCCACCTACCAGCTATCATTCGCCCTAGCCAGACGGGCTTCATTAAGGGAAGGTACATTCTGGACAATTTGCTCTTGGCCCAGGAGATTCCAATCTTTGCCAAAAACACGAACCAGGCTATCGCTATGCTCCTCCTCGACTTCGAGAAGACATTCGACAAGGTTGAGTGGTCTTTTCTTCTTGGGGCCCTCCATCGTATTGGTATCCCCAAGGCATTCTGCTCACAGGTCCAAACACTATTACTAGGATCATCGGGCATAGCACTCCTAAATGCCCTCCAAATCCTTTCCCCTTCTCCGATCCGTCCGCTAGGGTTGTCCCCTCTCCCCTTTCCTGACAGCCACAACAAATCAAGGAGTCAATGTTTGTGGACGACACTTTCCTGGCCTTGTAGGCCACGCAAACCAACCTCGATAATGCCAGCAGCTCGCTTCAAGCATTTTGCCAGGCCTATGGTTTCAGAGTAAACTGGAGTAAAACATGTGCCCTGCTAGTTGGAGGAACCTCAGCCTCACCTCTGGGAACAGATCCATTATGGGGACAAGACAAAGGTCTCAGGTGGCTGAAACCAGGCTAGTCAACTACCCTACTCAGTTACACTTATGGCATCAACCTCTCGGATCAGCATATTTTTGCAGCAACGCAAGCCAAATTTAGAACTAAGCTGGCCTACTGGGGCTCCCATCACTTGTCAACCATAGCCCGAAGGTCCTGGCAGCCAACCAAGTCCTATCCGTTGGACAATGGTTCTTTGCCTCAGCCTGGAAACCAAAGACTTCACAAATCAAGGAAATGAAAAAGCTTCTTCGCAACTTTGTTTGGGGAGCAAGGCACCCCTCAGAAAAGAAAAGGCCTCGGGTTTCGTGGAAACAAATCTGCTTACCAAAGAAGAAATGAGGCCTGGGCATCATAGATCCGGAAACTCAGATCACGGCTCTCTCGCAAAGTGGATCCCGAGGTTCCTGGGTCCAGAAGGAGGGGCCTGGAAACACGTGGTTTGTGACAACATAGCCCTCAAATCGCCCCTGAAATGGTCCCCTGGTACCCCTCCTTCAGATGGATAGTTAATGGTTTCAAGCATAAAACAGTAGGCTCTTCCCTGTGGGCATCAATCTGGCAGGCTTGGTCCAAACTCAGACCCTATCTAACAAAATCAAACCCCGACACCTATGAAGAAACACTCCGCCAATTCCTTTTCCTCAATACCAACCCGCCCACCCTAGAGCAAAAAAACCAATCCAGGAAATGCATGGTCTGCTTGGGAGGTCAGAGGCATCCGTCAGGTCAAAGACATCTGGTGTAATGGTGCCTTCCTCCCAAAGGACCATATTGAAGCTACAGTAGGTAAAACCAGAGCCTCGCCATCCTACGATACCATAGTCCAATCAGCATCTACACTATGGTTGCCCAAGCTGACGGCAGGCCTAGCAACACCCAATGCCAACTTCTGGACATTGGGAATTATTAACAATCACCATTATGTTTGTTACTGAAACAAACACCCACCTTTACAAGGGGTATCAGTTTCACTGTGACACAAACACAATGAGGCTTACCCTTCAAAACTACCTCCCCCTCTCCATCCCACGCTTCACCCGCACTCCCATTAGGGTTTGCTGGTGGTCATTCCCCGCCAAGGAGATGAACCCCCTCCCGCTGCTCACCACATCGTTGCGCAACTGGCTTGCCAATCACACCTTTATTTGGATATGCGGGAGACCCCTCCCTGACCTGGACTTGACCCCAAGGAATGGCAATGGCAATTTCGCCCCCTGCTTGCTCCATTGTCACGCACCATCGGCACTTTGGCCCCTGGTCATTGTATTCTACTAGACATGGAGCCAGTACATGCGCGCACCTCACCCCTACTGCCATTCTGTTGAACTATGACCAGACAATTAAGACAAAAGCCCAACACTGTGCAGTCTTTGACACTCTTAGAAGCGTCACCCTCTAGCACCTGTGGAAAGTAAGGTGTGACAAAATTACTGTCTCTACAAAAACTGCTATGACTTCCACTGTCCTCGCAAAAATACTCTACCTTGACATTCAAATTGAGGCCACGAAAAAACTTGGAAAAAACTCTGTGCAGATATCAAAAAAGCCAGAACAGACCAACAAGCGAGCTAGCTCCACTCTACCTTTGCAGCGACCTGGGGGAGGGGATGGATGCTAGATCGTGAGCGGTCAGCCTATGCTCACGTGAGCGATGCTGCCCCAAGATTTTGCAAAAAAATACTGTACACAATTCCGCGGATGGCACCTAAACCGTGGGCATGATGTCCCTGTAGGCATGCCATTGACAAGATTATATGAAGAGCACAGTTGCCAAGGATCCAATCGATTGCTGCGATATTGACAATGGGCACAATGAAGATTAGTAATTAAGGGGAAGGTGGTATAGTAGATGATTAATTAGGGTTTTTTTAGGGTTTTTAGGGTTTTCTTAGGGGGTTCTTAGGGGGTTTTTATTTTCCCCGTAGATGCCATTGAAAGTGGTGTGCGGTGCCGCACACCACTTTCAGGGGATTTTTTTTTTGGTTTTTTGGTTTTAAGGGCTTTTTAGGTTTTTTTTAAAAAGGGTTTTTAGGGTTTTCTTAGGGTTTTTTTTTTGTGTGCGGTGCCACTGAAAGAGGTGTGCGGTGCCGCACACCCCTTCAGGATTTTCTTTTTTCGCACACCTCTTTTTAGGCGTTTTTCTTTTTTCTTTTTTGGGGGTTTTTTGGTTTATTTAGGGATATTGTTTTTGTTTTTTATTGGCAATTGTCGCTGAAAATGGAGTTGTCTTGTTTGCAATATGCATCATAGGTCAGCACTTGACAGTCTTACCTATTCATTGAAGCCATGTGCTCTTTTTTCATAATGGGTCTAATTTCATCATACTTTACATGCCTATTCCCATGGTTATAGGTCCAGCGGGAATAGGTATTCCTTCTTCGACCGCCCGTCCTATGGCATTTGCTGACATGGCCTTCGTTCGCGCTGACATGGCATCCGCTCACGCTGACGTGGCCTCACGCCACATCAGCCCCGCGTGAGCGTGCGCTCACTGCTCACGCCGTAGCGTCGCTCGGGGGAGGAATGGGATTATTTGCAACAGCGCCTCCCTTGATCACTACGACTGGAACAAGCTGCCTCCAAGGGCCTGGAGGGACGTCCGTGGTACCATCCACCGCCTCGCCGGAGTTTGACAGGGATGTCAACTGGAAACACGTCAAGTAGTTAGCTCAATTTCCGCTAATCATTCAATCCATCTAGTTTCATAACCACGTCTACAACAAGGCCGACTTCTTGAACAAAATGTAGCATCATCACATAAAAGAAGCTTAGCTCATCAAGCTCGCAAGATGGGGTGTGGCGGTCGTTTTTTTTTAAAAATCATGAAGCGGCGCTTAGTTGTATCCCTAGCCCTTTTGTGACGTTTGTGGAAATCTCCATTGTCCCCTTCACTAGGGGACTTTCCATTGTGAGGGGATGGAGTCCCGCCAGCGAAAATGTAGGTGGGGAAGATGGGTTCCGAGCATGTTGCCTTTGCCCCAGGAGTTGTGGAAATCTTGGAGCAGCTTCCTCCCCCTTTGTTATATAGTTCTGGGAATAGCTGCACATATGTACAATCCCCTATGCTTTCCTCCCCTCAGTCGACAGATCAGAGTATGTGTGTTTTTAAAGTTATCAGAGTTACACATTTTTTTTAATTTTTTTTGGGTTAACAGGGGAGAGCCTTAGTTAACTTTATTATGAGATTTTTTTGGTGGGCGATGCCCTTACAAGATGAATTATTGGGAGGGAAAAAATTAAACCCTCAGATTACGCCATAAAGCACACACACCGTAGTCATTGAAATGGAAGCCTAGCCACCTAAGGGAGGTAGGCCAGGTATTTACCGTTCTGTTTGCCATGAAACAGAACCAACAGTATTTGAGCAGATCCTTCACAGAGAAAATACTCAAAGCCCTGAGAGGAGAAGAGGTAGAATGGGCGGACATAATGTACAACGCACTGGTAGAGGAGATGAAAAGATTACAGGGCACTGCCGCAAAGTCTCCTATCATAGTGTCTGGCCCAATCATTGCTCAAATAATTCTTGATTCTGGCATACTTGATGCTCGAGAAAGAAAGGAGATGGGAGTGTTTGAGATTGAAACCACTGCAATGGAAGAGCAAGGCTCTTCACACAGTGAGGGTGGACTGGCAGGGCAACCCCAGACTAAGAGACCGAGGCGGGGAAAGATTGTAGTGGCGGATCCACTGGCTTCACGGAAACCGCATGATAATGTTTCCTAAGCTCTTATGCAGGAAGGGGCACAGCAGCATAGAGAACTGCTATTATTAGAAGCGGGACCTTCAGAGAGGGAAGAGGAAGTTACTTCACTATCACAGCCATCACAGCCATATGATCGGCTTGTCACAGAGTTACCACAAGTTGTCCATGCAGTTCCACCAGAAATAATTGATTACAAATAAGAGCAACGGTCGTTGCATTATTTAAGAATATATTAAATAAGCAACCGCCAAACGGCGATCACCTATTTAAGATTCAAAAAAAAAAAAAAATGACCGCCGCCAAATGGCGGTCGCTATAGTTTTTATTAAAAAAAGAAGGTCGCTGCATTTTTTAAAATCTATTAAATAAGAGACCGCCAAACGGCGATCGCTATATTCAAATATTTCTATTATTAAATTAATTAAAAGGGCCTCCATCCCCTTTCTTTAAAAATAAAATAAAAAAATGAAACCCCCATTACCTTGGGTTGTCCTCACGCGAGCATCCTCCCGTTGTGCTCACCCCATACCAACCCTTGCACTCCGTAAGCCATCCGTGGCTGCAACTTTCGCTACACAAGCGGCTGTGAAAATGCGAAAATTGGCCCTCGGAATCGCCAACAACTGCAACTTGCACAAGCATCCCACCCAGGCACTGGTAAGTTTGGCATTAGGTTAAGGTATATTAGCATAAAACAAAACAAATACAACAACAAAGTACCCAAAAGTTTGTATTCATTTTTAAGGACAAGCTGTGGATCATGTGGCACGGATGATTGGCCGAGATGTGCCCCCATCGTCCACAGATGCGCTCCGCATTGGACCAAGGATTGGGGTCATCTCTCATCCATTCTCAACTGTTTCCATCTGACCTTCGGATGAATGCTGTGTTCCCTTCGGGGTGAGGATGTGGAGGTAGATGGTACGGCCGCGTAGCCGAGGCTAAGAAGGCCACGTGGCGAAAGCCTAACAGCAGGGGCTTTCCTGCTGGCTAGATAGGCCGCCAGGGAATGAGAGCAGGTTGGTCAAACAGATGCAAACAGGCTGCACGCGTTTGAGGGAGGGAGAAAGCTCAGGCCCCCCGTGTTACTTTGTTGTGGACTGGAGCTCTACTTGTTCTACTTCTATGGAGCCTCTCGCTCCACACTGTCCCCTCACTTGTGTGGACATGCATCGAGTGTTTTGTTCCTGAGTCTGGTGTGCGGAGGAGAAGGGGTTGCAACTCTGTTGTGGTTGGGTTGATCGGCTCCACGAGGTGGTGGTGGTTGTGGCTCGATAGCTTAGGGAGGATAAGGGGCGGGGGATTAGAAATGGTGGGGGGATGTAGCTGTGGGCTGAAGAGTGCAATTCCCGCGTGGATCGTTTGGTCGAATGCAGCTCCCTCGGATCATGGTCGTCAGAATGTGACAATGCCGCTTGTTCTCGTTCCCAAGTTGTCGCTGCAAAGGAGAGAGAAGCTGTGGACAGCGACTGTAGTTGGGTCACGGGCAGCTCGGAGTACGGGCAAGAGACTGAGCGGTTCTGTGTGTATGGTGTTGGGTAAAGGGCCGGATAAACCTGCAGAAGTGGAAGTTAGAGTAGAACCAAGCAATTCTGGCGAGGCTGAACCTAGTTCTTCCTCCTCCTCATCTGCCTTTCAGTTTGCGTCGTCCATGGTATCGGCAGTAGAGGTAGATGAGGCGGGGTCTGCGCAAATACGACTGAAGAAGATGAAAAGGAGGAAATGGGAGCGGTCAGCTTATTTACTGGCGGCTATTGCCTCCAGCATTGGGTTCACAACCCTCGCAGCTGGAGCTGTTTACTACCGCTTTGTGTGGCAAATGCAGGTGGGGCATTCTCCATTATTTTTGCCTCTTATGTGAAATCGAGCTTTTGCTCCTTCTCCCTGTAGATAAACCGTCTATAGGGGATTAAGAGAGTGAGTCCTGTGGTGTGATTGGTCCCATCTCTACATTTAAATGTTCGCTTGACTACTCAAATGTCCATTCTTCTTCCGCGTCCCACCTTCACTCCGTGTGCTTCTAATGTACAAGAGAAGACCCAGGAGTCCGATAAACGATTTTACAATAAGTGCCCCTTTACAAGAGCTTGAACGGAAAATTTACTATGTGTGGGCTTGGGTGGCTAGCTTCATCATGCACGTTGCCTGAAGGCGTCAGTTGACGTTGGTTGAATCCTGTCTATTGCACTTCTGATTGCTTTTGCTAGATGCTAGGAGGTCTTCGAATAGACTGAACCTTTGGACATGTTTTGCTTACCACATCTTTCTGACAATGACACTCGCGTGAGCAAAGTTCAGCTGTGGTATGCTCCAGCGATTGACCTCAAATTTCGATTCCCGTCCTATTTCATGAGTGTGAGCCTTACCCATGAGCATGGATAACCTCCATTTGTCAGCCGTGGGTTTTGAGTTCTCTTCCTGTTGTGTCTCGGATGCGTCAATGCCTCGAAGAACTGTGGGGGAGGTTTTCCCATCTGTACTTTCGAAGCACACATCCTTGCTAACTCCTCCTCAACTCTTTGCAGGGTAGTGGAGAGGTGCCGTATGCGGAGATGCTGGGAACATTCTCATTGGCTATTGGTGCTTCTGTAAGTCAAAAGCATGTGTTGTGGACATGACAGTCACTTCTGTTTGTACCTACTGCTATCGTACATATTCCAATTCACTTTTATGACATTTGTAGCCATTTGTCTCCGTCAAGTACCGATTTTCTGTCAGAGTTTTGAAGTGCTGGTAACAAGGGTCACTGTCCTTAGCAACAGACTTGGTGAAGCACCAGATTATACTGGTCAGAATCACAATAATGTAAGGCGGGCAGAAAGCACTGCATGGAAGGAAAGAGGAATCTGATCTCAAGCCCACATTGGCTTTGAGATGCCTGAGAAGATGTATACGTCAAGGTCGTAAGGGAGCTGCTTGTACATGCACTAAATTTTTGTTTGGGTGATTTTTGTGAGACTTCTGGTGTGTCTACTGGGCTGAGGCTTCCTGGTGAGTAGAGTGCCGTTTGGATGATGTACTCCATTAGAGTGTATTTTGTAACTCAGATGTAAAACACACAATTAGACTCTCTGAAAATTGACACTGACATCAGCAATTCCTTGTGAGTCAGGTGGGCATGGAGTTTTGGGCACGCTGGGCACATCAAGCTTTGTGGCATGCCTCACTTTGGAAGATGCATGAGGTTAGATCTTTGTACAATGGCTACATTGAAGCAGGATGTGGCACCATTGAAATTTTTGCTTGGGATAGGATTTTTCATGGGCACAAGATATTTTTCTTCTTGTTGGAAAGCATACAAGATCAGGGGGTTATCCAGGAACTAATTTACCGAACTGATGTCTGGACTTGCAGTCACACCATCGGCCGCGGGAGGGGCCTTTTGAGCTCAATGACATATTCGCCATCATTAATGCAGTTCCTGCCATTGCTCTGATGGCATATGGATTTTTTAGCAGTGGCTTTGTACCGGGTCTTTGCTTTGGAGCGGTGAGTCAACACTTAACCTTTTCTCATTAAACAACTACACAAAGCATAGCAGGATGTTCTCTGCAAGCCCCCGCTTGTTTGCACTTGTGTCTTTCATTGGGTGGTCCCTTCAGACTCTGCTTGTTTCACTCACTCGAACATTGCCGGTACCACATTGTATTTCGACATCTCTTTTGTACTGTCTGGCATGGCCTTTTATGACATGACCATCTCTTTTGTTGAGCTTTAGAGGTTACAAGTTTTAATCTTGATTTCTGTCTCTATTTGGGTCTATGGCCACATGGCTACGGCAAATATGTGTTATGGGTACATTCTTGTATGCGTATGTACTTTCGACTGACTGCCCAATGTAACCACTGCTTGTGGCTAACTACAGTGCCATATAACATCATGCTTTCATGGAATGTTCTAGTTGCTGTATGCAATTTCCTTTCGTGGGATGCTTTTGATATGGCAACTCAGGGGTGAGGTTGCTAACATCAACAATCTTGTGGGGCCTGTCTCCCTTGAGCAGTATTTGTCCATACCTCATGTGTGCTGGTCTGCTTGCTCTTTCTCTTTCCAATCTCTCGAGCCAGGAGGGCTGGTACATGCCATTCAAATAACTCTTACATTCGAGGCTCAACACTGTAATTTACTGAATGGAAGGGTATCTGGAGGCTGAAGGTGTTTTGTGCTTGCAGGGATTAGGGATAACCATGTTTGGCATGGCCTACATGTTTGTACATGATGGCCTTGTCCACCGGCGATTCCCTGTTGGGCCTATTGCAGATGTTCCGTACCTCCAAAAGGTAGCTGCTGCCCACCAGGTATGTTTGAGACGAACTCTATTGTCAGCTTTCACCTTCTTAAACCATGAGTTTGTAGTAGTGGTGCAACATCGGTATTGTTTGATAAGAGGTTGGAATTTATGACAGTTGATCTAAAGAAGGCACTCTGCCCTTCTCTTCTTCAAGTGATAAGGACTTTGAATCTGCATATAAGGTTTTTGTTGCTAGCTTCAGTCTAGTTGTGATGCACTTTGGTAACTGGTCTCTGTGTCGTGTGTGATCCAGCTGCATCATGCTGATTTGTTTGGTGGTATTCCTTACGGCCTTTTTCTCGGCCCCAAGGTGTGTATATTTCCACTGAGAAGCAGCTGGCCTTAGTTCTCTTGTTTCAGGCTTATCTTTCATTTCATCTGCAGTCTTGTTGAAACAAATGTAACTTGTCCTTTTTGTGCCATGGGACAGGAGCTAAAGGATGTTGGAGGCCTGGATGAACTCGCAAAAGTGCTAAAGGCAAGATATAAGGGCCGTAAAGTTGACAAATGACATGCAGGAATAGACACGAGGAACTTGCATAGCAACAATTCTAATTTTGGGCTAGCAGTCTTCATAATTTACTGTGAAGCCATTCTTT